>VWYH01004082.1:566983-638363 GCA_013399365.1 Pampusana beccarii | reverse complement strand
CCTCCAAGCCTACCGCTCACATTTTGCAAGTTTTGAGGAGCAGCTGCCGAAAGGCAGGAACTGAGAAACGACCACCGCATACACGCTGTTCTGCCACACTAAAATGCCAGACCAGAAGTTAACAGTGAATTAAGCCTGATCACTGCAGCTTTTAAGGGTTGCTCTTCAGCCCCAAAAGGATGTCAGGCCCAGAGCTGAGGAACACTGCTCACCTTCCCCCCCCATCAGTTGCTGCCTTCCTGCTACAGTACAGTTCAACAGACAAGTTAATGGTGTGGTGGCACCAAAGTATCTCAAATAAGCAGGATTTGCTTGTCTCCTCCCATTTTCTTTCCCTGGGCGGGAAAACCACAAACTGCAGCCCTGCTAAAAGCACAGACCATCGTTCTTGTGGGGAACTGGTGTGCAGCAGGATCTGGTACTTCAAGTCTGCACAGCAGTCTGACAGGAGAAGCTCAAATAAGAAAAGGCCTGGGATGCTCCCCAAGTATGAATCCAGAGGGTTCTCTGCGAGGTCTTGCTGATGCTCATTTACACCTCTGGCCTTTCGGAGGCCAAGCCCAACTCCCCGCTGGGTTTTGTGCTCCTGACGCTTCCCTCCAGTGAACCCTGCCAGCTCTTAGATGACCACCAGCGAGAGCAGACCTCGCATTGCCCCTGCTACAGGGACCACAAAGCCACCACCACATTGTGGGGAACGTCTCTGCCACGCCGAGCAGAGAGTACAACACGTTTCATGCCGAGCTGCCTGTAGCGTTTCATACTCCAGATAAACCCACTAAATACAGAGCTGCTACCAAGAGGCATCCCCCGCTCTGCCACCACCCTATCCGTTTGCTCCTCGGTATCTTTTTTTTTTTTCCCAGGATTAGTTTTTCCCCAATTACGCTCCCTGAACCAGATCTCTGCAGGATTAGGTCAGCATCAGCAACCCTGGAGAGAGAGGACCACAACGCTGGCTGAGGGTGCAGGGGGGGCACAGCAGCCGGCTGGCCCCCGGTGACGTGAAACTGCAACCTGGCAGAGACCTGCCTTACCCAGCCAGGAGCAGCAACCATTGATTTTGAAGTCACAGGTCCTCTATAGGAAAAAATAACAAACGGGGATTCAATCTGTTAATGCTGTCCAGTACCTGTGAGATTCCTGTTTCTTCAGCTTGTACAGCACACTGCAGAACAAAAAAAAACCCTAGTATGCTTTATACTTAAAACTAGTGCAGAAATTTACAGCATTTTCAACTTAATAGTGTCTCTCTAGCAAGCAAAAACACCATGAAAGGCATAATGTATCAGCCACACAAACACACACACACAATCAGTTGGATTGTGAAGCATAGCTGTCAGATTCTGGCAATTGTTGGGGAGAGTTTTGGCAAGCCGGGACCAGACATAGTTGAACACTACGTGTGTGTCCCCAGGGGATGCCAGCATGTGACGAGGAAGAGTCCCAAGACCTGACTATGTATTAACGAACATAGGCAGAAGATACAGAACCAGCTGCTGGAAGTTTATGCTCTTGATATTCAGTGTATATGATTTACAAGCGCATACAAAGAAAAAAAAAAACATCTCAGGATCTTCAATGCCTGTATCTGCAATAACCTAAATGTGCATGTTTACTGCATGTTTAAGAACACTATTATTGATGCAAAAAATTTTAATTTAACCCCTAAATCTGATGGAATCTGTCTTGAATTCTCCTTGAGAAAGGGTATGGCCTGGAGTTGTGCCAAGGCCACCCCCGTACTTTCCTCATCTGCTGAGGGGTACGTAGCAATCCAATTGCACTTGGTAGGGGAACGCTGACCTGACTAGACTGCAGACTTCATCTTTCTTCCAAAGAGGCTCTTTTCCTCTGTAGAAAGAGACTGCAGCATAGGCAGAATTAAGTTATTGGCACACTCTGCCAAACAGGTCTCCGGGGCTACATCCATTACAGCATCCTCAGGAGAACTTTCCTGGCCATGTTGTTTGACCATCTCAGCAGTCTCATGGGTGTGTTTGGCAGCATCGTGTGTGCTGCCTTCTGAAACGCCAGGAGGGGAATTTTACAAGCGCCTGTTTTTACAGTGAGCGCCATGCAACCCATCCTCTCCCAGGAGGGGCCACCCTGGGACACCTGAGTCTGCTCACCCATATCCCACCCAGCAGCAGAAGCAGCAGCAGCCCTACCTTCATGGCATCCTTCCTCAAGTAGTCTGTGCACTGCCAGGAAAACCAGCCCTCCTGCTCCCCAGGGCTACACAGCAGCCACAGCACACCTGCAAGAAGCCATCCCCTCACCAGACAACAGCACAACCACAGCTGCAGCACACGTCTTCATTTGCGCTGGCTTTCACAGATAACGACACCCCACACATGCACACAGCATGCCGGGGGCCCCTGGGCGGCTACAATGGGGTGAGCACCCAGCCTGCCCCAGCCACCCCTTTAATCCTGGACCACGAGTGCAAAGCACACAGCTACGACCTGTGCTGTTCTCTGTCTTGGCCACCTCACAGCTGACTCATGTTTGGCACTCCGCTATCTCTGAAGCATATGAAATAGGCCTGTTAAAGAAGCTTCTCTTAAGTACTCCCCAACTTTCCTGGGAGGGAAAATAGGGGCAAGAGGAAGGTGAACAGCACCGCCTGCCTGGCTCAGGGCAGAAGTGTGCTGAAGACCTGTCTACAGGCACTGGAAGTCATCAGACCACAGAAAGCAGCCCTGCCTCCCTCCGACTGCCATAGAGGGGTGAGCGCTGCCTCCCCACCACTTCTCTGTAACCCAGGCAGCCCCAGTCCCACCAACTACCTAGTTCACATCCAGCAATAACATTATCACGTTTCCTCCCCATCCCAGTTCTTCACACCCCCACATTCACTTCCATCCCAATTCTGCTCACATTTAGCTTTCACATACTGATATGCATGAACCACTTCAGAAGCCACACCTGGCCACTTCAAGGAAATAAGGATTTTTGAACTGACAAACTTGAACTACCGTTGAATAAAGCAGTGCCTTTTCGTCTTTTAAAAGAGATTTGTGTCATGTCTTTACAAATAAACCTGTCCCTGTGGAATCTTTTGGTTTTTTAATGAAATGAGAATCTACTTTAAGAAAACAATTCCAAGTTAAATGAAAATGGATTGATATGCCACACAGAAACTGTGGTCCTCTACAGTGTAACAAAACAGGCAAGCTTAAGCAAATTTACCACCTGGTACCACAGAAAGGGAACATGGTGGTATCTTGTTCCCAACACAGCATCTCATCGTAGCAGCCGGATGTTTCCACTACAGTGATTAGCGTGCATACAGCGTCACAATTAATTTCCAGAACTAATACCACCCTACAATTCATAAACTTTTTCACTTATAGTCTCAACCGTAAGAATTTTTGCAGGTTTGTGAAAACTCTCAACTGACCTTCTTAACACAGGCAGGACTGTAGATGCAAAAAGCGCATGTCATGACATTGTTACTTCTGCTGTTACCTGGCCTCATGAGAGCAAGCTCACACAGCTACAGGGGTATAGCTTCGTTTTGTCTAATACTTCATACTGCAAAAGGGGAAAAACGGAAAACAGCACACTCTAGGATGCACCAGCAGAAAGAACTGGAGAAAGGAGCACACGCTTCACCCACACTGACTACACAGACATAGACTGGGGGCTGTTGGCTTGTTAGAGGAAGATGTTCTACTAATGCAACACAGGCAGCATCTTTAAGAAGAAACCAGTCACACGTAGACTTAGCTACCAGTGACTGCAGTAAACTACGCTGGGTTACAAAGCCGGGATTCACCACATTCCACATTATCAGCGTATTGCATGACCACCTGTACCAAGCTCACCTGGTGGAAGTTTGGAATAGAATGGGAGTATCACTGTCAGCATAAGGAAGTAGCACTAATGAGTTCCTGTCAGCTTTACCTTGCAACTATAAAAACGACATTTTTATTTTAATTGATGAGGTCATTAACATGTATATCTCATTCTGAACTGATATCTTTGTAAGTCCTCTTCCTTTCGATACCTACTTTATTCAAGGCATCTGAGGCAACCTTTCATAAATCTATTGTGTATATATTTAGGTGTATACTATAAATGTGTATACAATACATGGATACAAAAAATTTAGTAAGTTTTTGTCTCTTCACAATTAAAGTAAATCTTCTGTAAAATGCATCTTAACATTGCACTAGTATAAAGACTATTATTATTCTGCCAAATTCAAAAGCTTTCCAAATTTGACTCATATTTTATGCAAGAATTAAGCAAGAAATGTGGGTCTTTAAGAAAAGTGAGATATAGGATCTTAGATACATTATGATATACTTCTATAGGTTGTACGGATAGCTATCACCTGAAGTATCTCATAGATATTCATGTTCACCTGGCAGTTGGGAACAACTATAACCACTACTTACAAAGAAAACCAACATGCTGCTTTGCTGGCTTCTCATTCAAATTAGCAGCTAGAAAGAGCGGAGGAACACAAAACCCAATAGTCTCTTCAACAAAAAAGACCACCAATAATCCAGATTTCTGAAACCCTCTTAACTGAACTGCATTACTACAAAAGGTATTTTCTGATGAGTTCTTACATCGAAAAGTAGGGGGGGCAGTGCAGGCTAAACCCTAGAAAGAAAAGCAGGAGAAATCATCTCTTTGTGGCAGTTTGTGGTGAGGAAGTGACTCGGCTGAGGCACTTTGAGAGTCCATTTGGAGACACCGATTCCAAGAGCACTGGGGGCTGCAGTCAGAAATCTGGCAGAGCCGCACTGCCAGAAATGTCACCCTTCACAAGCACATAAGGCTGAGAATACTATTTGCAGTAATTCTGATCGGTTCTATCTAGCTCTGTAGCAATTTTTTGTTGTGAAAAGAGCATGTGAGGGAACCAAGTATACATTCTCTACTTCTCAAGCAGATCAAGCAAAACCAAAGCAAGGTTTCATCATAAAAAAAGGTATCATTTTCGTAATTCAAAAATTGTATTATAACTTCTTTGAGTTTTGCATTCCCCCTTCCTCAAACTGAGCAAGCAGTCTACTCTGCAAGCTACTGCACACAAAACTGGGAGGCATTTCTTAGTACATTTAGAACCAATGCCACAGAAATTAAGGAATGAAAAGCCTCCAGCACCCTATTCTCCACTAAAGCAGTTTTCCATCCGTAGACCTCAGGTATCTATACATTACTTTTAAATGTATGGCAAAAGATAGTTAAGAAAAGCAGGCTTGTGGACAGGACGTTTGAATCATCAAACATCATGAATCAAGAGGAGACACACATCCAACAAAAATCCTGGGGAGCAGGTCTTCTGGACTAAAAAGTGTGTGTGTGTATCACTGCTGTCCAATAATTCAAATAGCCAAGAATCACAATTACTGTTGTAATTAAAAACAGCAGTAATTTTAAGCATTGTCTTGACTAAGGAGGAAATCAATTCCGCATTGAAGAGTGTACCATCTAAACAGACAGAACAGAAGGAGGGTATAGAAAGGGCTTAAGCAAAAAGGAAAGTTATCTTGAATCACATCAAGCACACTAACTTCGTAGTTGCTTAACTTCTTTCCTTTATTAATTAACAAGTCCTCTGTTCCTTCTTTTCTTTCCACGAAGGAGGAAGAAATGTTGGCAATGGTTTTGTTCAATTTCCCCTCACATGCAAGTCAGGGCTAAAAAGATACAAAAGGGAGGTTTCAGCCTTTAGAGGAATAGTTTGCAAAGTTATACGCTTGCAAAGGGGTTTAAATCTCTTGTCCTTCACTATCTAAAGAACAATGAAAATGTGTGGAGGTTAGACTGAGGCTTACAGGTGGCTGTTTGCCTCAATTTAGCTCTATTTTATCATACTTTAATTTAATGAGTAGCCATACCTATAGGACAAGCACCAGAATACATACACTGTCAGCCAGAGCCTGAGCTGTGAGATACCCATAACTCTTCATTTTCCTTCCTGCCAGGTGGGTTTCCATGCAGAAACACTAGCCTGGTTTTCATATGTGATACTGAAACCACTTTTATTTGCACATTAAACAAGCAAGAAAAAAAACGCTATTGCTTACACAAATCCTTAAACTTGAGTAATTTTCACATGTGGAAAGGTGTCCCTCTCTAGATAAAATCATCTTTGAAATCAATTGTACAGACGAAAGATGAAGTCCTCATTCTTCTAAAAACACATACTAATGAATTTTGAACTGTGACAGATAAGAACAAACAGAGAGTGCTGTTTTCTTTTAAATCAATTTATAATCTATGAAAGAACATTCCTTGGTGCCAAGTTTGCATTGGAAAGGAATTCACATTTGAAAAGCTGTAACAAAAAGAGATGCTTACCAATGTTTTTAAGCATCACGTTCAGGAAATTTTTAATATGGGAACAGTATTTCCCATGTACTGAGAGCACCTGTATTCTCCAATGAGAGCCAGGGGTCTTCAGCAGACCACAAACAAGATTCAGGTTCCACAACACCTTATTGCTGTTTGTGAGAAATAGAGCTGATTGAGTGCACACAGGCTGTGTGATCGGATCCTGAATTGTTATCCTAAAAAATGCTGCGCAAAAGCATGCAGTATACAAAATAAGTAGCACGTTTATACCGAACAGGCATTACGTTTCTCCAATTAAAAAAAAAAAATTCTTCAGTGTTAATGTCCTCAAATAATATAAATTGCTTGCGTCAACAAACACAGTACAATTAGCTTGTTACCCTTAAACTGAGTTTAAAATAAGCAAATTGTTTGATGACTTTGATGTTTTCTACCCAAAATGTGCTGGCTAATTTTTCCATTCCAGCTCCCATTCCAATCTTTTAACTGCCTTAATCTCCTGCCCTCAGATGTTGACCTCCTAAGAAGAGAGGTCATAGGTTAGCACAGACAGACCTCAAAAGATCTGGACTATCAATTCATGCCTGAAAGATTTCTCTTCCACAAAGGAACGACTAAAAAAGCAAATTCCAAAATCCAGCTCCATAGGCTGTGTAAAATACAAACTTGTTGATACGTTACATTCATAAATATTCTAAAAAGTTTGGATCTAAACAGTATGAATTAATTTCTGTAGGACACAAAAATAAATAAAACCAATGGCATCGACATGGAACAATGACTGAACTTCAAAGATAAAAAAGGAACGCTCTAGACAGGAGAGAATTAAGAGTCAGCATCTTTAACCACAGATACGTATGTTTTAAATGTTTCTAATCTCTACATTTGAAAGTAGCATCCTCCCACATCGGGCATTTTTAAATATTATTTGTTTTCTTGTAAGGGTGAAAGAACGCGATTAGCTGACTCAGAAAATGAAACAGCACCCATTTATACAAATTTTACTGATCATTAGTGAGACTACTACCTCATTTTCTTGCCATAATCAGCCATACAACAGATTCCTTGCTGCTTGTTTGGTCAATGAGCGTGCAGCTCTCATTAAAAAAATGCCAGATGTTTCTTTTCTACGCATAAATGAAATGTATAGATTGTAAAGGAGAAAGGTAACTTCATGAGGCTCCAGCGAGTTAGAAATACAGGAATAACAGGAACAAACCATTTGATAAAATTATTTCTGAGCTCCAAGTAAAATTTGTATATTACACAACCTGCATAAGGACAAAAATTCTAAAAGTGAACTGATTAATGATACTCCCACATTTAATAACATAAAATCCCACTGAACTATTTAACAAAAAGTAAATTAAAACACCCTGTGGGTTCTTTTTTGACTTGGAAAACTGAAGTGCTCTGCACATTTTAAGTAATTATTAGCAGGACATGTAGGTACATATTCCTAGCATTAATTATGTGAGCAGCTAACCATGTTTCTCCAAAAATATATCACAGCGCAAAACCATGGAAAAACAAACCTGATCAACAAGAAATTAATGATTTTTCTTATACCTACCAGAAAGAAGTGGTTTATAACAACTAACTCAGAAAAGAGAATGTAAATAAAATGAAACCTTTAAAAGGTAAATAAATAGGCTTTTCCTTACATCTGAGCTACATACATTTTCTAATCCTATTGCCAAACACTGATGATTCCCTCTCATTGATGGAAGAAGCAACACTGCATAATTTTGTAAAACAACTTGTCTCATTATGCAGGCAGAGACTGACACACACACGCTATGTCTTGTTTTACATTATTAGTTTATCCAAACAAAAAAGCAGAGCTACTAATTTTAAGCACTAGCAAATTTGGAGCTGAATTTGAAACACTGAACTATTTCAGCTTTTTGCACTGGTCAAAAGATATCCATTTATCATGGAGGAAATCAAAGCATTCTGGTTAAACTTTGATGCAAAGGCTGTTGCAACATTAATTGCAGACAATGAAATAAGAGCAGTCTGTGGTTTGCTATTGTTTTCAGAGCTGCCTGAAGTAAATTAAATGCTTAGCATTTAAACTGTCCAATAGCTAGAAGAGTAAAACTCAAAATAACTTCTAGACTAAAGAAAACCATTCAACACAAGACCAGCCCAATTTAAATCAATTTTTATACTTTCAGCTACTCACTGTAAAAGCTCTAGTGCCAGGGGACTCAACACCAATAAGATTATAAATGAGCGGAGATCAAAGAAAAGGAATTATTTAGCTCACTCCCACATTTCATAGCGACCCTTCACAACTCTCTTAACTGTTCCACAGGTCTGTCACTGAGCAAACCCAGCTCCCTCTGCTCCGCCAGTAATGCCGACCAGCTCGCGATTCCTCCAGCTAGCCCATGGCCACCTTTGTTCTCTCTTGCTCATGGACATGCAGTTTCTCCCCTGAAACCAGTCCCTTCATCCTTGTCCTACCAGTTTCCTACCAGTTTCAAAGAAAAACTGGTCCAAATCTCCGAGCCCAGCTGCTAGTCAGAGGAGCATTCCAGCTCATTTCTACCCATTACCTACAAATTCAGCATTCAAAAGAGAAGGAAACAGTTTACACTGTAGTAACAGCCTGTAAATTGATATGCAAATTCTCCTACATGACCTTTTTCTCACAATAAGCTTTGTATACTTCTTTAGCCTACTCAGTTCAAAGCTTGGACTCACCACTAAATCCAGCTAAATCTTGAACAGTTATAGAGGTACTGACTTGAGGGGTCTCACTGAGACATCTTTATGCGTTACAAATATTAATTACTTTGCAGTATCTCTATGAAATTCTGTGGTTTAATTGGTTTCAACAAAACGCACAGGATTCTGGAGCACAACAAAAAAGTCAAAATCATGTCCCAGAGGAGCCTTATTCTAGGAGCCCAATTTGAAATACTGGAGCCCGTAAAGCACTTAGCTATTTCATAGCACCTGGTATGTTTAGGGCAAAGCTCAAACTGAGCAACTGTTACAGTTGGGAGCATTTGGTGGTTCTGCAAACAAACTCCGTATGTGTCATGTTTGTCATCCGGTAAACAAGAAACACACAAAGAGCAGAATACTGCAAAAAGTCCCATTTCAGATCAGCCCTCCCAGACCTGCTGGGATCACCTCAGTCCAGGACTTCGGCTCCTTGTGCATCAGCTCTTGACTTGCAGCAATCTTTCAAACTTTTATTCGATCCCTCTTTGTGCCTGAGCGGTTTCGGGGTTCTCTGTGCTCCTGGAAGAGTGCCCTAACCATTAGCTCTGAGATGACCATTTGGAGACTGGGAAAACTCTGTACTTCTCATATTGACATAATTTTCAATGGTCTGTCCTCCCCTTCCCAAGCCTTTCTCTTCCCTCTCTTTCCTGATCCCCCCCATGTTTGTGTTTTCATATTCCTGCTCCTTTCCTAATCTCCCTATCCATTGTCCTTGAAATATCTTCCTGTCAGCCTGCCTACGTGACCATGGCCACCACAGGAGCATTTCTATGTGAGCTCCACTGTCTCCTCTCCAAACAGCTTCCCACAACCATAAGAAGCAACTGCAAAGTCCCACTCAGTCCTGCTGCTTCCAGATGGAGGATGCCACATCGCTATGCAGGGGTGGCTTAAACCGCTACATTATCCAAACTAAATCTACTTTTTCTGGTGTAAATATGCCCTTAAAGCCATGATGTCTTTCAGGACACAGCCCATGTCTTATTACCTGTTTGAGAAGTGCTCTGGCACACTGTGGGTGCACTTGGGGGGTGAGGGGTGCGCACAGTGGGCACAGCAGTAGCGTGACTGCACCACCACGACAGAGATGACTACCTCCGTGACACATCCCTCTTACATAAGAGCCGCCGAGCTTCTTGACAAAACAAGATATTGAAGTAAATTCACATTTTTAAATGATTCATATTTAAGTAGGTTTGATCTTTAAGTGTCAAGGACAGAAACATCAAGCTACAGCTAATAAAAGAAACAGCTGTAGTGATTTGGAATTATATTACTGCACAGGCTTTATTAATCTTAAGTTAAAGGGCTCCAGAACATTTATTCCTCCTGAAGAGTTTCAGATTCATCAACAGCAGTATATCACAGGCAACGTTTTGGGAATATCCGGTTTAGCAGCTATGCTATAATTCAGTTTTCTCCAACTTTCAAGTTCTTGGTATCTTTTTTCAGCAGGCCAGGATACATGGCAAATGTTTCCATCATCTGGAGTCACCATTATAATCTCTCTTCAGTGTTATATATTTATTACATGCTTTGAGTACATTTGCTAGGTGACACTGGAGTGCAACACATCAAGAAAACAAGGAAATGCAAGTGTTTTCCTGTAGTTGAAGAGCTTTGGGGTTTAATGATTTACACTGAACATTTTTGTAGCAAAATACAGCACAGACTGTGTGCATCTTTTTAAAAGACAGTTCATCTTGCAAGCAGTTCTGCTCCCAGTTCAGCGATAGCTATAGCACAGCACATGAGCTAAAAGCATCACCACACTACCGTCTCTAGCCTGGATCAACATCAACTTAAAAAGAAATTTCCAAGATTGGGGAGTTCTTCTCAAATAACGCCCTCCTCCCTACTACTTTCAAAGCATAGGCTTAAGTATTTACTGAGTGGACCCTGAAAATGTATGCACTTTTTTTGTTTATTCTTGTCTACTTGTAAGTAGTATATTAGTACAGTAGTAAGAAATTAAACCGCGAGAGAGAAATTCGGAATTTGCATTAAGGAAGAAGACGTAAGTTACATTAGGAAGGTTTTCAGAAACAGAAATGATGTTTTGCAAGTTATTTACTGAAATACTTCTAACATACGCTCTACTGAAGTTATGCATAATCTATGAAAATGAGCAAAGTTCTCAATTTTTTCTTGCTTCTAAATTCCTTTAGATGTGGAGAATCACTACTACAGGTAAGACTCCAGTACGATCATTGGGCATCAGTACACCATAGCAAAGGCATGAATATATACTGGCACATTACTGTAAATGAGAAGGAGTTCTTCCCTGGGTGAAAGAGGGCAAAATACTCAGAAAACACGAGGCCTGAGAACACATCCTATTAAAGAAAAATATTCTGCATTCCGAAAACAGTATATGTACTTAAGAAACCCATCTGCTGTGCAGCTTTACTCTACATGAGGCTACATAAAAACGACACCTTCCTACTCACTTCATCTGTTCCTTGTACATTTTCAGAATTGTATCCACTTCAGCATCAAATTTGGATTTGTTTTTATAAACACTATGAAAAATTTGGGGCCTATCTCTTCTTAACTGTACATGCATACAAACAGATACCAAAGACAACTTTATTCAGGCTCTACTCTGTTCTTAGTACAAGCTTGCAATGAAGAAAATTAGCCTTAGATACCACTTGGTGGTATCACTGCGAGCAGGTTCCCAGCTCTTGCTTTAGCACAGAAATTTGCATTCACATGAATAGCCCTATCAGAAGGCACATCTGATGGAAAGGAAGCAAATATTTTTGTGTGTTTTGTTAATTTGCACGCCTAACTGAAAAGCCCAGCTCCTGCCTGCATGCGGGTGAGCAGGCTGAAACACCGCGTGGTTGTGGCAAACTCACCAGCAACGTGGGCTCTGAAAAGAGCCCTTACTTCCAAGGCGCCCTGTGATGAATTTGGTAGTTACACTGCATGAAACCAGAAAATGGCCTTTCCAGCTATCACTACCCAACACACTACAGTGTGCTTGGGTACCCCAAAATAACCCCAACTGACCTTGATCTCAGAAGCAGCACAGCTGGTAAGGGATCAAATTAAACTTTGTAGCATGTATCTAACTATGGGCACTTGGCTTTGCAAATTAAACAACGTTCTCTACATTTAAAATTTGGAATGGGATTTCGTCTGTGTCTCCTGAAAGTTAAAACCTTTTATTCTAATACTACACATATTGTCATGCACAACTGTAACCATTTCTGCACCTAGTTTCAACATTCAAATATTGATCTTTCAGCTCGCCATCCTGCCTCCCAACTGTTTGAGCTACGGAAATAGACAGGAAGAGAAATCCATTCTCTTCTGAGGAAGGCAACTCCTGATGCTGTGTGCCGGATCTGGGGGCAGAAGCCAGGCTAGCCATGGCTTGCTGTCTCCTGAGGAGCGAGGCTTTCCTGCTTGGGCTCTCACTCTGGAGCACTCATTGTGCCATAGCTTTACACCTGGCATTTCCAGAAGACTGAAGTTTAGCTACACCCTAAAGCTGGAGGTGAAATCATGCCAAATAGCGTATAGTCCATAGATACTGGACGTCTTACACACCAGTCAGTGGCAGTTGTTTTGTCTTTCCTCCCTTAAGCCAGCAAAGAAAATAACGTGGTCTTGGAGATGTGATTCTGTTCTCATCAGGATGGACAGACCAAGCCCTGGAAGCACACTGGGTGTTTGGTGTGCGGGAAGGCTGTGGCTGCTGACCTCCCTCAAACACAGATGCATGATGTAGGGATTTTAACAAGGGCTGTTGGATATGAATATATGCAGTAACACTTTTCAGAGGCTTCTAACTTAGAGTTGGATGAGTCCGCACAAAGACGAGGAAAGATTAATCCCCTGCCCTAGAAATCCATCTCCAAGCCAGCTTTCAAGTCTCAGATCCACAGCACCAAGCAGCAGCTATTTTTAAAAGTTTCCTATTTTTTTAACCCTATTAATAAAGCTCTATAGTTTTATCCCACTCTGAAAAACCTGAACTGTTGCTAAACCTTCCAAAAGGTTGTCAGCCTGAAAAAAGTGCAAATATGGAAAACTTTGTCCCTAATGATTGCAGTCTAGCAAAGATATAACCTTCCTAAAGTACTGGAATAGTGCAAAGCTCTCAGGCTTTTTGGTGGTATTTGTCCTTTTAATGTTATTTATTTATTTTTTTTAATCCAGCAGCATTCTGATGCTCCTGTTACAAGCAGTTCATACTAGTTTGGTGGATGATTATGTCACAGTTAGCAAATATCCATAATAAAATCATGTAAGAAAGCACATCTCAGACTGGTGTTTATTGCTCTTCCTAGACTATTGTCTAAAATAATCTCAAGTTTTGCTAGAGGATCCAAGAGAAAGTTGCGTCCAGCAACTCAGGTACCTAACACATTGTTTAATCGTCTTTTTCAGATTAGGTGTCGATACTGAAGAAATGCCTAAACCACTGATGGCCAGAGATGGAAAGCTATACCTCACTATTTCTTACAGTCTCTCTTTAAGTACACGCTCCTGTTGGAAAGAGGACAGTAGGGCCAGAGTGACCTCATTTCACACGGCAGTCTTCTTGTAAGAAAAGCCTAAGAAGGGTCTCAAACATCACTGGAAAGAGGACCTAACACCCAATCTCAACAGCATTACTGAGCAGGTGATTAAGGTGTCAATTCAGAGTACTTTATCTTTTTGCATCAGCTCCCCACGGTCATTCCTAGAGAGCAGCACAGTGTGCTTCTGTGCCAGGTCACTGTCAAAGTTGAGCAAAACACACAGTGTTCAGCAGGTGTTAAGAGCCGCTATGGAGGAAGCCACAACCTGACGCGGTGTAACTTGTTGAAATTCATCCCCTGCCTTACTTCGGTGGAGACCAGCCTTGCCGCTGTGCATCTCTGCCGTAAAACACCACTTCCGAACCCAGCACTTGCCAGATGTAAATCCCAGCTGAGTCTCCTCAGAGAAACCTCCCCTCTAGCCCTGAATACTCTAGACACTGTGAAAAAACACATATGTAAGACATGTGGATATTACAATAGCCTAAAGTAAGGTCTGGGAATCTGAATTCGCAGGCTGCTTGTAGCCACAGGTTAATTTCACATGGACCACAAGAGACTTTCTCTTCCTCACTGGAAAAGATGCCCAAGTGCTCTGTATCACCGACAGCGATTACAAAGCCTTTCCACCCATAGTATAAAATTCACGTGGGCCACAGTAAGCTTGTAGGGGAAATATTATCACAGCAAGGTCCCCACCGAAACAACACCCTGCAAATCACAGAGACTCCATCTATTGTGGAAGCACCACCAATATTTGGCAACCTCAGAGTCATTACTTTTTTTCCCCCACCTCTCTGCACATATTGCTGCTTTTCCTTTTTTTTTTCCCTCACCTTTTCTATCTCTTTCTGCCAGTCTTCCCTGCGTACACCACTAAAAGTGTCATGGGATCTGTTCAAATGGGAATCCATTTAAAGAGATTCAGTGAGGCTCAGTCCTCACACTGTTACACTGATAACGTAGAAACAGATAAAAACAAGAATGTGGAATTAGCTTTCATAAATGGAGGCAGTTCTCAAAGTACAAGAGCATGTTGGAGATGCACTTTTTAAATTGGCTATGCATTCAATCAAAATTAATTTTCCTTTGAGTAAAGACACCGCTCCTCACCAAATTATAATATCAATACCATTTCAGACATTCCAAATTTCAGATATTTTTGGTGTCTTATGACTTAAGTGTAAGAATTTCGAGACAGAAATTGGTAGGTGTTTTTGCCCATGTTTTCATATTCGAATTATTTCAACTTAATTTTGAATTTTTCCTTCTTTAAAGGCAAGTCAACATGAAAGTACATTGTCTCACGGATCATCCCTCTGCACTGTTTTTCAGGGTATATCTGTTCAATTTTTTCTATGCTTCAGCTATGAGAAAACAACATCGAAAGTAGGATTCATCTCACCTAACTTCAGAGCCTTGTAAGGGAAATATCTGCAGCATTGGAACTAGGTTCCCTTTGTAGCTCCTGAAGAGAAACAGCCACAAGGTGAGATTCATCCCCTGTATTCTAGGTGCTTCCCTAGGATAAGATGAATTGCTCTCTGAAAGTACTGCTTCCTCTGCATTGACTATGCTGTGCACTACAGATCTCTACATTTGTTCAAATCCCTGCCTTCTTCAATATGTAGTTTTGCCTGGTCTACTTGCAACCTGTCCATTTACATTTCAACATTTTTGAAGCAAGGACTGTCTTCCTTCATATATATGTGCAACAGTATCATGACTGCACAGCTGTGGCCTTTATTTGTTGCCATAGTATTAAACATGAATAACACTGGTAATGCTAATACCCTAAACTAGATTAGTAATTACAGTCCACGTAATACAAATGGTTTAAATAAGAACTATCTTGGAAGCCTAGCTTAGAGGGGGAAGAAAAAAAAAATTCAAAGCCATTGCATGCAACACAACTCTGAAAGGCCAGATATGGTGAGCAATCAGAAAGAAAGCTTTGTCCAGCTTACAAAGTCTCTCCTTGTTGTGGTTATGGACTCCGATCTGTCACAGCAGCAATAAATTTTGTTCATGGCCTCCAGCTTTTACAAAGAAGGTGAAAGAGGGACAACTATCATGTTGTCTCCAGTCCTTAATTTAAAAAAAAAAGGGAAGGGGGGGTAATGGGGTGGGAAGGAAGCCTTTTAACAGAGGTGGGGACAAGTGGAGTTCATCTGCAGCCAGCAAAGGCTTCTGATCCCCTGTTCCTGGAGGCTGGGCTATACGGCCTTTCCCAAGCTACTCTCCTTCAGAATTTGCAGCAGAAGAGAGTCAACTCTCAGTCATGCCATGCATGAAATACTGCAGGCAAAACTCGCTGTTGGGATGTTCTTACTAGGATCCTTCACAAATGGCATGATTCCACTTAATCTCAGTCCTTACAGCTACTGGGCTGGGCAATACCATGAGTCAAAAATGGGAAATTCACCTAAATACAAGAACTTTCGGGCAGGAAGGCTGTCCTTGGGGAACTAGGTGTAGGTGGCTTCAAAGTGAAGAGGATTACAGAACTTCAAGCCAGAGGCAGAAAATAAAGTGAAACAGTGAAAGTCTGGCTGCTGCACTTACGAGAACTGCAGCTCTCAAGACTAATCTGGAATTTGTAAAATATTATTACAACACTTCTTCAGACCACCAGGCATTAAAACTTCCGGAAACACCTGATACTCCGTTCACTAAGGCTATAATTAATCAAATTATGTACATCTCAACCCTGACTGCACCACCTACACTTTCCTCTGTGTAAAACGACTGATGCACAGTTTAAAATCCCACTGCACACAATAGCCTCTTTAGGATGTACAATTCTCAGCTAAACATGATGTTATTTCACCTGTATTCAGACTGACCTCTCTTCTCAATCTAACAGCAATATTTTCAAAATAATATTACATTCCTTTGTAGGCTCCCTCTAGTTCAATAAAATCTTCTTAAGTAAAACCAACCAAGCAGTTGATTTATGTAGGTGTACTGATACAGCTTAATACATTTAATTAAATTACTAGGCTACACATAAAAGCCAAATTTACATAGAAGGGTTTCCTTTCACAAATGAATAAATGCTCAAAACATAATTTCAAGAAAAACTTGCAAAGAAAATAAAGGGGGAATAGCAAAATAAGGTAATTACCTATCTCCCTTTGGTTTTCTTTTTTGTACTGTCTTCCCTTTGGGTCGTCTTTCACTTCCTAAACAGGGGCTCCCACCAGGGCCTGTTACCCGTATTGATTCAAGGCCTTTGGAAGATTTCTTAAAAGTAAATTCCACTGGTTCTCCTTCTTTTAGGCTTCTAAATCCTTCCATGTAAAGCTTGCTCTGCAAATAGGAAAAACACTCTTGGTTACCATTGCCTTAAAAACAGTATTTACATTAATAATCAAGAGGACAAATTATCCTGTCTACTGTCCTAGAACACATACAGGTTTAATAACAATTTCCACTGAGTGAGCTATAGCAGACGATACTACAAATTACAGTCCTGGATACACTGAAAACACTATTCAACCTAAACAAGTAATAAGAAACCATTTTCAACATCAACAAAACTGAAATAACATTTTCCTTTTCTGTGATGAACGCTGGAGATGTAAAAAGTGGAGAAAGTGCTGTATTCTTAAAAATCCTTCATAACAGGCATTTGGAACTCAAAAGGCTTTTTAAACAAAATAGAAGGATGGCAAACGTTCACTTCAGAGCTAATTTGTTTATGATCAAAATCATCACAATTTGTATTCCTTGTATCTTGGACATGGCTCTGCTGCTCTGAAAATGAATCAAAGATACAATGAGCATGAGGGCAGGAGGAAAGCACTCTGAACAAAGTCCACTGAAATGGGCAATTCAAATATCCCTTGTAAGCTGCTAAATTTCTGTTCATTACCCCAAAAATCTTACTTAGTTAGAACAAATTATGTATGGATTTGTATTTTCGTTCATAGAAAAGGAAATTATTATCATCAGGGTGAGTGAAAAAAATACTGATAAATCTTTTGATATTACACTGTAGCAGCAAATCTTGGACATGCTGAAGTCAACAGGAGGTCACCAGTGATTTTAATGCAATGAACATTTTCATCTCAATTCCTAATAAATTACATACAATAGTAAGTCTACATCCCAGGACAAATCTGATGAATCAAACTTAAATAAAATTATTTTCAGGTAAAGTGAGACAAGGTTTTTTTGGAAAAAAGATACAATGGTAGACACTAGTTGCACTACATATTTATTTTAGATATTATATGAATGAGATCCGTTAGACTTACAGACAGAGAAGATTACAAAAGTCCATCAATTTCCAAACACTTGTAGTTTTTGCAGGAGAGTTATAAAACATGTTTTCTTCCTTTGCTCATTAACTTTTCATAGCAAGGAGAAAACGTACCCTGATTCTTTCTTCATTCTCCAGCCTTCGCTTGGCCATATCATGGAGTCAAGAAGGAAATTTCACTGCAGGTGCCATCCCACTCAGTCACAGGTCACAAAGAGCCAAGTGACACTTGGCTCTGTAAATCACATCTACTATCCCACAAGTACAACTAGGGAACGTGTTCAAACCAGATGACAATCCCTGACACGGGCTCCTTGTATTCATGTTACGGGTATTGGGAGGTCTGCAGCAATAAGACACTATTTTAGCAGAGCACAAGACCTGATACACAAACAGGGAGCTGGCCTCTTCACAAGGATGCTCAGAGAGCAGGACAGGAGGCCAACAGGCCCAAGTGCTTCAGGGGAAACTCCATCCATACATAAGAAGTTGTTGCTCACTATGAGAAGAATTAAACAGTGAAGCCCAGAAAAGTAGTATACTTCCCTTCACTGAAAATAGCTAAGACTCAATTTAACAGGGCACTGAATAACCTAATCCAAGGCCCTGGTTTCAGCAAAAGGCTGGACCAGATGATCTCAAGAGTTCCCTTCCAACCTAGACTTCTCTGTGATTCAGATATCTTTATCCAGAGCTGAATCACACCTGGTGAGACTGGAAAAGAAGGATTCCAGTTCCTTGTTCTGCAGTAGAGTTATCTTGGGGAACCTGTGTCACTTCTCCCTGTCTTTCTAAAGAGAGACACCACTGCAAAGTCCATTTCCCACGGCACTAACAGACTAAGTTAAAAATTATAAAATAATTTGGAATATTTATTTTAATGAAGCCATGCAAAAACACATGTACTTTTGCTTCCAAACATCCCAAGTACTGTGCCAGGTGAGTTCACACAGTCTACCCAGCAGCAACCATTCCTAACGCAACAAGACACACCAATGCCAGTCTGACTGAGGGGCTCAGTTGCTCATAATTTTTCCAGCAGCCAAAAGCAAGCAAGAACGCAGCTCCGCTGGTTAGGACAAAGGATGGTTTTGCTTATCCATTTGGGCAGCTCTTGTACACATGGCTCTTCCACCAAATGTTCCAACAGTGTGAAGCATGAGACAAACAGCTGATTTGCTAGGTGAGAGGTTGAGCACTATTTAAAAAGGGCATGCGGGGGGACAGTATGGAAGAGAGGCATACACGTGGAAGAAGAAATATAGCTCTGTTCCCTGAATCATAAGCTTGGCTGTTTTTTGAAATTAAAATATAAGGTATGAAAAAGGAAATACACAATTTTTCCCACTAATACAACTAGAAGATGGAAATTCTACATAAGCCAATGAAACAAACTACCCAGGAAGGCAGTATTATTTCAAGAAAGCCCTCCACTTTGAAATGTCCGTACAGCAATATGGGAATCTTTGTCACAATGAAGAAACATCCAAGTTCAGAATATGCCCAAAAAAGACACGATCATTCATCAACTGAAATAACTGATTCTGCCTGTGGTATGAATCCACCTCCAGGTCCACCCACACCTCTTCAGTCTTCAGCAGCCACCAGGAAAAATCTTGTTGAAAGAACTGAACAACATGTATTTTGTCCCAAACTCAAACATATAGTTAAATGTTCCAAAACCAGACAGTCATGACAACACAGATGAGTGCTAATCACAAGGGGAACCTCAAGCAGATAAACATGAGCCCATATTTCTCAGGCATGGACACTTTTGTCTTTGTGTTTAAATACAAATTCATGAAGATATAGTTAAGTGTCAGCAAGACTTACATGTTTTTCCTTTCTGAGTTGTAAAAGAAACATCAAAAGGTTGACATCTGATACGCACATAACATTACGTCTACTTCAAAATAAAGAAGTACTTGCTTAAAAAGCAACTTAAACCAAGGCATTATTAGTACTCTAAAATGTTTTTATTTTTCTCATTTCACTTTTAGCAATAGAACTTTTACTTCCAAACAAAACACTATATTTACAAGAAGAATTTGAAAATATATTTAACAGGCAAAGTAATGAAACGATTACACTTGCATAAATCACATATTATGCAAGTGTACATTTTTTGCATGTCTGTTTTTTCAGGCACTTTTAATAACAGAAAATGTTGAAAAAAACCCACTCCAAGTGACCTGCACAGCACCCTCCTTGAATACACCTTAACAGCTTTTCACTGTTATAGATGGATTTGGTGTCGCCTGACTTATTGTGTAACTGTATACTACCATACTGTCAGCCAGCTTACGCTGAGATTCTCTGAGGGCGCAATAACAATTCAAAGCCATAGTGAAAAAATGGCATTTGGAAACTAGCAAAACAAATCCAAAACCTGAATTCCTCTTAATGTGTCTGAAGAGTTGGACAAAAAAATGCCAGTAATGTTGATAATTTAATGTTGAGAGACATAGCTCAGTATTTTCCTCACATTACTTAAACAAATAAACCCCACAAAACTAAAAGCAGACAGAGTTTCAAGTCACCGAACCATTTCTAGAGCCCTGAATGGGGTGTATGGGCATGCTGCCAATGAACAAAGGGGAAAACTTAAAAGAAACATGCTTTTCCTCCTTTCTCTCTCTTTCAGCTGTCAGAGACTTTGCTGTTATTTTTTACCAGCAGTCAATACAGTGATTTCAGACAAGAGCTTTTGTCTTTTTCTTTTTTAAACCTGACAGGACCATTTCTATTTTTTTATAGGTACCCTATTATTTCTTGGTATTTTAGCCTATAATGTAAAGTCTCACACATCTCTGTCCCAAGCACCGGCTTGGTCCAAAATGCTGGAAATTTTGTAAGAGTATTAGCAACAACAAAAACAAAGAGTGGAAAAATTCATGACCCCAGGTTCTTGGAAAGCAGTTCCTAGTACAAAACAAAAATCAAAACATAACAAATATAAACTGTATTAGCAAGATGGTCCCAAAGAAAAGTACCATTTCCCGGGCAGTGTCAGGGAGTGCTTACAGCTCTCACCAGGCTCTACAAAAGAAAGGAAGTTTGGAATTAAGGCTCATTACAGGGGCCCGATTGCCTCTGATATGTGTGCATAACTTTTATTAACATGTGGGGAGGGAAGGGAGAACAGAGTCACAGTAAGTGCCTCCTCACAACTTCTTCGCAATTTCTAGTCAGGATTGTGAACAAGTGCTGTCGCAGACATTAAATTCTTTAGAGAGGGGAAAAAAGTTATTTGGTGGCATTCTGCTTAGATCATTCATTTTCTGTATCTCTCATTTCTGCCCCTTTTTATCTAGTGATTGATTGATTGCTCGGTACAATGACCAGATGCCACCAGTATGCCGGGTTTCCCAAAAGAAAACGGTTTTCCCTCCAAAATTATCTACAATTAAATCCAGACATGAAGGAAAGCATATTCTGAAGCCCAGCCGCACTGAAGATCGTAAGAAATTCTCTCCAAAACAACCTTGTACAGTTGCGTCGAGAGCCAGCAACCTTTGAGTAAAGCAAGAGTACAGAGTAAGAGGACACAGAAGTGTATATATATATATTTTTATATATATATATTTACACTGTATATATATCAGTGCTCCTATCCGCATTAGGTCAAACCCAGAATTTAACTGTTGTACGCTACAAATGTTACAGGAAGCGCTGCAAAATAAAATCAGTTACACATACAAGTCCTGCTGCAAGGACTTCTGCTGCCCACCAAAGGTCACTTGAGGTGGTTTGTGAAGATCATATATTTTAAACAAACAAAAAGTCCACTACGCTGAACAACAGCCCCTCCGAGAGCAACATGCAGCTCTGCTGCACTAACGCAGACTTTGAAAGCCGGGCACCCACCCACCCACCCGACAACTCGCCATTGCTCCCGCTGACCTCAGGGGCTTTTTCCTGCTCCTAGAGGCTTATCTTGCACCAAATCTGGCACTTCTGGGTCCTCACCATAAGCCAATTTAACTCACTAATCTGACAGGAAACAAACTCAGTTTAAAAAGGTGTGTGGGGGGGAAGGATAAGAGGAAGAGGAAACAGGGATCGATTTTTGTTTTTCCAGTGAGCTAAATCTGTTCACTGAAAGGTTCAACAAGCTCCAGGGCATACACAGTTGAAAAGACAACTTCTGAGATCAGAATGTGTTCCTTAATATTTTATGTAAAAATGAAAGAACTACAGTATTACAAATACTTTTTAAAGCTCAACATAATATAAATTAACTTTACTTAAAAATAAAGCTATATACCACTCTGTTTCACAAAGATTTTCAATTCAGCTCTTAGGCAAACACAAGCTATGTACACTACACGTATACAACGTTTAATTCGACAGGGTGAGCTACTGCACGTAACTTTACAGTAGGGAAAGAACTGGTTTGTAGGCAGTTACTGCAATGCAGCTGGTACACTGCAATATCACATCCTTATTTACTTGGAATTTGTCTTAAATCTCCACCTCGACCATAGTCATGTTAATATCCTTGTTCCCATTCATCATCCTGTCGCTAGCCCAACACTGTTACTCTTCTGAGAAGTGTGCAACGGTATTTACTTACCTTCTGAACAAAAGGATCTCTCTAATTTAAAACCACCCTCCCTATACAAAAGAAGATTTTATTCTTTCTCAATTTATTTATACGTCTAAAGAAACTTTTACTACCTGCTTTAACTCTTGAGAACTTAAACAAAATTCTAACTCAGCTTAATATTTTCAGTTCTTGTTCCACGAAAACTTCCAGGAAGTGACTTCCTTTCATAATCTACTCCTCCTTCCTTTCACATTACTCTTTCCTACCAATATCTCTCCCAGGAGAAGATTCCCTGCTAGAAGGATTAGGTAATTTCCCACAACCCTCCTTTTCCTTTATTTGGGATTCAAGATAAACCTTTTCTCCATTTAAACCTCCAGCACTTAGCTCACCTATGTTAACTAACTAGTTCTAATTCAACAAATATTCACCTTAAAAAAATTATTATTGACTTGCTATCATCCCATTTAACTCCAACCAAATTAATCCAGTTCATGTTTTGTCTTTGTTTTTCAAACTATCAGGTTTTCTATAAAGTCAGCAATTCCTTCCAAGTTTTAAATAACACTTCTATTCAGAATTACTCTTTTGGTAAGAAAGCTATTGAGTATCATGTACAGAAATATTGTATCATTTATGCTTAAATATAGATCTGGCCTACTGCATAGCCTACCTACAATGTTACTATTCCTGCTAGTATTCCTCTCTCATAATATTGGTATTACATTGTCTGTATATAAATCCTAAGCTAGAGGCCTACAACAGGTCTGTCATAATGCTTTCCGAAAGCAATTTTGACCAGATTCTACTGCAGCCATGCTACTGTTTGTTTCTTTACATGGTTCTACTTCATTCATGATACCTTACCCATTTTCTGCATAATTTTCAGTATTTGTGTTCAGGCCACAAATGCTATTTGACTGTGTTTCCACTGCCTGTGTATCTGGTTACACCAGCTGTTCTAGTTTTGTATACTAATGAAAGGAGCCTGGATAACAAACATCTCATTTGCTTCTCCTCCCTGACCTCACCTTCTTCTCTCGCTATACTATTTTTTCACTAGTGTAGCACCTATACAACTAGTCTTCTACTACTAGTTTTTGCCCTTCCTTAGCATATACCATTTGTGTTGCTGAATGTGCAATTCTCCTTTTCCCAATTTTCCTTTTCCCGCACTTTAATACCAGGCCTGAAAATTAAGCCGGCCTCTTCTCCCATATTTAATTTTTCCTCTATTTTTCCTCATCAGTCATGCTAGGCACAACATAGTTTTAGGACTCAGTTCAGTCAATGCAAAAGGATCGTTCCTCTTCCCCCACCTCAGTCTCATATTGACTCAGGAAGAAAACCGTTTACCTTTTCTTGGTAACGTCACATTTTCTGCTGTGGTTTTGCTCCTTGAATCAGTTCTATGCAGTCAAAAATAAAAAGGGCACACCTCAGAAGCAGCCTACGCGAGCGTGCAGCCATGGCAGGTAAGGCTGTCCTGTGCAGCACCTTCCCAACTCACCGCTTACAGTGCCTCAGTGACCTCCTGAAACCACGCTGTTAATCCCAGACACCTTATAGCACCCTTTGAAGTCTACCCACTGAGAAGCAGCATCTTCTCTTGACAGCTGAACACCTCCAAGCTCCCTCGCTACCAGCCAACCACAACCGCCTCTGGGAGCCCCACAGGTGCCCCCGGGATGGAGACCCTTCCCTTCCTTCACTCACCACTGAGCTATTCCACCTGCCGGAGAGCGCAGCCACTTCATGCAGCTGGAAACGCCCCAATTCTCTGCTACAAACACTCTTCTCTAATGTAAATACAGTTTTGCAGAAACCCAAAGGTTCTTTCTACAAAAATTTGGAACAAATAGACCTTTTACCCAGTCATTAAACGGGGAAGATTATCCTCTTTCTGTTTTCATTGAGAGGAGGCACTATTTTTTTTTCCTTTTTTCTTCTTTCACGAGACAAGGGCCTGAGGAGCAGATGAACAGGCTCTCCAAGGCACCCTGACATTCAACTCATTTTAGTGAAGTGCAAAACTTCCCAGTGGAAGAGAAAACCAGTATGACTAGGCTGTGGGCATGGTGTACATCTTCCACCGAAAAATTCATGACAACAGTGAGCTTCATACTTTTATAGTGTCCACCTACGTGGAGTATTTTTCAACCCTCCTTTCTGTTAAAAACCCAAACCTCCCAGGCAGAGGCCAAAACAAGCCATCCTTGCAGCTCTTTTATGACCTGGAAAAAGGTGCCACACAGAGTCTCAGACCTTCCCCTCTCCCACGGGCTTCTGGCAAAAAAATGGAAAAACTGTAGGCCACCAGAAAATCCATTAATGAATCTGTTTCTCTCATTTCTCCCACAAGGGATACAAATGCCCTGAAACTTGCATGATGAATGTGGCTGAACCCTCTCCTGTCCGGCATCTCTACCATGAGTTTAATGGTGAGGAGAGAACATAGTATGGCTGCATTTCACTCATTTTTAAAAGCACGCTGAATATACTGGAACACAGTTCTACAGTTCTCCCCTAAGAAATCTAAAAACTAGCTGATTTCAGTGTAGATTGCCCCATGAACACAGATGGAAGCACAAGAGCACAGGAAGGTGCAATGTACAACCCACACAGCTTGCTGCATTGATCAAGTACTAAAACGTACTCCGGTAGAAAGCACAGTCTTGATGGTAGAGTTATTTCACCTAAACCACAGTTTCCTCCAGATTTGCTACACCTTTCTGGTGTTGTTAACCACATGTTCAGAAGCAACTGCAGCACCTCTATTTTCCATGCCTGCCCTGTGATGTCTGTAAGCTTCATTTCTGTGCTCCTCTACACATCTCCATGTGTGGGAACAAAAATCCCCTATGCCAGGAGATGTTTTAGCTATATAAAGCTTTCCTATCCACCTCCCTGATCACATGCCATCATCCCAAGAGACTGCATGTAATTAAATAAAAATTAGGCCCAGATTGCACTCTGCTAATTCAGGTGTAGCGGGATCTCTCTCTGCACATCCACCTTTCCCTTCCCCTGCATAAAAGTGGTCTGAGAGTCATGTTTTCTTACTGCAGACCCTTAACATCCATCTCTGGGAAGCTGTCCTTAACCTTTAAATCGGACACCAGTAGTGAAAAATAGTACCACGAAAATACTGAGAAAATGGTTCATCCACCTTTTTGCATCCCAGTTTTATACGAGAAAATCGAGTGGTTCACGTCTCATCAGTAAACAGAGGAACAGCTTACACCGTGGGCAACTACAGAAGCCTTAGGCTGACACTGAAAAAAGGCATTCAATACAAATGATTCAGCAAGTCAGCAGTACAGAAAGAGTCCTGAACCTGTTAAGACAGTCCAGCTCACCCTATTCTCATGGCAAAATACATTCCGATTATACCGACCTGCTTCTTTCTTCCTGAAGTGTGGCAAAGTAGGTAGGTACCAAGAACTCTGCAGACCAAGAGGGGAACAGCAGGTTGGAGAGAAGGTAACTGGGTCATGCTGGTTGATACGGGCTAACACCTACCCAGAAGAGAAAAGATCTTACTTGTGAGCAGTAAGCTGAGGTAGGACTGTGGGGTCAGAAGGAGAGAGATAAGAGAGAGGATGGTGGTTGGATCATGCTGGAACTCAGTAATTTGACTTTCTCTTGGGGCAGGTGACAGGGTGGTGGAAGGGCTGGGCCATACTGAAAGACCAGGGGTGGCAGCCTGCAAGTAATGGGCTGGGGCAACAGCCTGGCTGACTTTTCAAGCTAAAACTGATCTGTGACAAAGAAGTGGCTGACAGTTAAGGTGGCTACAGGATCTCAAAGCTGCAGAAAAGCGAACTGCCCTCTCTTCCCAGGCTGTGAAGGCACAGGGAGCAGCTTAAGTCCTGGAAGCAGAACAAGGATTTACAGCCCAATCCTGACTTGGACTGTGTTAGCAGTCCACCACTGCCACTACCTCCTTTTTTCTTCATCCTTCTCTTCTGGTTGGTCCCAGCTACCTATAGGCTGGAGCCCGAAGAACTCTCCTCACACCACCACCACCTTTCCCAGGTCCTGGGCTGAGAGACAGAGCCTGCCAGCCCAGCGCAGTGCTGTGACTGCAACCTCACAGGACCTCGCCTCAGAAACCCGAGATCCCTGCTGTGGAGGATGCTTTCTGAAAACTACCATCAGCTGCATTAGCACAAAGCCCCTCCATGCTTCAATGACCTCTTCTAATTCTTCAGAGACAAGAAAGCTGTCTGCTTGAAAGCTACTGTGAGCTGGGGAGCGAGGGAGTAAGTGAGTATGGATGATATTTTAGCCAACAGGGAGTAACTATGCCCTAAGCAACCCCAAGATAAAAATCTATTATCTTGTAAACAGGAACCTCTCTTGAACTGTTCCCAAGCTTTTGGGCAAATACTGTTTTTACTTTTGTGATACAGGTGTCCTTGGTTCCCACCAGGGAACTAGGTTGCACTGTGAAAGGTCCTGCACAAATGATACAAGGCAGCATCATTCATCAACAAGGAATGCACCAATGCTGCTAAATCATTTGGAGGTCAGAACATAGATTTACTATTTATTTTAAAATTCAATTTATTTAAAATGCCAATATGTAAGTGAAACATAAAACGATACTGGTTAGAATATTTGTTTACCAAAATCAAATTCACCATGCACACAAAATAAGACAAGAATATCTGAAAATTGGTGGGGTTCAAGGGTCATTGCTCCTAAAGCAAAGAAGTGATAAATAGGTTGAATTTCTTATTGGAGCTGGTTTATTTTTAAGCTGTAGTTATTTTCACAACATTATCTATACTGTACAACCAAAATACTTTTTTTCCTTCACTATAAAAGCAAAGTTAAACAGCAGCATTTATACTGCATTAACCATTCCTGATTTACGATTCAAGTTCTCTAGTATTTCTGTGCTTTTTGTTATGATTAACCTTCCTAGCTATTCTTATACAGCAGATTATAAACTAATTTATTTTTTTTTAAATCTAGTACTAGATAATCTAGTATCCCATCATTTCCACCAACTTACAGTCAGCTATATCTTAATGAGATATGATTTTATCAGAATTACAAATATTGATTAGCTATTCAGATATGTGAATAAAAGAACACTTTAGTCTTGGAGAAAGAATGAGCACAAGGTTATTTCATACTTCAGATGTTTATAACTTCTTTTTTGGAGGGGAGTGGCAGATCATCTAAACACACGACAGTTAAGGTACTAGAGAGCAGTGAACTAGTAATAAATGTCTAACACGGTCTGAACAACAGGAAATGAGTGGGTGACTTCAAATTAAATTATTTTTTTGAAATATACAGCAGTAGAAGGAGATAGTGTTGATGATTCAAAGGTAACTTGAACTTAGCAGCACCTTTCAGTTATTATTTGAGAGAGTATTTAATTTGTCCCTTTACTGTAAACTAGTTCTCTAAACAGCTGTATTTTAAAGGCTGACAGACACAGTTGGTTCAGAGCCATTTCTGCTATCAAAGCATGAGCTATATTCTGTTACAAAGGACACATCTCATGTTTCAATGAAACACCTCTGAATTTACAGTGATACAAATGAGAAAACGGCATTAAAGGCAAAACCCTTCTAAATGGAAGGCATATTAAAGTGATTTTTATGGAAGACGACAAAGGATTTTAACTATAAATGATAAACTATTTAAAACTATTAGCATAGGTCTTGTGGAAGTACTCAGAAATTCTTGAAAAACTTTACTTTTAAAATAGTATCTTATTCTATAGTTATATTTATTGAGGAAGCAATTGTGAAACTGGAATATCATGCATGCAACTGCATTAATCAAACTACAGCAATGTCGGCTTCCGCTCAGATTACACAACGCAAGACTACTTAAATATTATTTAAGACTCCAATATCAAATCTGTCATTTTTATGCCCTAATTTTAGCATGCTCTGCTGAAGAATGTAAATGTTTTCCAGGGCCTCCAGAAAGAGGGTCAGACCAGCTGCAGCAGGAAGACACAAAGGGGTTCCTTAAGGACAAGTCCTTTTTCTTACAATCTGCTGACACAGCTCCCATCAACACTCATAAGGGAGAGCAGACCCAGAAGTATCAGCCCGTTAACTCCGCATTTGTTTGCTTTTGTGGGCTGGTTACACCTCAGACATGCCAGACACATCTCATTATGAAATAAATGCAGGCAGGAGACTAGTTCTGATGCAGTTACAAGGGAAATATTCTGCAGGAGAAATCCTTCCAGATACACTTAAAGGTTGCATCACCCAGTAATATCCTTTCAATATCACAATTTGAGCTGTAGTCTCTTCCCTGTCCTTCTGTCAATACTAAAACCACATTGTTTTGCAGGGCATCGATGACACATGTGGCATGCTCAGGTTTCCACTGCCTGCCGGGGGTACAGATCCTGGCTGACAAAGGGAGCACAAACAATGAGCGAGCATCATCTCCTCCCAACACCCCTTCCAGGCCAAGGTATCGCAAGACCAGGGACACTGGCTTTGCAGTAGTTATGTTTTCTTAACTCATAATGAGTTTATTTCTATTGTACCCATCTGTAATAACATTAAATCAGTCCTCTAGGTGATTGTTTTGTTCCTCTCAATTCTGGCTGAAGACTTTTTCCTCCTCATAAAATTACACTTCACATGGGAGAAAAGCCAGAACTGTATAAAATGGAAGTCTCCTCACTACAACGTATTTATGTTTCCACTCAGTCTTTTTGCTGCATTAATGCAATGATCCAATCTCACAGACTGCCTAACATCAGTGAAAGCTGCCAACCATCCCCACACCAACAGCTCAGTACCTCCAAAAAAACCTGAAACTCAGGAAAAACAGAACACAGCCTGAAATCTCTACCATCTACATTACTCCTTTACAGGTCCAGTAAAAGTTGCCTGCTCTCCGAGCTGTTTGTTTTTAATACTAGAAGTAAACAAATTCCAGGCTCTGTTTTTACTGGACTGTTTGAAAGAGAAAACTCCAAAGCCTAAAATAAACTGTACATCACTCAGATGCAAGAAACACAGCTGAGTTGTGGGAAACAATACATTCCGTGTATTATTTCATTATCTGCACTCATTTCAATGACATATCTTATGACCATATTCACACCAACATTTATTTTCTGGCTACTATATAAGATGCAGCCATTTGTAGCTGAAAGCACAATACATTATGTTGGGGGGAGTAGTAGGTGATCATAAAATCGAGTAAGTACGAATTAAAGTGAAAGAAATAAAAAGAGATTAGACTTGCAGCTGCATGTGCAACTTCAGCTTCAGTATTTTCTAAGTTTTCTCCTCCTCGACTGTACAAACTCAAGTTTCCCTTATCACAGTTTACATACGTATATGTACATGTGCATGCCCATGCAAAGGCATATGTCATTTAAAGCCAACTCCATAAGCTAGTTTGATCAAACGGGTAAGTCAGAGGCCAAATTAAACACTAGGTCATACAAGGTGCCTACTACAAAGTATAATAAAAGGTTAGCTAGAAAGATCTTGCTAGCAGAAAAAATGACTTGCCAGTAACAAGTTCTGCAAATGCCTCTTGTCCATCTCACGCTATGGGGGAACAGGTATGTTCAGTATTTAACCACAAAGGCTTCTACAAATAGCTATGGATGTGCAGTCAAATTGGAGATGCAGTGAAGTAAAACTTACCAGGAAAAACTGAAAGACTACCTACATGTAGGAATGACTCAGCTTTTGGCAAAAGTGGTCTTGGAAGACGGCAGATGAAATAGTGTGTGAAGTAACTTGAAAACCTTGAGTAGGAACATGGTGAATCCTCAGGGTCAGCACACAGGGAAGATTTGTTATTCCTGTCCTCTGCAATCCCCAAAACACCACAGCACTTCCCAAAAATAGAGTAACAGCAAGCAGACTGTCATCAACATGAGTGGCAGTCCCATCTGAAAGGCTATTCATGTTCCACCTTAATTAGACTCCTGAAAGCACCATAACACAGAATTAGAGAAGATATAAGTATCAATGGTGACAATACAGAGTAGATGCTGTGCTCTATTTCCACCAGCCTTGGATAGCTGGAGAACACACTTTTTAAACTGAGTCAGATTTTGCTCACTCAGTCAAAAACTATGTCCACCTTCAGGTGGAGACTCAAAACTGCTACAGATAAGAAGGGGAACGAGCAGGATCTACTACTGGTTGTCAGGAGTCATCCAGGCTCCATACAATGACAGGGACAAAATTCAGATTTGGATTGCGCATCCCCTTCCTGCCATGAGAGAGGAGGCCCAAGAGCCCTGGAGTTCAACAGGGATGAGCCAGGGACCAGACCTGCCTGCCACAGCCAGATGGGAACATGAACAACAAAGAGTCTCGGTTTCTCTTACAGAACACATGTAGGATTAAAGACATAAATAGATGAGCAGTTAAGAATTTCATTGACTGAAAGACAAAGAAGGTATTGATACCCAAGTGAGGCTAAGACCTGCTCCGGAAAAAAAGTTCCATCAAATTTGGATAACGCAATAAATATGCCTCTAATTAGACAGGCACAGTCTAAGAAAATGTTCTGTGGTAGAGCACTTCCATTTCTGCTTACTATGCTGACAAATTTACCAGATAAATCTGCTTTATTAGTACTCTAAAGGTTAAAAATATAATGCTACTAATGGCTGCATCCACAAAGAAGTGGTGCACTAATTCCAGAAGCTGATCACCACCTTCCACAGCAGGGAGAAGATGACAGAGCTTTTGCACCACCTTTTCAGCATCGGAGAACACAATGATTATCCAAACGTGCATATGAGTGGAGATATGAGGCTGCATAAAGTACCGCATGAAGCCTTGGCAGGGTGTGTGCAGGGTACCCAGCAGGCACCATGACACAATCACAGCTGGTCAGGAGACTGGACACCACGAGCTTGAAGCGTGCTGGGAGTGCACTTCCACACCCCACAGAAAAACTGACACAGGACAGTTACGACAGACAAACAACTGCCTCTTCCAAGATACAGATAAGTAATGTGATCTACAGGACCGTGTCAGCCCAGTAAACATTGTTCTTATGAGCAAAATGTGCTTGTGGGCAGAGACATAAGGGAAAAAAAAAAACACACAACACACAACTTAGGAGACTTCCCTACATCTGTTCAGGTGAACAGATGTGAATCATTTTGAGGCAAATCCTACATAATCCATCTCACTTTCTTAAACACATAGCCCTTGAATTCAGTGGATCTTAGGGACAAATTAGTAAACCAGCTTTTTTCTTTATAGCTACACAGTACTTCTGCACCTCCCAGGCCACTTAGACAAGACCTCTATGTTATGCGAATAGTTATTTTAGAGAATGCAGTGAAAGCGTAAGATTATGTTCACGATTAGTCACCTGTGAAGTTTCTGCAGTTCATATACCATGTGGGATTTCTTACAGCTGGTTTTGCTCTGTGGACACAGGAATATTCTTCAGAGTAATCTGGTACATGTCTGTTATGTAGACAGACAGGATATTTTTGAGAAATTAAAAAAATGTTAATAAGAAAATAGACTACACAAAATTAAAGTCAGATTGGTATTCTGTGTTGTTGTTGTTTGTCTTTTATTTAACACAAATTAGCTTGAATAATCACTCCAAATGTTTCCAGAGAATCAAGCTCCTGAGGCTAACAACAAGCATAAGAAACTTAGAGAGAGGGGACAGCTCCTGGCAGAGTTGGGACATTTAACTGCACAGAAAAGAGACTCCATAAAAACAGATATGGAACTGGGATACGCATGATTCTTCAGAGGCTCAAGACATCAGGCTTCCCATCTGCAAGTGCTGAAGATGCAAGAACCAGCCTTATATCAGTAAAACATTTGTATTTTCAGTTCAGCTGTTGATTTAGAAGAGAATTAAAGAAGTATAAACCAAAGAGATACACCAGCACATCTTAAGACCTTTTTTTTTTTCCAAATGACATCACCTTAAAGTGAATGAAAAGCTTTCTTAGAGAGTAAAACTGAGGATCTACTGCTGTCGCTTGGATGCAGCTTTTAAAAACTAACAACCCCTCTGCCCTGTCTTCCAAAGTGTGCAAAAGGAAAACGGGCATCTAAAAACCTTCTCTCATCAAAGAAAACATATATTGTGAACGTACTCACAGACATCTAAGCCACAGGTATCTCCCCTAGAAAATAACACACTTTTCCAATCCATCTTTCACTGCCTGATACAATACAGAATGAAGGCATATCACATATAAAATCAAAGCCAGTAGCAAAGTCATTTGTTGTCTGGTGAAAGGGACACAGAACCGGCTACGTATGATCAGTCAAGTAAGCACATGGCCAGGGCAGTGACAGAAAGCTCTCCAGCAGTGCTCCACATCAGAACAGCCCAATAAAGCAGCAAGCAACAACTTGGACAAATGCTAGAATCCAGGATGAAATAACATAGATATTCCGCTCAGAAATTAAAAACCAACACTGAAGAGTTAGAAAGACCCTTCTCCATGGACAGGGCAGGGTCACTGCTCAGAAACTGGAAAGATGTACTGGCCCAAAGGGACTCCACCACAACCGCCTAAAGAAAATGGACCTTCCTCAGACCAGGAAATTACACAGCATAACACTTCATTCACATGCTCTCTTACGGTTTTTAAGATACTTTCCTCTCTGTTGCTTTTTGTTGTCTAAAAATTGTACTTCCATTTGAAGGTCATTTCTGGTCACTGATTAACACATCACTGCTCTTAAGGGAATAAAATGGCAGCTTATGAGCCCCAGTTGCACTTGCTGGGACTGACAGAGAGCAGGAGCATCGCAGGATCCTTTCACAAGGGACAGGATGACTCGGGACCAGGAGGCAGCTGGGTCAGAGCTTTGGACCCAGAGAGGCTGTCCTGGGCCAGCAAGGCAGCTTGCCTCTGTGCCTGTAACCTGCGATGCTTCCCTGTTTTGGGAAGCAAAGTTTTGCTTGCAGGGCAGGGTTTTGAGTACTGTTAAAAGTTTATGTATATACAAAGCCCAGAGCTCACCTGCTGGAGGTCTGGATCGCTTGTACTGCAAATGTCGCTATTTTATTTCAACACACAGAGTCCCCTCCCTGCACTGGTCTCTTTGGTTTTCTGCCTCCCCCCTGGCTCGAGAATAAGATATAAAGGTAGAAACACTGTTTTTGTCTATTCAAAAATCCATATAACATTCAATTACAGTTGTTGAGGTCTGAACAACTGTAGGTGTCCAAGCCCTTCACTTCATAGGAACAGCAATTTATTTGCTGGTCTAAATGCCTCCTACTTCAAACCAGGGTAAAACTCAGTGTAGCCAGCAGGAGCTTCACTCATCGAGCCTCAGAGCCAAATCTATCACTACTAGAGAGACGGCCACTGATGGCATTTTTCTGAAATCTGAAAAACTCTCACCCACCATTATGCATTATTAGCAACCTGTTATATGTTTAAAACATTTCTTGCATCTGTTTTGTGGTCCTTTTTCTACAAACACCGCAATACTGCATCATTTCTGAAACAGCCTGCCTCCAAGTCTTAAAAACCTTTTGAGTCATTCATATGCTATTCCAAGCATCAGGAATATTTTTAGCTTCCTTAACAGGCTTCACCTTCAGGGCTTAACTGGTATTTCTAATAAATAAATAGTAATATGCTTAACAATATGCTTAGATTCATAATATATACTGATTATGGTTTACGCTGTAACAACCTGTACTCACAACTGCATGTAATATTTGGGTTTTGTCCCTGTTGTTTTCTGCTCCATTTCACTTAAAAGTTTCAGAAACTCAGTATTTCTGGAATGACAACAAAACTAAAACGTTAGAATTACTCATATAAACTAATTAACATCATTTTAATTTTAAATTATAGCCTTCTCAGGAAAATGGAGCAGCTCCCTCTCTGCTACTCCCAGCTGCAGATTCCTTCCTCCACCCCATGTACCTGGTCTGGCATTCATCTGACTCACCACTAGGTTTAGGTAGCTATGCCAGCACAAAATCAATTCTAAAAAAATAAGGTGAGGGTGTGGGGGCTGGGGGGTTGTTTGTTTGTTTTTAAAACAGGTTTAGCTTGCTGAACTGACTCACACCGAAGCCTGGGCAAGCACAAAAAGAGCAAAGCAGGTAAGATTGCTCCTTCCAATGCAGCTAACCTTAATGGGCTACTGTGATGTCCAATCAGTCACTTAAACCTCTAAAGGATAAATGAAATTTAGTAAATAAGAACAATTTCAAAATATTTATCTTTGTGGGATGTTTCACTGAAGTAGTCACACACTATGGTCAGAATTCAGAGGGACAGAAATGAATTTTTCATGGAAAATTTGGGATTTGTGACAAAACCTTTCTATCAATTACGACAAAGAACAGTATAGACTTCTTTACAAAAAAAAAAAGAATACTTTTTCAAAGGTAAAAAAATACTTCACTGGGAAATAAATCTGTTTGCAATAACATAATATATGAAATCTATACAACTCATATCTGATAAATTCATTAACTGACAAGTCAATCAAGATACTATTTTTTAAGCCCTTTCTCATGTCTTCCTCCTGCAGCTGATACATCCATTGCCTCTAAAATAATGGATTAGTAAATGCTAACATACTGAATTAGAGATGGCAACTACTGTTGGAGTAAATCTGGGTAAACAGCTGAGCTTCTTAGTAACTGGGGACTAATACAAAGGAGGAATTGAAAACATTTATGGGAAAAGATCAAGCTTGCAGAGCAGTGCACCACAGGGCTTTAAAAATTATTGCCATGAGATCCCCCCCCCAACAACAACAATTAAGTGACAAGAAAAAATATTTCTACATCAGTATTGGAACTCAGCCTACAGAACAATCAATCAAAGAAAATGGTGCTGTGCGCAACGTGCTGATCCCTCCCACTCTGCAAAAGGTGTATTATTGCTAGCTCACACGGTATTTGGAAAATACATGTAACGAAACTAAAACTACCACCCTGGGTAGTTTAACTCGGACTATGAACGTGGCTAAAGTTATGCACTTTATTCATTCACTGTCTCATGAAGAAAATGTTCAGCTCCCTGCAAGAATCAGTAACCCTGACAATCAAATGTGAACCCACATTTTAGACTGTAACTCTGGGCTCATCTTCACTACTGTTAAATCAATTGTACTTAACTCAATTACAATGAGGTAATTACATTAACATGAGTCAGTGCATCTACGCGTGGCATTTGCACGTGTTCTTAGTGAATTGCTGTTACCTCCCACATGGCACAAGCACTTCACTCAATCACATTAAACAGTACAACAGTACGCAGCTCAGGGCACTTTCACCTGTGGTTCAAGCCAACATGAAACCACACTGCAGCCAAATGCCTCTGTGCCACTGGCACAGGGCAGATCCATTGCAAAGCTGGTCCTTAACCAGGCACAACCTAAGCCCTGCGTGGGTTTAACTACCCACTAATGAGCCTCTCATCTTTTAAAATTTACTATGTCCTGATCCTTTTGGAAAGAGGACAAAAATATTCATCTTTGCAATCTGTTATTATTAAACAGAAAGGTGAGGAGAAAATGAATAAATAATAAAAAAAAATTCAACAAAACTGTGTGGGCTACAAAAATTTCACCGTTACCACAAACATTGTGATTCATGGGCTCCTGACTACATCTGCTGGCAGCCACATATCTACCTAGTTCAAAGTCTCTCCTGCCCCTGCATCCCCCTGTGACTCAGGCTACATACATGTTGCTAACTGAGCAGCTTGGGCATCAGTCCCTGGCTCTGAAGCAAGGTGGCACAGCATAACTTAACATCCACCTGGCAAAATTCTTTCCTTCCTCATCTCCACCCCATATCCCAAAAGACAGGGTAGCTGTGCTCAGACTGCTGACCGGAGCGATGCCACTGGGCACGTGCCCTTCTGCCAGATGTGCCAGATGCAGCAGCAGTCGCTGTGGGCAAGAAAAAAAACAGCTAAGGAACAACACACTACCTCTCACACAGCAGGGAGGATCGCACCCCGCTGCTTCAGCCTGCTCCTGACCCTGGTGGATTTACCACCAGATGCAGTCCCAAAGCCCACAGAGTAACAAGGGAGACTTTCTGCTGGTGTTTGCAGCAATTACATTTAGCTGGTCCATGCCATAGTTTAAGCAAGAACCTGTGCCCTGGTATCTGTGAGCACAGCTCAGGAGCAGTCCTCTTTCATCTCTGGATCCTGACAGAAATCTCTGCACAACTTTTTAACATAATCAACAAGCAGTTGCCAAGAAACTGAATCCATAGCCAGACGTGTAAAAAGCAGACACACAGGTACAGAAAAATAGCAAACTAATGCAACATGTATTTTCTCTTAAAAGACTGTTTAAAAACACTGAACACAGTATCCAGGAGAGCCTGTAATCAGATACTGTATCTATTTTACAAAACTTGTGAATGCCTTCTGTTGTACATGGAGAATCACAACTGATAAACATGCAAATATAATACTGACTGCGGAACCCGATCCCCAGTCTCCAGGCGTGTGCCATAGCTAACAGACCCTAGTGCTAAAATCCTGGCAAAGATGAAAATCAAACTAAAGATGGATATGACTTTGGAGACATAAGGACAAGAGGAACGTAGATTTCTTATGTTTGTCTAAAGCAGTGCTTTCTAAAATGCTTTTAAATAGCTTCATCATCTACTCAGCTACCAAGGAATAAGCATACTTTATCACAAAAATACAAGTATTTTCTGCTCATATTCTGTACATGAATTCTACAAAACACTGAACCTAGAATACTAATGCAAAGAAACAGGTTAAATATGTTTTGAAATATCATTATTACAAAACACTAAGTTAAGGTCAACTTTTGAATGAAAAAGTATATTTACACAACAGATCAGAGATGTAATTTCTTAGGAATAAAAGGCATTAATCTGTAAGGACCGATTAATATTTAAATTGTGTCACATGGTTTTCAGGGTTTATCTTAGGGATGCTTGTTTGAAATGCAGAAAACCAGAAAGCAAATTCATTCTATTTGGCACTTGCTTGCCTTTTTAGACTGAGAGTGCTTTTAACTAGTCCTATTTTTTCTGAATTGTGATAACAAGTCACAACAGAAATACAGATTTTAACAAAATCTACGTAGGGATTTTTTAGAAATAGCTGTGCTACCTTTTAATATAAAATGTCAAACAATCTGTACAAAACCTCAAGCCCTGGTTTAAGACTACTGCATTTTTTAACAGATAAACCAGCAGACCAGCACTTTCCTTTTGCTGCCTTCGCAGTCTTTTTCCTGACTTGCGCACTGCACTCCCGTTTTAATCCAACAGTGGTATTCTCTGATCTTACCAGTGCCCTGTGTGGCTACAGGCTCACACAGTGGGGTCAAGAGAGAGCACAACCAGAAAACTTGTGAAAAAGGAAAACAAAATGGAGGAGGGGCACCCACAGAAGATGAAGGAACGCCAGCAGAAATGCCTACAGGGTACACTGCATTGTGCTCAGCCCTCCTGACTTCGTGTTTCCTTATCACTACTTGAGAATTAGGAAAAAAAGGTGTTAAACTCTTCCTTGGTAAACCTCCCCAAGTTTCCAGGGGAAATTCTGAAATTATTTTTTTTACTGTAAGTTATATTCTATTTGTAAATAAATGAAGAGTTTATGGTAAAATGCTGACCTACAAATGCTAAGCTGATGGGAGAGAAAATAAGTTTATAAACTTTCCCCTTTGTGAAATTAGACATGTATATATTTTTGCTCATAAAATGTAGATATTGTTTCATTTTGTAAAATAAAGAAAATCCTGTCATATGCAAATACCTTTAAATGGAAAAAAAATTACATTTTACAGTCATAAGTTTTTCAAACATTACTTTCACAGCTAATACCCCCTTTAAAAAGATTTTCTCACATGCAGCTTATTCTTTCTTACATTAAATGTTCCATTTGTTGCAACACACCCTCCCCCAACCACTAAAAAAAAAGATAAATTGCTTACTGTTTATGTCACCGTGGATAACTACCTGAAATTTGGCAATCAATAACCCAAAGAACAACCTACAAATAAAGATAAATGGTATTTTGTTCACTTAACTCAGCCTTTGCTAGAATAATGTGTCAAATAATTCAGTTTGTTACATTATACCAAACACTGATATCCTCCTTATTTTTATCTGTGTGCTAGAAACAGACATACCAATTGGGTCAGTCTTATATTAAAGCAACTGTGTACAGCCATGATCCACTTAAACCGTGTAAACATCAGTGCACAAATTATTGTTTGCAAGAGTAAGTGCCAAACTACTTTAATCAACCATTAATCTATGCAATAAATGAAGGTTACTGAAAAGTGTAATGATTTCCTCACAGTTATATGTTGCAGTTGAATGGATTTTTTTTTGGTGGCATTTAGCAATTTTTCTTTCTAAAAGAAATACCTAGATGCATTTACAAGAAGAGCAGCTACAATTTCAAACTATATATAATTTTACATATGAAAGGCAACTTTATTATGAGGATCCTAACCAAATGCTATTAAACGCAGAGCTTTGCTATGGGGTAGGCTCCGCTAATCAGTGGCAACACCGTGGAGAGAAATATTTCCCAAAATTTCACTATATACTTTTTTCTTCGTTAAAAAAGTCACACGCAGCAGTTTCTCCCAAACCACACTGATCCTACCCCGCACAGACCATCAGCAGTGCCCTGAAGAGCTGCCAGATCTCCTACCCTCCTATTCTGCTCATCCTCAGCTGCTCAAGGCTATTTACCCCTTCCAGATGTTATGTATATTTATACATATAAATATAAAGGCTCCTTCAACTTACATACATCTGTACTACCTCCTCACCAAACACCATCAGGGAGAGGGGTGCACTCTAATGCAACATACTGTATCTGTAGTATGGTACACCTTAGCCAACCACAGTGCAAGTTCTGTCAATAAACGATTTCAAGATAATCATCCTTGCATTTTATTAACTACAACATCCTCCTGACTGGTTGGCCCAGAATCTTAGTCGAAGTAGCCACCGAGTTCAGCTAAAGTACATTACATAGGGTCTGCTATGGAAGTTTAAATCATGGATACTCTACAAGGGAGCTTAACTTGATCCTCCTGCAATATTAAGAAAAAGGTGTGCCAGGCAAAGGAGATGGTTTAACTACACCTGCTAGTTACACACCAGCAGGGCAGTCTGTTGCCAATAGCAATGAGAAACTCAAATATTTCTAATTTTTAAAAAAAGTTACAGAAACAGACACATCTACTCTTTGCAGGACTGGACTGTTTACCATCTCTTTCTAATGAAATGAAAGCCAGATCAAGCACAGCACTGATACAAACTGCAGTCACAATGAGTGTAGGCCAACAATGACGGAGGTTCTGCGAGATGCAGTTGTGCAAAGTCTTGCTCTGACTTTTTTTCCTAGCTAGCAAGTTAAATCAATGAGACCAAAGAGAAGTTCAGGGAACAAGATCTCCCATTTTATTTTGGCTCAGTTCCTTGAAAATTACACTCTGTCGTTGTCCTGACACCAAACACAGCAGTCACGTTCTGCATTTCTTCAGGCTGCACAATTCCACCGCTTTCCTCAAGTTAGCTCCAATTTTCCCATAGCAAAACCAAAGTCCTTTCAGCTTGCTGATACAAATGAAATTCAAACACGCAAAATAAATGACTGGTTTTCAGCTCAAAGAAGAAAGGATTGTCATTCCTTCTGCAGCTACAAGGCAGTGCAACCAGCAGAGGAGTCCAGGTGGGAACACGCGGCCAGGGTGGAGGAAGGGGTGGGTAGCATTGCCTCTTCTAGCAAAAGTCTACAGTTGGGTGGCTTAAGGCAATAATGAACCTGCAGGGTTATAAAAAGTAAGCATTTTCTCCAGAAAACAAATCAACCTCACAAACACACAAAAACCCTAGGATGGTATCACATCTTCAGCAAACAATTATTTCTTCAAGATTAACAGAGATGCTTGCTTAATTTAAAAATAACCATGCAGCCTAATTCTGGAGCTCACAGAAACAGCAATGAAAAGTTTGATGTGTATCAACCAAAATGTAATTAAAGCACTGGTCTCTGGAGAGACAACTATTGGGCTCTCCAAGATTTGTAGTATGTTGAAAAGCATTTCTACCACTTGGGATTTTAAAAGCAACATTTAACATTAATCTTAAAAACAGACAAAGAATTTTACATATCAAGGTTAAAATAAGTTGCCAACCCCAAAGGAAACATTATCTAAATATTCCAATTATCTGACGCTTACAGTAAAAAAGCCTGTACATTTTGTAAAATAACCCTATGTTTAACTGAAAATCCACAGCACATGTGAATTAATCAAAACTACAGAAAACCTGAGACAAAGTTATCTGTACTTGAAATGTGAACTAGTTCTGCTTGACAAACACTTCCAAAAACCATGTGTTACCTATTTGAAGCTAACAACATGAGCAAAGCAGCCTTTAATCCCGACACTATTTTGAAACAACCAAAGCAACCTTAGGGCTCTGTCAGTACAAATTCTCTTCATAACACGTGCATCTAAAAAATCGTTTGCAAGTAAAAATGTTATCAGAAAAAACTAAGACACTCCAGTGAGATGGATGCTGACAGGGGAGGAAGGAGCAACTGAGACAAACATCAATGGCGCTACCCCAAACTCATCCCACAGGAGACACTGTCCCAGAGGGGTAAATCATTACACACTATTCACAGCCTAGAAGTGCATTTCGTATTTTCAAATGTAAAAAAAAAATTCGGTTTAATTATAGTATTATAAACTACAGTCAGAGAACTTGTAAAAGTTTTACACAACTCACATAGGTGGAAAAATCAACATATTGAAACTTGCGTTATTAAAGATTGCTTGATTTTATTTCCTTTGCTGCAGAACTGTTGCTGTGGAAGAAATATGTATTCATATAGAGTATATAAGGTGTCTATATATGCAAATACTTTTTTTAAAAGAAAAAAAATAACAGACCATCAATCCTTTCCTCAATTTAAAAAGTATTTTAAGTAGTGAAACTACAGTTCTTACATAAGGAAAAAAACATCCCATTGAGTCCACACAGAACTTTGCCCAAGGCCAAACTAAAGCAGAAGACCATTTTTAAGGGGTGAATAGTTATAAAAAGTCGCATATTTAAGGTTCTAATCTTGAAACCTTTATTTACATGAATAGTTCCTAAAGAACAAGTGTTTGCAAGATCGGAATCCTACAATCATTAATCTTTTTGAATTACTTTTTAGCAGGCAGGACTATGTCCTCCTTCAAAACAAACAAAAGCAGATAATTCTGCTGAATATTTTGCAAAGCCTTTGTGTTGTCATGCTACAACACTCAGAAGTTAAAGACATTGTAAGTCACGAGGCAAAACGCCGCTGAGTTCTAACAAGTTTAATAAAAATTATTTGATGTTGGTAAAAAGGTACTCACTTCAAAATTTCAAACACTTCCGTAAATATGACTACTTCAACACAGCGTGTTATTTAGTAGCATGTTTTGCTTGAGCATTAAGGGGGGAAGTCTAGCTATTTACTGACAGGCCTAAGAAAAACCACTGAACGTCTAACTTTGTCATGGCCGCATTTAATTCTCCACCCAGTATTCTTCGCCCTCTAAACATCAACGAAGCAAACAACAACACAACGCAACACTTAGCTCAGGTTTCATATGCTCTTTAAAAGGAGGTTGCATTTGTTTGCAAAGTCGTTTTTATTGTTAAAGGCGGGGAAGCCATCACCACCCCCATCCCCAGGCTCTGCAGCCGCGGTGGCCACCCCGGCAGGGGGGGCGGCTCGGCCTGGCCCGGGCCTCCTCAGGAACTCCAGGGGTGACCGACTACCCGCTGGGAAAGCCGGAGGTGCCCCCACACCTCGGAGGGGAGCGGAGAGGGAGATCCCCTCTGCAGTCACTTCACTTCCACCCGGTTAGAACGCAAGGTGCGGGCGGGGCACCGGCGGCCCTCCCTGAGGGCCAAAAAGCGGCCCTAGGCCGCGGCTGATCTTAACGGGAGCCCGGGCCTGCGCCTGAAGGCGGCGGGGCCTCAGGCGTGGCGCCTCCGCCGGGCAAGGCCAAGCCAGGCCGAGCAGCCCGTCCCGCCGCCATCTTGCTGGGCAGCCCCCGCGCCTGCTGCGGGCCCGGGGCTCGGTGCGGCCACGGCTGGTCCCGCCGGCCGGGCCGGGCCCGCAGTGTGGGATGCCGAGATAAGGAACAAAGCGTTGGGTGCTCGTTGTAACCTCGGCTCAGTTTTAAAGCGTTTACGTCTCTGATAGCCTCCTGTATAAACAGATGATACCATGGCGCTAGGCACTGTCATAAACAGTGGCAAACCTCCGGGGAAAATGGGAAGTAGTTGTCAGCACGCTACTCTTTATTTCCCCATTCTTTAATTCGCATTTGCTGTAAGTTAATTTGCTCGGTGGCCGATGGTAAGCTGGTCCTCCAGCATGGGAAATGGTGCTCACCCCCCAGCACATGGCAGCATCAAATCCACCATCTCCTGTGAGTCAGACCCCCCGACAGCTATTTTTGACGTATCGCTATTTTGATTCTCAAAGATGCTAACATTTCCATTTCTGCACTGTGTGCTAAATTAACTTCTCTTTTAAACAGGGCAATTTAAACCATATTAGGAGAGTGATAAAACGAACATCTTCGAATCTTTCACATCAATCACTTCTTCCTTGGGCCGTAGTGAACTACCAAGGCAGGACCGCGTTACAAATGGCCCGAGGAAGCGATAGGCGGTGAACAGCCCTGACCCTGTGGCTTCCCAGGCTGGAGCGGAGGGGCTGCAACCTGAGCCGGGAGGGTGCAAATTCCTCCCGCCCTCCGGCCGGCCCAGGGCGGGAGAGGCCGCCGTTAAGGAGGCTCCTCCACCGAGCCCGGCGCTGCCAGGTACGGGGCTGGTGGGGAACAACAACAAAAGACAAACAAAAAAACCCCATCACCCCACGCCGAAAACAAACCCAAACAAACAAACAATCAAACAAAAAAACCCCACCCCAAAAACCCTCAAAAACAAACAAAAAATCGACCCCACAAACAAACAAAAACAACTAAACCCAAACACCCCACCCCCCAAAACCCAACAAAACCCAACACATACCTCATTTTCAAACACCAAAATGCCTACCTAAACTCTTCCAAGCTTGGCGTTAAAACCGGTTGTGGGTTTATACTGCTACATTAAAACAAAACAAAATCCCACAGCCTTCCCCACCCTATTTTGCCACTGGCATGAAAAAGAGCAAAACTGAATCATCTGTCTCTACATCAACCAATCAATAATCTTAATTTTATAAACTTTATCACAGGATTTCAGATGTTTTGTTCACTGCAGTGGTAATGCTTTGCTATTGTTTACGTTCACAGTGATGATCTTAGATAAAACGAGGCGTAAGAATAATAATAAAATTGGGCAATGATTCCATTCATACATGTTTTAAATGAAGTACTAACAGCATTTATCCTGCAGTCCGTTATCAGAGCAGTCCAAGACAACTTTTATATTAGAAGCAACCTGCACTACTTGAATATTGCCAACTTACAATGAATACAATATCTACACAAGAAAAATCGTAGCTCATTCTTTGGAAGACCAGCTTTCCTCCATCCACACCGAATGTAGCACAGCAGAGAAGTCAATAGCAGACTGGCAAATCTTGTCAGCAAGCAGAAAAAAATCAAGACCCAGAATCTTTACTTTTGCCCCATTCTAGATACTAATTATATGGATTTGCAATGCACTGATCCAGAAGGGAACTGACAAAAAAAAAAAAAAGCATTGTCACAATTGCCATCCGTCTCTGCCATTCCTTTATGCAGGAGAATCCAAACTGACCTACATTGTTAGATGTGTTTCCTAAAGTAGACATCAACACTGTATAAGATTATGTTTTCATTCATAATGAATAATTTAATTAATAATTAATATTTTCTTTTTTTTTATAATCTCTAAATTAATTTTGCTAATTAATGTAGCATTGTAACAGTAACATTTTATTGCAACATTGTTACCAGAAAGGCCTTTATAAAATTAGTCAAATGCATGGAAACTGGACATTTAAAAATGTAAGCATCTGGTTTTGACAAAAAAAAAAAATCTCTAATAAATGTATCAAAATTATTTTAAAATAATGTAACCGGTATTTTTCAACAAACCAATTTTTGAAGGAAATAGCTATTACTATCTTTCATATATATTTAGCATGTGCCCATATTGTTTAATAACTTACTCCCACACAGACTTACTAAAAGGAGCTAATTTGCTTTTTTTGTTTGTCATCTTGAAATAATTGGCAATGGGATACAAGTGTGCCAAGAAGAACAATGTGATACCAAGATGTACAAATTTAGATTAACTTTGTTAAACTGTTGGAATTAACAACAAAAAACAACCCATACTAAACTTTCTACATGTTAAGTGGGGAAAGCCATAGAGAAGTACATATTTTTATCTTCTTACATATTATCAGTAAATAATATCTGCCAAGTTAGTCCTCTCTTAGACCTGAAATGCCAGAAATTTCAAATTTGTTCACAAAATGGCAAAGCTACAGTTAAATGAATGAAGACCCTGGTGAAAATGAACAAAGGAAGCCACTGGAGTATTTTCTGCCACATAAGATGTAAATAAAGAGGAGTCACATTTCTCTTAAGGTACACAGTTAAGCTGAATGTGCTGCAAGAAATTTAGATGAACATTCATATATCGTAAGTTCATACAACTAATACTGTTCTATAATTAGGTTGGGGGGCATTGTAAAGGTTGCAAGGCACTTACAAACAGTGAAAACAAGTACACTGACAGTTGATATACACAAAACCCCCTCACATTTATTTAATAAAACTTTTATGTTTTAAGTACCTAAATTCCCAAATGAAACACTCGGAAAAAAAATCCTTGAGAGAAATTGTGCATACCTATTGAAGCTTCTTAACTCCTATTTCACTGATTTCACCTGGCTCAGCATTTCATCTCTGAGTAACATTTGGTCCTGAAAGCATAGCTAAAATATACTGTACTTTCAAAACACAAGTCGGAGAAAACAGAAACTAGGCTAAAGTTTACCAGTTTTAAAGAATTTAACAAACAGATTATATTCATCATCCTAAACCAGAAATACTAGAACAAAATAAATCATTTTATGCCAATTACTTCAATACTTCTCAAGAGAATATACTATACTATATAGGTAAATTTCATGACACCTATTGTGGTCAGTGCTGGTTTAGCTCCATGTAATGGACACACTATTAATAAAGAATAAATACTAATTTACATATGGATAAAAGGAAAACAAATTATAAATATAAAAGCATAGTATTGCTTTATATATAATTAAAACTATTTACTGATTCCCATATGAAAAAAACCCTATATTAATATGTAGGAGATCCTAGAAAATGTTAAACATTATTACAGTATCGAACAATGAACACTAAAAATACTTAATCTTTGACAAAAGGACAGTGCTTCAACTGTAACCATTTTAACAGCCTAATCTTGCTCTATTCACAGTTGTCACCAGTTAAAGTATTTCTTCCTTAGATGATCATTTATATCTCTGTGAAAAGGAACAATAAACCCATTTAAGCATAGAATGAACTATCACTTTCCAATAAACTATCAATAATTGTCAGTAAAAAAGAAACTACTATATTACAAAAATAAAATAATCTGCCACTTAAAAAATGCATAATTGCCTAATGAAAATAAATGTATGAAGATTAATGTAAAATTTATTTGGGGAAACTGTCTACCAATTACATTATTAAATGTAAAGAGATTTTGTTGCTCAAAGCAGACTGTAGGTTAATTCTGAAAAGTATTTGCTGTCTTGCAAAAATGTTACGTAGTCATTAAATGCAAAGATATCATAAAATAGAAAATGCCTTTTTTTTTACAGAAGTCTGCTAATTTTTATTGAAGATCAAATTTAAAGGAACATTCAGAATATTTTGAATTTAAATAATTTTAAGCATTTTCAAATCTGATAGATCAAATTTTAGAATGTCTAGTAGCTTTTTTAAAATTCTTGACAAAGATAAAAGACTACAGTGCAGGAGAATTAAGCACTCCTTAGAGAAAGATGTGGTGTTTACTGCTGCATTAAGAGTTAGCAAAAACATGAATTATCATCAACAAAAGCCTATTCAAGTTACTCTAAGCAAAGACTTCTATATTCAGATGTACTGTATTTCCGCCTGAAAAACTGAATATTATTTTCATCTTGACAATGCACCTTTAAAATCTTTTGCTCCCTTAATATCCGCAGTTCAAGCCCATAGTCCTCTTTTTGTGACTAGTCCTTTAAAGTCAATGGTAACATGCAAAGTTCTCTTTTGAAGCTCTTAATTTCTGAGAGTTGTTTATTCATGCATCTCCTTCACACTCAGATCAACCACCTTACAAGTAAGGTCTATCTTTAACAATTATCACTCATTTCTAAAGCCGATTAAAAACACTTTTAAAAACTGTTTTATCTTTGTTTCTAGGTTGCAGTAGTTTCTAAACCAGACTCACAGACAATGAACAGGATGCCCTGCTCAATGTCCTGTTGGTTAAAATCGGTGTGCATGCCATGGCCACACAGACCCCTACCCATGAAACCATGCATTCCTTCCAGAGTTAACTTCTACCTTGCATTTCCCATCCATTAAACAGCTCTTGCAAAACACACTAAGCGGAAACATTATGCAAATGCCATTTTGAATCATATAAAACAGCTATTACAACATACTTTCTTTAATTAACACACACAAACCTCCAAAACCAAACAATGAAGCAGACAAACAAAGGTTTGGCACAGCCAAATGAGAATTTAATCACTGTAGGGAAGAGCTATTAAGTACTGTGGTGAAATGGAAACTTTCTGACTAATTGCATTTACAAATATTTGAGGACCATATTATGCCTCCAAATCTGTAAACTGCTCACCCCCTCCCGTCTGAACAGAGGGTTCAGCTACTCCCCCTCCCTGTAAGTCATTGCTCTCCCTTCTATCTGAGTAGGATCTCTGCAGCCCCAACAGAGGGGCCCAGGAAAAAGGCAGGTCCTGAAGGACTCTGGAGGAGGATTCCCATCCTTCCCCTACTGAACACAGACACACAGTTCTGCAGTTACAAAGTTTTTCAGAAGTTTTCCCAATACCGACCACATCCTATTACCCCTGCCAGAAACCAAAGCCCCTGTACAGGTGGCCCCAACTGTCTCTACATCACTGAAGAGCTGTTCAAGATCCCAAGGCATTTTCACTGCAAGGGTGAACTTCATTCCCCTTCAACAGAACCTGCCTTGCACCCATAGTGAGGGGTCTTTTTCACACGGAGAGCATTTCACATCTTCTACCCCTCTTCCCTCCTGTGAGGGAATAATTTGGGACTGAGCAATTATTTAACAGGAACATGAAAAAGACCACAACATTATCAGAGCTTTGCATCAAAGCAGCCTGGCAGATTAGTGGCCAGGTGAATTTAGGTTAGACATTAAATATTACACATCCACAGTACACCAAAAAAAAAAAAAAAAAAAAAGGTAGCGTATTGTGAAAAGTATATACAAGTTCATGCATACACATCATGTTAAGTTGTTTCATTTTCAATTAACTTTTAATTAAGCAGCACTGATCCAAATCCCTGCTTACTACTCTACATTTTAGGCACTGTACAGGGAACAAATCAGATCACAATACAGCCCTCAAGTTTTTGATCACAAAAAGCACACTTACACACTTAAAAACCAAAAGGGTGTGAAATACATACTTCCAGTAAGAACATTCATGTAAGAGACTTAAAATTCACTCCTAATGCTGATTGCTTTGTTGAACAAGTTCCACACGTCAGTGAGACCACTTCACAAGAGAAGACTGAGCAGAGCTTGGCCTGTCAGGTCTGTAATATCCCCATGAAAAGAAGGGATGTCATGCTTTCATTACATTAAGGAGGCGTTTTAGTTTAGTATTGAAATACTTCTCAAATTTCCATTCACCTGATGTAGTACTGATTTTAAAATATGGGGGAGAGAGTAACAAACAGGTTTGTGAATACTTCTTCTTATTCCGCTTCAGTGTCAACAACGTTTAATTTTCAAGATGTGCAAACTATGTGGTTTAGGCCAGGTTACTAAACAGAGTAAGACAGCAATATATACTGTTAAACACAAGGACTAGTTTGGGGTCTAAGCTAAAGTCTACAGAAGCCAGCTTGTGTCTATTAGGTACATTCTAGATTAGAACTTTAATTTATTTATTGTATTTCCAATATAACAAGTCTAAGAATATTCAGAAATTACTACACATGGCCAGCAGAGGCTTTTTAAAACTCTATTTCCACTAAGATTGTATTATTACAAATAGCCCATAAAACCAACCAAGACTTTGATTACTAGCTTGCAAAACAGTTGTAAAAAGAAATAAAACTTTTTAAAAATTATAGCACATGTGCATTATTAAGATATTTTTAAAGACACCTGTACTTCAAAAAAATACAAGTTCATGCTTATTCTAATCTACTTAAAGCACACAAGGGCTATCACATTTACTCTCAATTTCAGTCCAGGTATTATTTTGGTGCATGTATTTATGTAACCATAAACAAAGTCATAACATGAATGTTAAAGTAGCCTCAAGTGGCACTATAATAAAAGCAATCTAGGCAAAAAAAATCCCTCAAAGCTGCGTATCTATAAATTACCATGACTAATTAGAAGAGACCCTCTCTGGGAACAGATTATCTTTGATGGGAAAGCCACTTGCTATATTAATGAGACATATGGATTTATGAATGTAATAACAACATTAGTGTTTTCTTACAGAGTATCATAGGATCTGTAGTAGTCATAGAATATTACTTCAATTTTGTAGATAAATTAATACACTCCAAATATTGATTATACATGCATTCACTCAGATTTTACCTGTTAAACAAATTTAACAGACGAAAATACTAACCTATGATGCTAAAAAAACAAACCAAACCAAACCAAGCCTTTCAGCCTCCCTCCTCCAAAAAAATGTAATTCTAGCACTAAATTAGAACTTTGTAATAGAAAGTATCTGTGTGATTTGCTTGGCTCCTGCAACGATAATAGAACAAGGATATTCTACATACTCTCAGACAAATACGTTTTCAAATGTATTGATGTATTTAATTTTCAAAGTTACACATACAGAATAAATAGGTAGCTATACTTTTCAGATTATCGAGAAATTTCACTAAGCTCTCACCTATCTGCTAAAAAGATATCCAAATTATTACGAACACGCCCTGTAAATATACTTACATCTGTTCTGTAGACGAAACGCACATTATTATAGTGAAATTAAAAGTTATCCTAATTTTTTTTGTTTTATAAATAGTACTGTTTTAAAACTGCAGTTCCAAATATTTCAATGCCATAACTGATTTGTAATCAATAAACCAAGAAATAATAAAAAAGAGAAATGTATAAGATTGAACTGAAGTGTGACCCAAAAGAGTCCTGAAACGTTCCACTTGCAAGGAGAGCTCAGATGCTTGTACTCATTCCAATACCCACAAGCACCTTTTTTTCTTGAAAAGTCACTAACACTTTTGTTGTCTCTCCAGCCTCAGCTCAAGGTAACACCAGTATTCTGCTGTTTTGCATCAGAGGAAACTGCAGTTTCATTCACGTTTCTGTGACAGCATCTTCCAGCTCTCTTTCCTCCTACACTGTCACCTCACCCTGGCAGCTGCTTGTTTGCATCCTTGGCCACCCTTCCACGGTGCCAGCACTGCCCATTCTTATTTGTGGGTACCATGGGGTTTCTCTGATACAAAAAAAAAATGATAAAAATCAGATATGGAAACCAAAATTTCCCCAGCTGGGTTTGCCATAGAGCTTCACAAGCACTTATGCTAGCCCAACAGGCAGAGTGCTATAAAAGCTCTTGGAGCTTACTTGGGCAGCAGCAAAGTAAAACTAAAATCATGGCCATAGGACTCCCACCAAGAAGGGTGGCTGTAGGAGTTTCAACCTCCACCTGTTCACCATGCTGCTACTGCAAAGCCAACTCAGCTGCTTGCAAGAGCAGCTGCTGACCTGCTGCACGTTACAGCTTTGCATGTTAGGAAAAAAAAAAATCAAAATCTGTGCCAGTTTTCCTTAACACAGCAGACTGTAAAACTTGCAAGGGTTTCCACAGCTGCTCCCCAAGCAGCTGAGCCATCGCTGGAGTGGGGATCTGGAATTCCCTCTAGCTAGCTATCTCCCAACGAGTTAACCCCCCATTTTAAGTTGGGGCCAAACAGAATAATCTGAGGAAAAAGGCCTGGACACCAATTTCTCCAACTAAATATGCTCGAGCAATCAGGAGCCCTTCCCGACCTTCCAGGCAGAGGTGTTTACTGACACTCTGCTGATGTAAAAGCAATTTAAGGATTCACTGCTTTCGCCAGTGATATCCAGCAAGCAAAAGCTAGTCCAGACCTGTCCTGAGTACTGCCCCTTAGAAAGGGCTAAGTATCACATAATTCTATTCAGTCATAGAAACTTTTAGCTGATTTAACAAAAGGGTAAAAAAAAAAAAAGGGACCCTTGAATACTTAAATATAGGGAATGAAAAATGTAAACATTATGTCCTTATTTCTATGTGTTCGCCTGTTTCTAGATTCCTAGGATCTTACTTAAATTATACATTTACAGTCACTTTTATACATCTTTGTGGAAACTGATGGGCCTAATTTTCTTTCTGTTGATAATTAGTGGGGAAAGATGCAGGCTTCTACTAAGAAGGGCTACATATGGTAGATGAATTGAACAATATCTACATGGGAGTATACTTTGTAAAGAGCCTAAAACAAAACTCTAGATGGGTCTAAGATATACTTACTACATCAGCAATGTAGTTGCAAACCAGGACAAGCAACAATAACAACATTTTTTCACAATTTGACAATTCATTTCCTTTTAGCTTTGGTTCATGCATCTGCTTTGATATCTTAGGTTTGTGCCCCAGACAAAATATCCTCTTCCTTCCAGTATCCCAACCCCTGTGCTCAACTTCCTCAGTCTTGGAGAAAAAGAGGATAGCATGCTCTGGAAAGGGTGTACTTACTGCTCTGCCACAGAGGGAAATCTCTCTTAAGACAAAATAGTTCCTTTGCAGACCTCTGTCTTTGGGCCGCCTGTGATTTTTTTTCTTGTCAATATTTAATGTTTAAACTTCTTCAGCAAAGTCTGATCTGGTTCAACACAATTTAGGTTTAATGGGACTTGCCATTCACTTAAATACTACACGTCTATTGATAAAAATGCATTGTAATGTTTAGTTTAGATGTAAGTGGATGAAATCTGGAAGGTATTTCCACATATGGTGGCTCCATAACTTAAATACCAAATTACAAGTATCTTCAGACAAACATCTTAAACCATCAGGCTCTCAGTGAAGTATTTTGTCATCTGTCTATGCATCCATAGGTAGGACTTGAAATGTAGGACTGAGCCTAATTAATAGCCAAAACCAAAAAAATCCCAAATGAGTCTGTACTGCTCCACACCACAAATCCACAGACCCCACAATTTAAAGTCATTTTTTCCTGTATGTTTCAGCTCAGCTATTGAGTGCCAAAGCTTGGCTCTAGATCTCCAACAGTTACCCATTACAGATTCTACAAGTGTTGGGGCTGCAGAGCAGACTCTAATACCCACATCTCTAGCGTAGGTCTGATCTCTGCCGGATCTCTGACACACACACACACACACTTGCTGCAGAGACACATTTACTCCCCATTCGCTTCCTTCCTCAGCTTCCCTCTCTAAATCCTGCTAGTACTTTTGTTTTGATTAGGACTGGGCTTGCCTGGTCCCCAGCAGAAGTCAAAGATGACAAGTTTGTAATAGCGTACTCTGCATGGAGACTTCTGTATCTCAAAGGGGCATTGCTACGCCATATTTAACAATAAGGAACAATGCAATATTGATCCCACTTGCCTGCCCAGAACTTCCAGTTATCTTGAGCAATTAAATAGCTTTTTACAGGCTCCTAATAACATGGAAATTGAAGATGTGCTAGATGAATTAACTCGTCCTTGCAAAAGCACACATCACATGTGTCACAATATTAGAAAGTCAGCATTCAGCATACCATGCCATACCCAACTTTATACTAGAAAAGGTAGTTCAACTGTGGCTAGGAATTTAAGAATAAGCATCTGATTCATCATCGAAAAGGATAGTCAGTCAAATTAAGGGGAGAGACTTTTCAGATGCTGCTTACATGTCTAATTTCCCATTTATTCTTTTGTTTACAATGATAACTGAGCAGTCTCTGTAATTTTCCCTCCTCCATTTGTTATAGGTACTTGAACAGTAAGAGGAAAATTTATAGTATTTGTCTTTCAACGAAAGAAAACCATCTCCCACTTTTATCAAATCTTGTAATAACAGTAACTTGCAGCAAAGAGTAAGAAAGTTCAGATGAAAGTGAAAAGTTTCAAACCAGCCATGTTCCTTCTAATGAGAAAACAAAATACACCAACTCCTGCATGCTGCTCCTCCCTTCCTTCCTCTCCCCATCTCATAAAAGAGTATCCCAAAGAAGGATCATGTTTAAGGTCCCAGTTTCCTATATCAATCCCTTAACACAGTAAGAATTTTGGACTACAGAGCCAGGTCCCAACAAACATCTTCTAAACTGAACAATCCATCTCATCCTGAAAGACCACATTACTCAGAAACAGAACATAAAATTATAACCCTTGATATTCACAACCATGTATTGTGCCTATTTACATCCAGCACCCTACCCTTCATTATCATCTTTAACAGCTGGGCTTCATGCTAAGTAAAGGAAAACAGACATTTTTCTAACGTTAGTCCATATAAAGCGCGAGCAAAGAAGAATCTGCAGCATTTCTACCTTACTGCCAGCATCCAAAAAAAGTTGTATGTATCTAAATTGTGTGTACAATTTTGAACATGCAAAAAAATTTAAACTAACATCATCCTTTTCTCTGATTTTATAAAACTGGAGTTCTTCTTAGTTCTTAGCAAGGAAGACCTTTCCTCATGTGCACCACAAAAGGTTTCACTCACTTCACCTCTCCACTCTCCTTTACCCTTGGACAAATAGATCTTTTTCTAAAATTTAACAAGAGCTGTTCACACATAACTATGTGCAGAATTCACATCATAAAAAAGTAGCAAGCTGTATTATTCATTCCACGCTAGCCTATTAAAACTCCAAATGACAATACTGAGACAAATTCAGTAAGGCGCACATTCCTTGGATTTAAGAGAGTTCCACAGGACTAACATTGCTACTATTCATTTTTTTGTAAAAGAAACACAGTGGATTAGATGCATTGCTGCATTGGACATGGCCAGTCTTCAAAAAATTGTTTTTAGGACTTGTAATTTTTATATGACACTGAATTACACAAACACATGACTTAAAGTTGTATCAGCATAAAGCTAAAAGGACAAGAATGCAGATGTTTTTAAGTGCACCCTACTTACATTGTGCACAAAACCACAGATGATAAATGCATGTATATAATGGCTGATGTGTTTCTACCTTAAATAATGCATCTAGCTCTACGCACCTCATTACCAGAAGGGTAACAACAACCTGAAGGTAGATCAGAGATCAATCAAAATGATTAGTGCTGAAGGAAGGACTTAAAAAGTAGAGTTAAAACCAGCTGTTTCATGAATAGAACTTTCATTGGGTGAAGTGGAAGAGAAGTCCAAACAAAAGCATCATCCTCTAAAAATACATCAATATATAAAATTAGTGAAGCACTGACTTCAGAAAAACATGAATATAATCTCCACACAACCAATGTGAAACTCCAAGAAGAACGCAACATTATTTACTGCAAGCTCTAAAGTCCAGGTATAACGAGCTTAAACTATTACAGGAATTTTGAGTCGACATCCAGTAAGCAAGATCTCATAAACTGGGCATAACCTCACCAAGGAAGGCAAGATAAGGCAATAAAAATATTGTTGCAAGGTTCAAGCTAGCTTTGACAAAACTTGGACCAAAGAAGAAAGAAGCTTCTTTCCTCTGCTTAGACTGTCTGATTCTATAAAATGATACTAGTAGCTACAAACATTGCAGAACAAGTGAATGCATGCAACACTATGTGTACACACTTAAATTACGTGTTTTCAAAGCAGTTTTGAACTGTAATATTTTCTTTCAACAGATTAAAAAATAACATCTTTGCCTTGAAAAGGCCTTTTCACATGAGTAAATTTTTCAAATTAATGAAACTAATAAGAATAGGGTCCAATCACTGTTCAGGCAACAAACTCTGTCGTACAAGCAGCACCGTTAAATAACATCACCAATTTAAAGATATTTTTATACTCTGCCTGCTGCTGTTACGACTGATCAGCTAGTCAGCCTAACATGAAGCATTCTCTCTAGAAATATAAATTATCTAAAATGTGCTTTGAAATGAAATAGATACTGCTTTTCCCCATTACATTAAACAGAAAAATTCTGCTTTTGACTGACAGAAAGAAGATATATCTCATCATGAAGTTCATGTGTATCCTAGATTGCATCAGAAAGAAAAAAGGTGAGAAACATATTTCCTTTGTTGTAAGAGCAATCCATTGCAGAATACTAATAACTTCACTCAGCAAGACATATCTCTTAAGTAATACTCAAAATGACTGAGGTGCAGAGTTTATGTGCAATGAAACACAATCTTTCACTGCATTTTACACTGTGATATGTCTTAGAAAGTATTATCAATAAATTGTAGATTATTAAATTGTAAATAAGCATGTCTAACATTTTCTTCTTGTCTCCTCTTTTAGGGGACACACTGAACAGCAACTTCCAAATTTACCACATACTTTAAAAATTATTTTCTATGACTACTTTTCATTGTGGAACAGCACACCTTGTCTAGCATCACTTAAACGTATCATCATATCATGCAGTTCAACACTTGGCTATTTCCGCAGCTCTAAGAATAATCTTTGTTTCCAAATGTGTTTTTTTATTAACACTAGTGCTATGCTTCAAATGTTTGTTTTCCATTATTTGAGAAGAAAAAATAATGACATGCATTAACAACGAATTATATTAAGAAAAATGTTTTTTATCTATAAATTTATAGAACTGCAAAGAGCAGTTTCACGACTTAAAAAGGTACAAAGAAGGGGTGGGAGGAAAAGACGATGAAGACTGCTCCTCCTTTGATAAGTATTTCATTCATTTGGTTCTAAAAAGAAAAAGCAGCAGCAAAGAGGGGAGCAGCTCGTATACCAGTACAAAGCAGGAAATGTAAGAATTTAGGAAAGTTCACTATTGGATTCTACACTTTACGTAATTCCAAATGCAAACAGCTAATATTGATGTGCAGGGCCTTAGGCGTAGGGTACATATAAGATAGCAAGATCAGAAATCCAGTCCACTGCAAGGAGCAAGGCAACATGCCACAGCAGCAGCACTCATCTCTAAGTTGCAGTCACCTTTTTATTAACCTCATGAAAGGTGTATTATTAATATTTTTAAAAGCCTGATGAAAGCTACCAGAAAATATGGCGGGGCCATCAAATGGTACATTAAAAGGGAGTCACTATTTAATCATGTCACAGTCCCCTGCCCCGTCATTGCAAACGTCATAGAAAATGGACAACCACATACAAAGTTAAGATGCCTTTTGACCTTCCTAACATGGCCCCAGCCAAATCCAAAATGGTCTCTTTACCTGATACCACTCTTCTGTTCTCTGATCACAAAGATGACAGGTAACATTCAAAATAGTGTTGTTGCAACTGGAGACTAACAGAAGAACCAGGGAAGGTCTACACATGCTCCTTCTTCACAAATCGCACCACAGACCTTGGGAAAAGCTCCATTATAATTTTGTATGTATCTTGCACCCAAAACTCCTTTGTGTGAAGGCATTCATACCAGCTTCTACTTTCAAAACACAGTGTTCATGCTGCTATGCTTAAAAATAAAAACGACAGCCACAGGCCCCTTCTCTCCCAAACAGCCTTAAAGAGGCACTGCTTTGGGTCCGATTCCTTTATCATTACCTATTTTTTTTTTCTAGGAAGGAATATTTAAAAATCAACCAACCAAACGACAAGCACACTTCAGTGTATCACCACAGGGACACTCTCAGGTCTGAATTACTGCAAAATAACACTATAATTATGTCTCAGTTTCACTAACTAATCTCAGATGAGCTTTTAAAAAGCAATTCGAGGTTTACAAGAAAGGCATTTAAAACTGTATTCAAATGCTATCTGAATGAAACCCGACATTTATTTATCCTTTTCTGAAATTAATTTTCATCAGTTTCCAAGGAAAGGCATATCTGCTCCTGATCTATCCCGTGACAAATAATAAATCTTGTTAAAATGAAGTGTGGTATTTGAAAATAAAGGCACAGGAGAAGTTTCTAACCATGGAGGAAGATGTAAGTAAACAACATTATCCCTTTGCACAAATCTCCAGCCACAGAGACTGAGCACAGCCTAATGACCTTATTTACTCAAATTGTACACTGCCAACAAAACCACTACCTAAAGCAACTTTTTAATTGCAGATATACCTAAATACCTAGGAAAAATAGGTTACTTCTCTTCACATGAAACCAGACTCCCACTGAGCTCAATCAAATGTGTCAGGCTGAGATGGAAGACAAAAACGGGTCTTACTTGGTGTACAAAGACATCAACTGGAGACTCCAAGGGGCTTCCCTCTCGGTTGCTCATGGAGATGAACCCGAATCCCATTCTCACATTGAACCATTTGCAATGGCCGGTTCCGTGCAAAATCTGGGATTCCTCCTCTTCTTCCTGCTCCGGCAACTTCCCGGGCTCGTCTCCACCTTTACTCGCCCCTGNAAAAAAAAAAAGGCAAACAAAATCAAAAAGCAGACGGCGAAAAGAGCCTAATTTTCCCTAAATCCTAAAATAAACAACCTTCTCACCAAAATACGTGAAAAAAAAAATCACCGGAGGTTACAGAGAGGAAACAGCGCGTATGGAGGCTCTCCCGCTCTCTTTGCCCAGGCCAGCCCACGTTTCTGTACATACGTGTATTTTTCCATTTAACTCCATCTTTCAGCCACATTACAGCACGGAACGCGATACTTTACTTGAATATTGCTGGTTTAAGACCGATCCCATTGCTCAACAAAAATTCTCAGCCCAATTAGTCTATCCTCGCAAGGCGCAGGACGGGTGGCGAGGGGGGGAGGCCGGCCGAGGAGGGGTGGAGGAGAGAGAATAAGCAAAATTGGGTAGATTGCACAACTGGTTATTGCACATGCAGCGCCGAAACCACTATTTTCCAACGTGTAGCCATCCCTCCTTGGAATAAACTTTCGATTAAAGTTGGGACAGGTGTACGGCCGTTTTCTCATCCCACCACTGCAACTGTGCTTAATCAAACAGGAACAATTCAAACAATAGCCCCCTGAAAGCTTTTCAAGTTGTGAATCGGTGTGGGCGGTACGGAACAGTTTCTGAGCTGGGTAACAATGGGTTTGGAGAAAGCCCCCTTGCGCGAGCTGCTAAAAAAGGGTAATGCATAGTTGGGTTAAAAGGGGGGTGGGGGGAGAGGAGAGGGAGAGAGCGAGCGAGCGAAAATCATAGTAAAACAATAGAAAAAGAAAATTAACCTTCGGCCATGTTGCCCCACGGGCCCTCTGCTCCAAACTCGTGAGATGAAAACTTTCCCTGTGGATCGAAGTGGTCTTCTGCATTAATCTAACATCCTGATTTTCAACGATCGCAAATTTAGCTCGCATGGTCTAATGTGCTTTCCCTCTTTTGATTTTTCCCCTTCTCTCTCGCTCCGTTTCTGGCCCCCTGCGCACACGTGACTTGCTCAATTACATGCTTTCTTGCTACTAATTTCACATCGGATCCTTAAGGGGTTGGCAGGAGGCAGGAGTAGCCAATCGCCATTTCAACTAGGCTGACACACCAAAATAATTTATGAATGAACAAGAAATTTCCAACACGGCTTTTTTTTTTTTTTTTGACAGCTAATCTGAACGCGTCTTTACGGGAAATCGAGATGACGTGTTATTGTGGGGTTTCTGCACTCCCGTGCATGCACAAATACGTAGGATGATCCGTGTGTTTCTAGATACAGCCCAGAGAACAACAAATATATGCAGAGGCGGATATGCCGATGATATTATTAGGGTATCTGTCCACGCTCCAGGTGGGGTACGCGTACACACACGAATGCGAGATGCTTACAAATGAGATATACACATGGGTACAGACATGCACTACGTATGTTGGCATCAGCGTGTGTTACCGTCTGCGCAAAATACGGGCATATGTATAACCGGATCGCCGCTTCCACCTGAAGAAAAGCCGCCCGAAGCCCCTGCAGCGCTTCTGCCTCTCGGCACCGTCTTCTCCAGGACCGGCCGGAGCTCCTGCGGCGCTGCCGACGCCAGGGCTGGGTCCGTGCCCGGCACAGCCCACGTCCCAGGGCGAGAGGAGGGGCGGGGGGGGGGTAGATATCTGCCTCTCCCGACCCCCGTGTGTGTGTATCTATGTGCGTGTGCCGCGGCTGCCGGGCGGCCGCCGCCACTCACGCCTGTGCTGCGCGTTACTAATTTCGCATTCAAATTAAAACCGCGCCGGAAACGCGATATCACCTTAATATGGCTCAGAATGTGCGGAGGTTTAGCGTTTCAAAACATTTCTGGAGGGGGATGGGGCGAGGAATAGTACTTCACAGGTTTCTCCGCCATCTCTTTCCGGGGGAGGGGATGTGATTAATGACTTCCTAAATAAGAGCCCAGTTTTCAAGTCTACTATTGGAGTGAACCTCAATCAGCAGCGATTGTTCCCCAGGAGCGCGGGGGAGAGGGAGAAGAGGAGGACTACTATTGACAGAGAAAAGGATTTGCTGGAGAGGAGGAAGGGGGGGGGGAGGACAAGAAAAAAAAACAAACGGAGGAAGAAGACAAAGAGGGGAGCAATAACGCTGACCGGGGACTGCTGTTTTAAGTCTCCACTGTCAGCGGGAGGGGGGATGTAACTCGGAAAATAAATGCGTTCTGCGTAACGGGCTTGGTGCCAGTCTGAGCGCACCCCCTTACAAACGCACTCCCCTTCGGCTCTCGCAGGTACACATAAAACAACGTGCTCGCAAGCCCCTGCTATTGCTGCAGTTACGGTAAAACGTTTGTTTAAAAAATATTTTTTTTGGAAACGTAATACCCTAATGTGGTGAGATTCCGTTTTATGTTCCATCTGTCCTATCTCCAGTGGAAAGGCACAGCTGAAGGTATGAACTCATCAGATTTTGCCTTTTCTGTCCTCCCCACCACCTACTCAGATATAACCTCACTTTACATCCAGTATTGTATAACCTTTAAACGTTGCCTATATCTTGTTAAAACCTGGGCTCAATTACTTTCTTATTAAATCCCCTTCCTCCTCCTCCTCTCCCCCTCACCCCCCGGCATCCTCTCTTATCCTAAGGACACACACAAACAAAAGGCAAAGCCACAAACCGACCCGTGCAGGACCTGAATACAAGGGGTTTACGCATTTGCAAAGCACTTGCTGTTGTTTTGGAAGTGGCGTCGATCAGTCTGCCCAATTAAGGGGGACGCCTTTGCCCCGATGGGCCTGTTTACTCTTTTTGTTGCCTTCCAGGAAAGCGTAAATTCCCCTGCGAGCGCCTCGTTTCTGTGTGAAATACCAAGGTGCTCGGTTTGATCGTTTGCTAGAAAGAAGCGAGGGTGGGCGAAAGTGTACAAATACAAGCAGCTTGGCAAGTGGAGCAGAAGCAGCTTTAAATCCTGAAATTCCTTTGCAGTCTTCAACCGTAAATTTCCTATAGGTTATTTCAACAGTGGAGGTCGACTTCCTACACTGACCTGCCTTACGCATTCATGCAACAGACCACTTCTTTTTGCTCGTAACCTCCCTTTCCCCTTTACGATAGCGATTATTTTACAATATTAAATCACCCGTAATTTTATATGCTTGGATCTTATGACCGGGACGATAGCTAATATATTATAAATGTACGAGATTTTAACACACTTGAAGCCCCAGCTATGAGCAAAAAAATTAAGGTTACCAGAAGAAAAAATCTTACGCCATTTACTTGAAGTGCCCAAGACTACATTTCTTGTAGCAGAATGGCACATTTATAAAACACGAGTGCTCTCTGCCCCTCCCTTCAAAAAGATAGAAAGTATCCTGCTTAATACCGTTTTAAAGGTCTTTATTTTTTCAGATTGACTTAATCAAACGACATTTCGTATGAAAATTCCTTGGAGGCTAAAATATTGGTTAAACAGATGCAAACGAGTTGAGTTCATTAAATGGAAAATTGTCTTGTTAGCAAATTTCAGTTGAAAGAAAATTCAGTATATGTTATTCAAAGAATAAATGAAGGACTACAAAACCACGTAAAGAAATAAATGTAAAGATATATGTTGTGAGGTATTTCTTACATTGCAAAATAAACGTAATTTTGTAAAAAGGGGGGGGGGGAAATCTGTAAAGGGCCTTTACTGAGATTTTTCAGGCCTCCAGTATTAGTGGAATTAAGGTTGGGGTCACTGGACTGGTCACTGGTGTCAGATGTTATCGACTCATTCATTTCCTGCAAGGGACATCAGCCTTTCAAGTTTTGTGGAAGGTAGAGAGCTGTTGCCAGCTGGGAACTCTCCGGGAGGGGAAAAAAAAAAAAAAAAAAAAAAAAATAGCCAACCCACTAACACTCTTCCAAAATTCATTCGCAAAGAATCGGGGAAAGGCGGGAGCCAAGGGGATAAAGGTGGGAAAAGCTTTACAGGACAAGCCAGTTCGTGGAAAAATCCGCTTAATGGTAATAATTCAGATATTTAAAAAAATCTATCTATCTATCTATCCTTACATTTCGCTATTTATATGCTAATTATGGTAAAGACAATTATAGGATGCTCGATCATTGTTTTCCTACACGCACAGTAAGAGTTCGCTTGAAACTATGTAACTAAAACCAGTGGTGTTGCATTTCCAATTTGTCACCTTCCTAAAACTTCTGAAGTCTTAACTCTGGTTTCGTCTATTCCCCTCTCCCCCCCCCCCCCCCTCAAAAGACCAAAACAAAACAGAAAAAAAAGGCCAAACAAGTGACCGACCCGCGTGCATTTGAAACAAAACGCCTGGTTTACACTTGAAAGCAGAGCTCGGGGTGCTGCCGCGACTTCCCATTTCAAAGCACAGCCAGCATTTCTCGCCGACGAGAAGGCAGGAAAAGCAGGAACGGCGCCGGAGAACCCCTGCCCCCCTTCATCGTCACTTGCTGGGGCTGGTCGCTTTGAGCCGCGGCTGCCCCACGCACGACAGCGCGGGCCCACGCGCGCCTCTCCCGCTGATGACCGAATAAGACGCCCGTCGTGTTTCCTACACGGGTCTTAGCGAAACCGTCTTTTCCTAACGCGGGAGGGGGAGGGAGGGGGGGGGGGGAGTTCCGGTCGCTTCCTCAGGGCAGAGACCCCTGGCCAGGGGGGGTCTCTGCTGGTGCTGAACTATTCCCGCCAAAACCCTCTCACCTAAGGTTTGGGCGCCAAAATCGCCTTCCCTTTCCGCCGCCGTGTAGCGCCCCGGTCGATGGCGGGGGTTGCCAGCGGCCCGGCGGGCTCTCCTTTCGGTAGCGGCCGTGTCGCCCGGGATAGGGGGTGTGGGGGGGGCGGTAGGGAGAGAGGGGCCGCACACCCGACGGCCGCGGCGGTGGGTCCGTCCCCGCAACTTGTTCCCGGCGGGGGCTTTGCCTTTGGTAGTTTGTGTTGAACGTTTCCAGAAAATGCGGTTTCTTTCCACCGCAGAATGTGGCGACATGCCTTCCTGCGAATTTCAGAGAGCAGAGTTGGTCGTCCCCAGACACCGCCCAGCTCTCATTACCTTCTGTATTATGCCTTTGGGATTTTTTTTTTTTTTTAACAAAACACCTTTGGGGAGATTAACTTTAAGTACGGGTTGAGCGAGCCCCGCTGCGACCCAGCTGTGCGCTTTCCCTGGCTGGGGAAGATGAGGGACTGGATTTCCTCGACGTGCATCTGCGAGGTATGAAGTTACCCGGTTTATAACGGTGCCGTCGCACCGCGCCCGTTTGGAACGACGGCTCTTTTCAGGAAACCCCGTTTTCAGGCGCAGCAGGCGCCTCTCCCCCCCCACACCCCGCCCCCCGACTGCAACTGGAGCGCGGTTTTGGGAGCCTCGCAGCAGCTGCACCAGCGCCCCTCAGCCCTTACACCTGCGGTAGGCTCCATCCGCCCTCACCCCCGCACAGCTCCCCGGAGCCCGGCTCTGCTTTCCTTACGGAGACAGGGCGGCCCTCGCCGGAGGAGTCACGCCGCGGTTTGCAGGCGCCTCTATTTTAATTGACGGCCGGAGCGTGGATTCAAACACACGTTTTACTGACGTTTTGCGCTGAAATGAAAAGCGGCGACTGTCGGTGCCGCACAGCCCCCCGGCGCGGTCCACCCCTCCTTCTGTGGAGCTCTGCCGGCAGCGCCAGCGGTTTGCGAGGGGGATTTATTAAATACTGGAAATCGCTCTAATCCCGCGCGTGATCCGAGGGCAGCAGAACGCGGGAGGCACCCACTCGGAGAGCTCTGCTGCACGATGTGGTCTCACGTACATTAACAGGCTCTCAGCTGTGGATTTGGAACAGACAGCGACCGCTTCCCTGGCGGATTTAAGGAGAGTCTAGCCAGTCGTTGTGGGTGACTGTCCGAAGGGGCTAAAACCCCGCAGGGGTGATCGGCCCCGCCGTGTAGGCGGAGGACGAAGAGCGGGCAGTTCCGTGTCTCAGGTGCTCTCGCTCCAGCCCCCGTCCGCACCCGGTCTCGGTGCCGTGTCCCAGCGGAGCGCACACCCTTCCCGCCAGGCAACCGCCCAGGCGTTCTCGCCCGCCACACGGCAGCCTGAGCCAGCCCGGCTGTGACACAGGCAGTTCCCTCCGCCCCAGCACACAGGTAAAACCTGACTCCTGCCAGCGCCAGCTCCGGGCTATTTACCGCCGCACCGAGCGCTCTCCGTTGCTCAGGGGCCGGGGCACGGCTGCCTCACAGGGGTATCGGGGCGGCGGTCCCGGCCTCCCTCCCTCGGGCACGCAGCGCCTCTCCGCGGGGGAGCACCGACCCCCGGCCCGCCCGCCGCCCTGCGCATGCGCGCCCGGGCCCGTTGGGGACCGCACCCGCCGCCGGTCGGGAAAGTCGGGACGGGCGGTCAGCGCTGCCGGTTTGGACTGCGCTTGGGAGAAGCGGCGTCGCGATCAGACGGGGCTGCGTGGCGGTAACGCCCTGCCGGCGCTGTAGCGTCACAGCGGCATGAAAGTAACTCGAGGAGTTAAAATTGTAGTCTACGCATGGTGTGGTGGCAGTCCAAAAGCATGGACATGTGGGCTCATACAGTTTACAACAGGTATCTGACTGTTAATAAACTTTCCTTATGTAATTGTTTATTTTTCTTACAGAAGCAGAACACTCAAACGACACGAAGCAAGAATTCCAAAGCTTGTGCACAAAATTAGTGATTCCCCCCTGAAGAATGAAATTCATCTGAGTCAGAGGGACAGAGGTGCTGTAGTACCTCAGTTTCACAGACACTAAGTCAGCCATGTAAGATGCTATAGAGAAGACTGACCTGAGCATGAGGAGACCTTCTTGAATGACCTCATCGTCTTCTGAGGAACCTAAAATCAGAGAGCTGGAGTCAGTACTGTGCACATTTTACCAGAGTACCATATTTAATTACCTCTTCTCCAGTTTAACGGCTCATTAGAAGGCCATAAAATGTCAGGGCATTGACTCTGTGAAGTGACCTGTAAACTTACTGTTTGAGACTTACCTAGCTCATCAGAACCACAATAAGGTAACCAAGGCATAAACCAGAAAGCAGCCGCTGCCTTTTTTATTTTTTTTTAAGTGTCCATAAAAGCATTGCCCCTTTCATTGGTCTCTTAGGAAAGCTACGCAGTTAATGACAACAGGGAAAAGACACAGATTTGCAGGATATTGGAAGGTGTTTGTTTCCTTTATCAATATTTAATTGCAATAGGTAACCTAAGAGCGGGTAAGTTGTCTTTACTACACTTAAATTGTACAAATTAAGCAGTCAGACCTTGTATATGATTTTTTAAAAAGAAAATGATCCTTCAGGATTCTTTCATGGTGAAAATCTTAACGCGATGCAATAGAAAAATGCTTTCAATTACGTCAGTTATAACACTGCAGAGTGTAATATGTAATAATATTAAATTCTAGGTCTCAATCTGAACAAAACCAATTAGTCATAAAATTACAGATGTGTGACTTGATTGAAGCTACATGATAGGTGTACTTTTGATCTAGTTGAGCAAGGCCTGGCTAATTTTGTATAATGTCAATTAAAATCTCATTCAGGAAACAAGTACTGTAGATGGTAGGAAGTATGAAGGAAAAGACCTTGGTTTTGGAGTAAGCTTGTTACTTTGGCTTTTCAGTTTCTTTAGTAAATGAAAGATGGACAGGAACATGCACAAACTCACCTGCTATAAGCCTGTCCTCTTGTCACCCTCTACTGTCTTTTGAATAATCTATTTTAACTAAGACCCATGGAAAACAAACACTGAATTGCATTATCCTCCTGTTTAGGTATAAGCCAAATTCTCTTTTAGAGAAATACGAGATTTGTCCTTTTTCCAATTTAAGGGTACATCCTGAGAGTTATCCTGCTCTCTTACTAAAAAAGATAGGATATTCCACTAGGACTGAGCAAAGCCAGAAGAAAAATGACCAAATACAACTGGGAATTAAATTTCTCTAACTTCTTTTCCCCTTCAGTCAGTTATTCCTCGTTCTTTCCAACAGCAGGAACTGAAAAGGGGATATAATCTTTCTTTTCAATGCAACAACACTGGCAAGCTGATTCAGTTCCTCTTGTTTTGTAGTAATTAAGTTTTCCACTGGAACTATGTGGACTTTTGCCTTATATTAAACCTAACTCTACTTTTACACCTTCAGGCATTGAAGCCTAATCTCTTGTGTCTGCTTCTTTGTTCTGCCAACCTGTGGCTATGTGGCTTTTGTGTCTTTCAGATTTACTTGCATTATTTATGCAACATAATGAAATATGCAAGCATAGAGTAAAGGATCCCTTCTGGGCTTTGACATGCAGCCTGCTTCAGTATATGAAGGGATTAAAAACAAGTATTTTGGGACTCAAATATTCGGGGTGTTGGGACTCAAAGGGGAAAAGTGCAGTTCTTAAAAGCTGTAGCAGAAAACAGCATAAGCTCGAGTTATTCTTGCTTCCAGTATCACTGTTTCGTAACATATTTGTGAACATCACATATTTTAGAGTGTCACATAAACATATCAGATCATTAAGTAGAAAAAAAGAGATGGAATTTTTTTATAAAGTAGTTCTTATAAATGGCTTCCCAATATGATACACAAAACTTGGCACAGGGCACATTAGTGTAGACAAGCCTGGGCATTCCAATTCTATGAACTCATTAAACTAGATAGTTTAAATGAGAAACTAATTGGCATGTGTTTTATTGCATCCTACTAAAAGCCATAAGAAATCAGTCCCTGACTTAAACGGAAGCAGTTTCAGGCTCTGAAATGGCTCATGGTAAAACCCCTTATGCCTCCTTACACTCTACAAAACCAGAAAAAATGAGACATTTTAGTTCTGAAACTATGGAGGCATTTGCATGGACTTTATAAGTGCAAATAACCAAATAAAACTGTTTAGGAATTACATACTACACAGAAAGATGTTTTTAGAGAAGTTACTTGCTTTGAAAGCAATCCTTCTTTTAACTATGCATTCACAGCATGTGCAAGGATATTTTAACAGCATAAAAAATAATGCAACAGAACACCATAAGGAATTATTGCAGAGTAGGAAATACAGTATCAGTAGTATCAGTTAAAGACACACTGACAGACATTCAGCAAAGGTAATCTACCTTTCAGTACAGGTAGCACATTGTCTAATTCAGCTTACTTAACAGCTTTTATAGTTTATTTTTTGACAACCTACTGGTCAGTTGAAAATAATAGTAAGTCTACACCTATTTAAAATGGAAACAAAATATCTTTGATAAGCATTGTTTTGAATCCATTAGCTTGAGCAAGTTTGCTGCCAAAACATTCAGAAACATAATTTCATTGGATAAAGGTAAAGCAGAAGGACATAGTTACCTCTTATAAATAAGTTACATGCTTTCCTCCAAAAATAAGTTGAAAATAAAATTTCGGATGTTAAACCTGTTTCTTTCAGAGTCACTTGTAACCAGGGAACTAATTTTTTTCCACGGAGTAAAGCCAGCAGTATTTTTTTGCTAGATACTCTGTGATCAGAGTGCAGAAGAACTACAGAAGAAAACCCACCAGTACTTTATTTTACAACAAACGACTATGATAGTGATGCAGAGGAAGAGGGGGAAACACTCCAATGTTAAAGGAGCTCTTTTAGTTAACTCACCAGGAGTGAAGGCTTAGATGGATGAATGCTGCCAAGTATATACAAAATTTAAAAACTCCCTCTACAGAACCCAAGCATAGAAAGAGCGTGAAACATCACCTTTTAAAACATATATACACACACACAGACATCGTTCAGATCTGTTAATCTATGAAACACATTTTGTAATTAAAAAACTTTGCTGTCTATCTTTTGAAGCAGTCAGTAAAAATAACACTTTATTTTCTACAGTTCTTGATTGCTGGCTAGAAGCACTGTGCACACAGCATTTTGATTTCAAACATCACAAATGACTGTTGTCTTATACTCCGAATTACCTTGGTTTAAGAGTATGTACATGAGTTCCTTAACGGATTTAATCCTGATACGTTTTCATTGTTTCACTCTCTTTTCCTTTTATTCAGTAAAATATAGTTAGCCTCAAATGCATAAATAAGAAAAATTATTTTTTTCCTGAAAATGTACACTTGGGTGTCAACGTCCTTATGTAATTATAGAGGGAAAAAAAAAAAAGAAGTTGAAAGCTCTCACAATTTTATTCTTAGCCTAGCCATAATTTTCTTTTCTTCCACACTTTTCTTCTTACACCATTACAATAATTTTTCTAGCAAGATAAAAGTGCATGTAAGATGCCAAAACATTTTTTAAAATGCTGATTCAACAAAGTTAACTGAACAACTAGTGAATTAATATGTAGTCATTCTTTACTAACTTCACACGATCTTCTCACTGATTTGAGGGAGGGCAATTACAGGTTCAAGTAAATAAGATAGCTCAGCAATAGTCCAGGTATGCTTTCCTCAGATACAAAAAGAGGCTAGGCATAACTTAGTTTTTAAATATGATGAACACATTTTTCAAGATCAAACATCCAGATATGCATCTTTTAACTACTTGTAGGAATGTAATTTGACTACAATGGGAACAGAGAAAACTAAAATGTGCTTCTACCATTGTTAAGAGTCTGGTTCTTTTGGGCGATACAAAAGGAGTAATAAAACCACCTTATCAGAATGGGAGCATATGAAACCCTGTCACCTATGTAAATAGCATCAAAGTTTCTCTTAAAAATGAAATACTATTATTTTCCTAATATTGACAATTATTTTAATGTTGAAACTACTTAGGATTTTTTAATGTTAAAACTTTAATAATATGTACAAAAGGAATATGGTGAACAAGACTATTTTTGTTTTAAGTACCAAAATTAGGTATATACAATTCTCAAATTCAGTGTTTTTGTTTTAGTATAATCTGTAATTTCATACAGTCTGCATTTGAATATACATATATTAAGCAACTATGACAATTATGTAATAAAAAGCAATGTAAAGTAAGTATGTTTCAAACAATATTTTGTAAGATTCAAAGATGAACTTTTAAAAATAAACAATTAAAAAACAACACATCACCTACCACTACTGTTTTTCTGCTTCCTTCATATTTAAAGAATTTTGTTCCCAGTTTACTCTTAGTATGGGCGTATTGAAACTGCCAAATATTAATTTGCTATACAGCAAATGAAATTATGAGAAAACTGCCTTGTGATCTTATAACATTTGTTTTCAGATAAAATACACCTTTGTATTTTAAAATTAATTAGTATCAGTACTTTGTAATTAAAAAAACTTTAAGAGCCACAGTTCTTAAAGCATAGATAGATCAACATATTTTTCAGAGCTTGATCACTGATTTACTTTGTAGTTATTTCTATGAAAAACTACATATATCGTAAAACTTTATTTCCCCACTTGAAAACTGTTTGCAAACAAAACAATGCTAAATGAAGCCTTGATAAGATACATGTTAAAGGTGAAATTAAGAAAGAGTCATTATGGCAACAAGGTGAATTCGATATTTATGTTTTTAGTTTAAAGTAAAACAAGGGTCTTTTTCCTTCTTCCCTGAGTACACTGAATTGAATGGGTATTGTTTGCATTCAATGTAGAGATGTTACATTTTTAATCCAGAATTGTACATGCTTTTTCCTCAGTGTAAAACCATTATTAAACCAAGATTAAATCTATTCTATAAATAAACAGAATAAATTACAACTTTAATTTAGGTTATAAAAATACTCTAACTAATTAACACTTCAGCATCATCCCCTCGAAAGTGATGGCACTACAACAAGTGCCAAGTTTTATTTTTGCAAACATATTCTACAGATTTTTATTTGTTTTTGTAACAACTTTGGTATGTTTTGTTCAGACCTCTTTTCTGAGATATTTTACATTAATCTAATACTTGTTTTCATAGAATTTATACATCTTTCATATACCCTTTCCTTTGCACAGAATTTTTCTTTAATTTGTACATGCCATTTACCTAAAAATCACAGATTTTTTTTTTTTCTTTTAATCACTGAATTACTACTTGAGAGTGTTAATAAACACGGAAATCTTTTTATCACTGGTATTTCATAACATGCTTACCAAATACTGCCACGGATATTGTGGATTAAAATAAATCAAACTAAAGGTTATAAAAGTAAAACAAGAGATGAGTGTCTGTATTTTAAACACCAATATTCACTTTATTCGCTTTCCTAGAAGTATGGCCAGTACCGGATGTACGACATTTTTCTCATTTTAACTGGAGTGGACACCAGTCCTGTATGTCATACCTTCTGACTGAGTCACTGTTTAAAACAACTCAACAAACAGAGTAATACAACGGTCATTTTTTAAAATAAACTTTAGTGTAGATAGGTCATTAATTCAAACCAGGGAGAAAGTACACAAGAACATCAGTGATATATAACTAAAAATTTACAATCTCTAAAATCAAAGATTAAAATATTTAAAATCAGTGCACACATCAGTATTTGAAGTAGGTACAGGAGACAGTGTCTGAAAGAAAAGCAAAAATCTACTATGTAATAAAAAATACTACTGAGTGTACAAATTTTAACAGTATAACTTGTAGGCATTATCCTTAGGTGTTGCAATACTGTACATGGTCTAAATATATATCAAATCTTACCTACAGCATATTTATTAAATATCTTTAGAATGCTTATCAAAACATGGTTTAGAGTAAATGTGATCTTATTAACATAAACATTGATACAATCCCTTCAAATTGTTCAGAACCCTGAATCCTAATTAGTGAAAGAATACTACACTGAATACAATAAAATTATAATCACATACTAGTTAAACAGTCATTTTTTAGATCTGTGTAATCACTGCACAGTGACACAGAGAATGCTGAAGACTGGAAGTAGGATTTTTGGGAAGGAAAGTGCTTTGCTAGAAATAATAAGTATGTGCATGAACACCAAAATGCATGGACCTGCAATTTAACTTAATTGAAATCACAGTATGCATCATCAGGATAGATCTCTTTTTCCTAAAATCATTAAAAAAAAAAAAGAAAATGGCTACACTCTGTTCTCTCAGTTCTCAAGTACAAATACTAAATACAGATTGTTGATTATTAAATGTTAAATTAAGAAATGTATTTAAATGTTTAGACAGACCTATTTTTATATAACAGTGGCAGATTCAAGAGGGAATTGTGCATAACTACCTCTATTTCTCTGTTAAAACTGACTAAATATTACAGTCCTCACTTTTCTGTATAATTAAGCTTTTGTTCAACCATGAAAAAACTCGAAACTGATTGCTTGAAAATGAGCTGCATGACCTTTGTCCTGGTTTGTCACCTCTGACCTTTAATTTGAAGACCCTGCATATCAATTCATTCTATTTTTAGAAGCAGAACGTTAAAGTCCATATATTTTAAAAATAATTATCCTTCCATATGAAATATATCACGTTGTTTTTGTCTTTTTTAGTCCTTACACATCAAACCAGAGTAGCATGTTTGCTTTTTATTATGCAACTGCATTTGAAGCACTCTCTGTGCAATTACAGAAAATGAACACTTGTCTCTGTGGTGAAAAAAAAGCTTGCCTTTTTTTTTTTAATGTACTAGAGATGCTGCAGCATATTAAAGTTAATTTAGAAAAAAAAAAATCTTCTGGATTGCACACTTTTCTTTACAAATGTAATTGTCTTTTCTGAAAGAGAGGGAAAAAAGAAAGAAAGCTCATGTCTGTGTTCGTACTGCTGCTAATGGATACCTGTTTTTTCTTGACCCTTCCCCATTCTATCTGTGGCTATTTTGTTCTCAGTGATGACATGATGTTTTGATATCAGCTTTCAGAATATCCTTTCATAAACTGAATCTGTGGTTAAAAATAGCAAACAGCAAGTTCCTGTCTAGTCGCTGGTTTCAGCTGCACTTCCATTTTATATAGGCAACATTATGCTTCGCAAGGTGTCTACAAAGTCTTGCTGGAAGGGCTGGGCTCCTTTGCTAAGAAGAAAGCACTACAGTATTTCTGTCATTGATATTAGTACCAGTACTAAACACCAACATGATGCAGCGTATTACATAAAGGCTTTTGGCGAAAGCATTTCCCTGCCGTGACCCCTTTGTGAACGATGTAAAAACACGCGGGACGGACAAACCACGAAGGCAGAGCCCGCCGCCGTGCCCGCGACACCTGACGCGCCGCGGGGCCGCGGGCAGGGTCGGGCCGGGCCGGGAGCGCCG
>VWYH01004082.1:550966-564371 GCA_013399365.1 Pampusana beccarii | reverse complement strand
GCCGCTACCCGGCCGCTACCTCGGCCCCGGCCGCGGCCGCCGCGCTGGCGGCTCTCGGCGGGGCGCTGCACCCCGCACCCCACTCGGCGGCGGAGGGAGGCTCCGTCCCTTCACCCTTCCTCTACTACGACTGCTGTCGTCGTTCGTGTTTGACGTGCGGAGCGGCGCCGCCATCCCCGTCCCCCCGTCCTGGAGCGGGTGCCGCGGCTCAGGTGCTGACAGCCGAACCGGTGGCAGCTCCGGCTTCGCTCGAGGGCAGCGGCTTTGGCGGAGGAGGGTGCGCAGAGCGGCGGCGAAGGAAAAAAAGGTGCGAACCCGGAAGTACACCCGCCACGCCGCCGCCCGCAGGGAAACACCCGCGCCCAAACACAACAATGCGGAGCCACTTCGCCTCCGCCGAGCCCAACTTTTCCTCCGGCATCGGAAAAACCCGCCTGCCGCTCCCTCCTCGCAGCCGCCCCAGGGCGGCGGACCCGAGCGCGCCCCGGCAGGTGCGGCACCGGCGGGAGGTCGAGACCCGGCGGCGGCCCCGCCGCGAAGGAGAGGTGAAGGGAGCTCGCTTACCTCCCGCGCGCCATGGTGGCCGGGCTAAGCGGGGCTGCGCCTGCGGCTGCCGCGGTGGGGAGGCGGGCGCAGGGGCTGGGGGCACGCACCCACCGACGGGCACCCCCGGGAGGGGGACTTTGCCTTCCCGAGCCGCTGGGAGGATGGAACGCAGGAGGAAGCGAGCCGCGGCCGGCAGGAGGCAACCGGTGGTCACGCCGGGAAGGCGGCGGCAGACAGCGAGGAGGGGCGGCGGTGGCGGGCAGACGCGGCCCCAGCGCCGGCTCACGNCGCCGGTGCCGCCCGCGCGCCCTCCGCCGCCAGCCCCCGGCCGCCGGGATAGGCCGAGCGGCCTTTGTCCTTCCGCAGGCCTCTTCCTGTGCCCCCCGAGCTCCGCACGCCGCGCCGGGACCGCGTGGGCCCGGGGCGCCTCACAGCACCTCGGCCGCCCGCTAGTAGAAGGGCTCACCACGTCCCACCAAGCACCTCCTTCCCCGGCGTGCGAACACGACTCCGGGTCTCCGGGCTGCATGTCCCGGAGGCCGTTTGGCTCCCGTGATTGCATCTGGCTCTGCCGCCCCGGGGACCGGACCCCCCAGCTGCAGCATGTTCATCCCGCTTGCGCTGCTGCCCCTGCCCAGGTCTGCCGCTGGCAGATGGGGCTTCACTCTTGTGTGGCGGCTCTTGCACAACGTAACACCACCTTGGCCACTTGCAGCCGTGGCTTGCTGGTGCTGGGTCTCATGGTGTGCTGTCCACAACCCCAAAGCAGGCAGGTTTGTAGCCCTATGGCTGTCTCGTCCAGACCTTGTGGGTTTCCAGCTGTCTTGCACCACGATGGGTTCCTTTCCCAGTATGTGAGAATTTATCAGTCCTGCAGTTTCGTCTTCCTAGGTCGTTCTGATTTATCCACAGACCACCCCAATGGTAGTTTACATACTGCCATGTACATGACCAAAGTGTATATGTTACACAGTGCTCTAGAAATAGCAGGGTTAACAAAGCTTGGTTACTTATGGATTAATGTTACACATTCTTTTTCTACCCATTCCTTCTATGTAGGCTCCAATAGTGGCCACTTCCCACATGCACTAGCAAAATGGAGGTGGTTCCCAGTGGTGTGACAGGCTCACCAGGTGCTTGCGCTGAGGATTAGCCAACTGGTGACTGGTGAGGTCACACCATCTTTACTCTGGTGGGGACACTGATTAGCAGTCTTTATCTTATCACTGATTTTCATGATACTTAGTATTTTGGGGTCCTTTATGTTGAATTTGGCTGAAACTGTAAAAAGGGTTCAAAAGTTATTTGGGAGCAACGAGATGGACAGTGAATGCAGTTGCATTTTCTTAAGAGACCGAGATAAAAATGTGGCACATAGAAAGGATGACTCTTTGAAGTGCTCACTTCCTACTCCGTAGTGAGCCTAGTCCATGTAGGTTTCTACCGTTAGGCATTTGTATGCCTGCCTTGATCATAGCTTCCTATTCTTGGGCTTTCCTTTGTGGATTTAATTTTTGAGGCTCCAGTAAGACTTTCAAGAGTTTATCAGCACATTTTGAGTGTAATTAATGGCCAGTCAGTGCTAAAATATTTTCGGTACATAGCTTTTAAACTTCTTTTTTTTTTTTTCACACACAAAAAAAAACACGAACAAAAAACCAAAAAACTTTACACGGAGTTTTGCTATGTGATCTTAGCCTGTGATTAAAGAAGCTATGGAGCCTCTCGAGTCTTCAAATATTGTGCCCTGCTTGGCTGAGAAAGGTTTTATGTTGGACAGAGAAATATTTTCAAAGCCTAGGAGAGAGTCTTGTGTAAGGAGTCATCAAACGATGCCATGCCACTTAGCCCTAGAAAGTTACTTCATTCATGTTTCCCAGATGAGATTTAAGTAGCCATATTTTGCTAATATTTCTAATATTTGACTATATTAACTAAAATTTAGTGTGCACTCTGTGTGTGTATAAATATATAAATAAATCTAGCCCAATATATAGCTATGTTACCGTAACACAGCTGTAGCTATATTTTGCTGATAGTTTGAGAATGCATGATCTGTTTTCTGAAAGACAAACAAACAAAACCAAAGCACAGTCAGAACTTGTTTTCTCACTTATTTTTAAAATTTATTTCTAAAATTTATTTCTAATAGATGAGGAAGAGTTCCCTCCTGGTCCGTGGTACTTGTGCTGAGATATTTTTTCAGAGGAAGAAACCTACCCACCTGCTTTGTTTTTGTACCTTCAGCATATGACATAATCTAACTTTATAGCAAATTTTTATAAAACAAGTTATAAATGGAACGTAAGCAGAATTGAATTCTTTCAATAAATAACTGAACTGCAAATAGTTTGAAAGGCTGTGAAAACACTGCGTGTTCTTTTCTATTACTTTCCGTTTCTCAGCTTTTTTTTTTTTCACTGGGCTTGTTCATAGGGTTTCCCCTGTGAACTTGGTGGAAAATTTGTTTCTTCCTATGCAGGTTAAACAGTTCTAGGCATTTTCATGAGGTACAAGATTTTTTCCTAAGGTGATGTGTTAAAGTGGTCTGCCATTCCTGGTGAAAAAGAAAAGACACTGAAGATATTTAATTTTTTTTTTAAACAAATAAAAGGACTTGAAAAAGCACTTTTAATTTTTCATGCTGTATGTTCCACCGAAGGCAAAACAAAACATTTAACTTATTTGTGTTGTGCTGCAACAAAAATAATTTCTGGAACAGTTAATGAAAATGTCATAGAATCATTATGTATAGTATTTTTCATTTTCATTTTTCATTTCAGTAAAACAACAAACAAACCAACCAACCAACCAACCAACCAACCATTCAGTAAATTGTGCTGTTTCCCTATTCTGTAATGGTGTCTCCAACTGTGGGAAATATTAATTGAACATGTGAAAAGAAGGAGCTGAAACGCTGATGTCAGGGCAGGAATTTCTGAGATTCTGGGTAGCACCTTCTCCAGCACATTCCTGGGTTTCAGAAACTGGTCCAAAGCCAGAGGTTTTAGACTGACAGTAGTTGCTCCTATTCCATCCCCATTTCTAGTTAGACCAGAGAGCACATTTGCTCATTTTATCCCACAGAGAGTTTTCCTCTCCCACAGCTTTTTGCTGCCTCAGGTTTCCCATCCTTCCACGTTTATCCTCTTGGCATTCTGTTTCCTTTCCTAATGGTATCATCTCCCAGTTGCCAGCCCCTTCATTAGTCTTGCTTTATGCCAGCTTAACTGGGGTCTGATTAGGCACTTCTGGAGATTGCATATAGGTTTATCTGCAATATTTCTATGAACTTTTATTTGTTTGTTATAGGTGGGTGTGTTTGTGTCAGCTATTACTAAAATTGTCTAAATACTTCCCACTATGACAGTTTTCCAGTTGCTTGTATCTTTGGCAAGCTAGCTCTTTTGTATGAAATTTTTCGTGCCTCCTGTTATAGACCGTGTACATTTTTTTGCAGTCATTTCCAGGAAAAATATTATAAGAAATACATTTAGTACATGCTAAGATACTGTTTTCTGTAAGATGATCTAGCAGTCCCAACATTTAGAGCAGGCACTTCAAATCTGATGTAATGGCAGGAAAATACCTTCTGTTGTTCATGCAGGTGCCCTGTCCCGATCTGGCTGAGCAATAACTGTTGCTGAACAGCAGTTTGCACACACGGAGAGATTTTCTTAACAGGTGAAATCTACCAAGTCTTGGGTCCAATGAAAACCCAGGTCACTTCCAGCACTGAACACCAAGCAGCCTGTGTGAACCACGTATTTTACAGCGAATGAGTGCAGTTTACACACATACTCCCCCTCCCTGTCCGGGCTACAGAATCTCAGGGAAAACTTCCCATAGATGTTTTTAATTGCTCCTTTTCCCAAACAGGTTCTTGTTTGGGAACTAAGAACAAGGAATTTCTTGTCCTTTTAGTGACCGTACTGTTAACACCCTGGAAGCATGAAGGAAGAAGCTGAGTCAAATGGAAAAAAAAAAGACAAATGCCAGGGCAGGATGAGGGAAAAAAAAAAAAAAGATTAAGAGGAAGAGTCTCCTAAGATCACGGCTGTTTAAGGGGCAACAAGCTAAGTATAGAAACTGCGGAGCGGAGGCAGAGACTTGCTGCCCAAGAGCATTTTACCTCATGTCAGTGTGTTTATCTGCCAGCATAGCGTAATCCACACTGTGTGAAGTACGAGTTGTTGAAGACCAGGGTTACTGCTGCCTGGAAGACCTGTCATGTTATCTGTGGGAAGTAGCAGCATCTCTCCTATTAGTTGTGAGGGGCATGGACCGGTAGTATGCGCGGGGGAGACTGACTACAAAACCAGGAGGGAAGAAGCGTGGGAAGTTAGCGGATGAATAGGATGCACTAAAAGAAGGAAGAGAAAAAGGATCTGGGAATGCAGTGGAGAAGGAAAATATTTAGATGTTTGTCTGCAAAAAGGGCTGGTATGTGAGGGTCCTGTGTGCATCCCCCATTCTGGGACTCTGGCTACCTGGGCTCAGGGCTGGCTTAGAGACAGTGTATCCAGTAGCCTTGAAGGAAAGAGCTAGAAGAAACCTCCGTGAAGGCCTGCTGCTCCTTCGCCCAGGAGCTGGTTTTAAGCTGAGGCTCCTACCCTTGTTCCTGTCCTAAGCTCCATTGCAGCTGTGCTGCAGCCGTGCTCGTGCCTGTTGATCTGGACCCTGAGTGGTGACAGGCTTGACCTCAGATCTGCCTCATCCCCATGGGCTTGTGTGGCCACCTGGACTCTTGGCTGGCCCTGTCTGCCACCAACAGACCGGCTCTGCACTCTTGTCAGTGAGGCCCCTGCCCCGCTGGCCTTGCTGTCACCCATGGCTCCTGGCTCCCCTTCCCCGGCGGAGCAGCCTCCTCTTACTGTCTCTGGCACTGAAGACTCACTGTGCACCTTTCCCTACAGCTTCACGTCCCACCAGTGGTCTCAGGAGTAGTAACATAGTAGGACTGCTCCTTCAGCTTTGGAAGGTGCATGCCAGGTACATATCGTAATGGTCTCAAGCCTGGTGATAAATTATATGACTACCAATACTCTGTTTAAGCCCCTTTTCATTTATTTTTTAAAAACACATCAGGTGTACTGTTAAACTCAACTAATGGAAAATTACTGCAGTTGCAAAGCTAAGTGTTAACTGCATTCTGGCAGGAAAACTGATTAAAAAAGTGCTATAGAAGGACCCTGGTGAGGCTCTTGTTTTCTGTTTCCTGTTTTGTTTCCCCCAGAACCACTCATGCCTCATGAAGGTCCAAACTGTGCTCTGTTTCTTAGCTGCCTATGTCTGTATGCAGTTACAGAACTTTCTTTTTTCTCCTTTTAGCCGTTAGTCTCCTCCTTTGCCCTTTGGGATTGTTCTAATATTTTAATGGCCCAGTGAAAATGTTAGTAACAGACAAGTTTCCTATTTTTCTTCTGTTTTCCCCCTATTTCATTTGCTCTTGCCAGTGGGGCCAAAGAAAGGAAGTGACTTTAAGTTAGTTTGGAGAAGCTGTGCCAAAATATCCTGTTCTGCTTTATTTTGTGGCCTTGTGAAAATTATGCAGCGTTTTATGAAGTTTTACATTTGAATGTAAGATTCTCAAGAATCCAGACCAGATATCTAAGCACATGAACATTCAATATGGTTACCAGAGAAAAGTATTTTATCACAAGTGCCCTTTTAGACATTTATTTAGTTGCAGCCAGGTTGATTACATTTCAGTCAAGCCTTTATTACAGGCACACTAAGAGCACTCTTTCAAGCTCAGCTGTTGACTTCTGCACACCTTTTCTAAACCAGTATTTACCACCTTCACAAGACTACATTTAATTCCAAGCTAGTAGGTATTTTGCCTTATTTGAGTGTGTGATCATTTCTGGCCTTGTTTGGTGGCTCAGATATGCTAATATGAATGACAGCTGAGGTTATGCTCTTTGTTTAAGCTGGTGCAGAAGCTCAGTTGTGCACGTCCAGAAACTTGCCATGGCATCACCTGGTGATGGATTGGTCAGGAAGGACCAAACCACAGAGGAAGCTGTGAATCCCCTCAATCAGCGCAGATCCTGCCACACGTGCAACTCCAGAAAAAGTGGCGTTGGCTCAGGCTTTCCTATTAATGTGAATCAGTGTGTCACATCTGAATCACACAGGTACTCGTTTTACATCAAGGAAAAAGACAAATATTTTGCTCCTGACAAAACAGAGTGAGTTGGACTACTGCTTGTGATCTGTCTGTTCCGTCCCACCATATTTTATTTCACAGCTGAAAAATCCTGTGCCTGTGTCCTCACTGCTGGTTTGCCCGTACATGGATATGAAGACTCTTTGGCCACATCCAAACTAGCCGACTGAGCAGGGCCAGGGCAAACACCAGAGCACTGGCTGTGCACAGCACATGAAGAGGTTTTGTGCTAACCAGGCCTCGCTGAAACAATCGGTGCCACACTGTGTTTGGGGAACTAGCATGGGCCAAAGCCAAGCCGTAATATGCAGATTGCTTTTGGCTTGGTTGCAGAGATAACTGGTTTAAACCCTTTATGGCTGTGAGATGTGCCTGGCTAGTTTGCCACAGGGTCAGAAAATGAGCCCTGTAGTGTTTTGTTTACCAGTATAGACATGGCCTTTGGGTCCTGACCCCATGATGAGCTTGGTGGGAGGAAGGGAAGGGGGAGGGTCTCTAGTATGAGAACCCCTTTTGTAAGAGCCAGCTCCAAAAAGAGACTAATAATTAAATGGCTGCTGGTCTGAATTGCTTCTATATTTTACCTTATACTGTCACTGAAGAAAAAAAAGATAGTAGGGAGCAAATAAGAGCTCAGGTATCTTTGTGTTTGGCTGACTACCCAGAGTGGTAGTTTGCGGCCAAGTTTTTAAATGTTTGTTCTGCTTCTGATCCTGGGATACAGACTCCTGTTCAGTCCAGTTCAAACAGAAAAGTCTGACCACATTCCTCTTTTATCTAATGTTCATCAAAAGCAACAGCAAAGAGTGGTGCAAGATGAGGGATTTATAGTGAAGCTGAATTAGTACAACAGATCTTCAGACAAACAGTTATTTCAAAAAGACCACAGTCATGTTAAAATCCTTTTTTAGGAATTCAGCGTCGTATACTTGGTTAACCATTAACACTTTAAAGCTTTTTAAATCAATATATGTATAGCCTTTAAGAATAAAAGCCATAAGAAAATGTTAGCTTACCATTAGGAATAAATTTTATTTTATTATGACCGAGACTGGCCTGTGGGTTTTATTGCATTATACTGTATGCAGTTTTCATCAGCTCAAACTGTCTGGCTCCTTATAGCAACTTGATTCAAGGAGTTTGAAATAGTTTCCTTGGGGAATTGCAGCCTCAAAAAATTGAATTGTTAGCTGGTTGGAAAAAATTACAGAACATTTTTCAAAGTATACAGTGGTGAAGAAAGGAAATGATTACTTGGAGTTGGGGGCGTAGAGTGAGAGAGTGCCTGCTTCATGTGTCTGTGGGTGGTAAGCCACAGTTGGTTTATACATTTACTTTGTTTCTTCATCTACCATTACTCCAATCACAAGAACTAATTAGAGTCATTTAGGTTAGCATTTTTCTGTTCTATTTAACATTGAAAAAACAGGTAGAGAAGTTAACATGATGTAGAAGGAACTTCTCTGCGTTTCCACTGGACTAGAATAATATGCAACTAGAGTAATAATTTCCAAGCATTCATTGTCAGCATCACTTTTATTGCTAATCGTGAATTTTAAGAATGAAACCTTAATTGATAAGCAAGGCTTGAAGCGCTTAAAAATATTGTCTCGAAAGATTTTGTTTTACTCCTGGGTTACCTCTGCCTCTTCAGTTTGAGTCAGTCAGAATTCACACATAGATTAATTGCAGAAGGCAACCACATTGCTAAAGGGCGAACAGATCGAAAGGTAGGCAGATTCAAATGGAGACTGCTTTCATACAGGAGAGCCTCCCTTCATGTTTCCCACACCCTTTTAAATAAATTAAAACAAAACCAAAAAACAAATGAAAACAACCACAAAACAAACAAACAAAAAATACACAACAAAGCCAAACCAAAACACCAATGGAAATAGTAGCATGGTGTTTTAATAGATATTCAATTATTTTCTGGCTTTTCTTTAAAAGTCAGTATAGTCTAAGTCCGATTGTACTTGCTATCAGAACCAATTTGGAAAAGAATTAGGCAGACAGAGTCCAAGTTAAAGTGTTAGTGGGGAAGGAAGCATGGAATGGAGATCTTAGCAAATCCTATTTATTTAATCTTTTAGATATGCAAAAAAGTGACACGCATAACAGCCAGAGATAAAAAACACAGAATGAAAAGAGAAAAAGAGTTGCTCCTTGGCCGAAGTAAAAGCTGAGCTAGGAAGTGAAGGATCAGCTTGCTGTGGGAACAGAAAGATCTTGGGACTTTTTCCAACAGATTCTGGAGTATAAATAACAAAGACGTGTCTGAGGCTCAAAATGAAGCACAAATCAGTTAGCTACAGAATGGCAATGGAGGCAAAGATTCTCCATGCAATCAGGGAGGAATTATGAGTGATGAAAAGGAGGGCAGGGAAACTGGAGCGTCAAAAATCTGACAATCACTGAAGGACCAAATAGCATGAGTACTGGCAATATTTGGCTGGTTAATGAAGCCACCGATGAGAAAACTTCATGCCAGGGCCAGGTGGACATGGGGGATGAAGGAGGAAGGGCTGACACGCAGCAGCTGGAAAGCTGGGTGGTGAACTGTGAATATATAAAAAACATCCAGGTATCTGGCATTTTTCTCTCTCAGGAACAGAGCACTGGCATCATCTGATCGATACTGTGAAGTCATAAGGCTTAATTATATAGGCTGCTAAAGTGCAGAGCTAAATCCATCGTTACAGAAACTCCACTTCAGGCAATGGAAGTATCAACGAAATTATTCTGGACCCCCAGCACTGCACTTTATGCAGAATGATGCATGTTCAAGTAGCCAAACATGTAACTTCTAGCTCTAAACTCCGTCCTTTTCCCCAAGTAGTTGTCTGTACTTCAGCATCACATCCTTTGTCTAAGGAGCTGAAAGATACTTTTTTTGTGTGTGTTTCTTTAAGCAGCATGCTTGAGTTCTCATGAAATAAAGTATCCCTTCCTAATCCTAGCTCTGTTTTAATTTCTCAAAACACATAGACCTGAGTGTCCTGTTCCTCTCTTAGTACCAAGAGATGAAAATAGAAGTGACACACATCACTGGACAGACTTTGCCACCCTTACACATACGATTAATTATTCATACTGGGAATTTTTACTCAATAATTAAGTGTGGAATAGTCTAATTGTTTGTGAATTATTTTCATGAAAACACATTCATAGCTCTATTCATATATCATTTTCAGGTTATTTATTAGTAGTGGCTGCTCGTGACCCTAATTAAACTAAAAGTTGCAGGTGACACAAAAGTAACGGAAGAATGACCATTTCCTGTGACCCAGTTTCATGAACACATTATCTTCCTTTAAACCTAGATTTCTGCATTGGGAACAATAACATACTGACACTGTCTAATGAAATCAGCTTCAATTACCATGACCTTTGGTTTACTCACTGTTTTGCTTGCATTGTTAATTATATGTGTGTTATAGTTAGTGTAGAGGAGATGATTTGATCATTATTATAACCTCATCAAGCTTGTCTTCTTCTGAAGAAAGGGGAGAAACTAATGGACAAGCCTGGAAAGTATTTAAGAGATAGAGCATTAATGAGAGAGATGAAAACTGAACTCTGTATAGCCTGGAATAGTGAAGAGATGCAGAACAAGTAGCAGGTAAGACATTACTAGAAAAAGCAGAAGATATTTGTTGATATATACAGGGTTTATACTTGCTTTAAAGGTTATTTTTCCTTGCATAACCAAGTGTAACATCAATAAAAGATTACAAACTGACAATCCTTTGAAAGATAGTCAGATACACAGTAGTTGCAACATGGGAAGTAGCTGGGGTTTTTCAAGACACCAACACCTTTTGGTCCTGACCTAGAGGATCTGTATTCACAAATAAGTGTACAATTTGGAAGGGGTGTAGTCTAGATGACATGACACCTGCCTCGGAGGTAGGTCTTTGTTTTTTTCCCAGACCTGTTCTCTTTTCACAGGGACAGTTTCTCATAAATCATAATTTGAGCCATTCACTAAGCTGGATGGGCCACTGAAAAAAGTATTCTGCCTCAAGCTGATTCTGGCACAAATGGTGCCTTCCCTCACTGGGAATTGGCCTGGGGAATGGGCATGGCTGAAGCGCACTTTTTTTCAGCTAGGTAGTTTTCACACAGAGGTGATTTTTTTTCAGCTAGATAAGTCTCATGGTTGTGGTTCACTGTACAAGTGAACGAGTTGGGTGAGAAGAGGGGGAAAACAACCGCATCTGTCACATCTGATTTAGTCCCTGGCTTGCTGTGTTAATAAGGCAGGAACAGAGCTATAGAAGGCTCCTGTGGACATAACAGGCTTTGAGCTGTGGCAACAGCATGAGGAGACAAAGACTTGGGTGAGAGTGCTACAGATCTCTCACTTCCTTCTGTCATGATGTGGCTGCTACTCAGTTTTCCTTTCAAGTAAGGCAGTGTATGTCTGTAGCTTAAAGAAAAGAGGTCCTTAGGATACCATAAAACTGTTTTTCAGTGCTCAGTCAACAAAACAGTCCCCAAACAGGATCACAGAATAGTTGAGTTTGGAAGGAACCTCTGGAGATCACCTTTGAGCTTCTCTGCTCAAAGCAGGGGCACCTGCTGCAAAGTGCTCAGGGCCATGTCCAGTCAGGTTTTGATATCTCCAAGAACGGAAACTCTGCAATGTCACCAGGCAACCTGTGCCAGCGTTCAACCACCCAAACAGTAATTTTGTTTTGTTTTGTTTTAATGTTTAAATGTAACTTGCTATATTTCAACCTGTGCTCGTTGCTTCTTGTCCTGTTAGTGGATACCACTGAGAAGAGCCTTCTCCAAGCTAAACAACCCCAGCTCTCAGCCTCTCCCCGTATGATAGGTGCTGAAATCCCTTAATCATCTTAGTGACCCTTCGCTGGACCTCCTCAACTTATTATATAGATATACAGGACAGTAACATCACAGTGAATAATCGCAGCTGCCAAGCACTTTTTAGAAACATATGCCTCTCTTAGGTGACAACCACCTGGTCTAAGTGCATACTTCAAACATGTTACGTTGTTTTGCAGCTTGCAGTGTCCTTCTTACACTTTCAAATGCACTGATAACCTTCATTGCTCCAGAACCTCCCATATATAGAAGTTAACTAGAGTACTATATTTTCCAGCTTCTCTACAAACACTGATTTTTCCTAGGAAAACCTAAAAAACACTGCAAATATATCTTCTAAGATCTTGGTCTCTATCAAGTTCCTTTGAAACTGCAGGATGTCATCAAAGATTCAGTTTTACTTTTGAAAGGAGAGTTACTAAGAGAAAAGACTCTATTTCCTGGCATCAGTTAGCTCCTCTGTGCAGTGAAAGACCCTTCAAGGCGGATTTATAGTTTTCAACAATCTTGTTTGAAGAACACGTCATTCTAGGAGTGTATCCCAGGATCGATGTGAGTTGTAAACTTGAGATGCATTCTATAAAAAGGGACAGACATAAAGAAAAAAACAACAAAAAATGTCTACCTCTTTTCTCCTTAAAAGTCATGCTAGCTTTGGTATAGGTTTTCACTTAGGCTGCTTTCTGAGACAAACCCCAGAAAGAGCCTGCACAAAGACTAAAAAGTCTCTTAGAGAAACGAGAGACTTCATAAAAATGAGTTTCAGATATAAGAGTATTACAAGAGCTTTTTCTTTGCTCTTAGTGCAAAACTGGGAGGAGTCGTTCGTAGACCATGGAAGTTACACTTCCGTTCAATTCAGAGGGACCTGGATGGGCTAGAGAAATGGGCTGAGAGTTATCCTCTAAGTTCCACAAAGAGAAGTGACAAGTCCTGCACCTGGGAAGGAATAAACCCACGCACCAGAACACGATGGGGGCTCACTAGCTGGAAAGTAGCTTGGCAGAAAACAATTTCGGGGTCCTGGTGGACACCAAGTTGAACATGAATCAACAATGTGTCCTTGTGGCAAAGAAGGGTGACTATCCTAGGCTGCTTTAGGAAGAGCATTTGGAGTGCTGGGTCCAGTTCTGGGCTTCCCAGTAGAAGAGAGACCTGCTGGATCAAGTCCAGCAAGAGGCCAAAAAGATGAAGGGATTGGAGCATCTGCCATATGAGGAGTAGCTGAGAGAGCTGGGACTGTCCAGCCTGGAGAAAAGGAAGGATGAAGGAGATCTGAAAGATGAGTACAAATACCTGATAGGGTGAAGAAGAGGAGACAGATTCAGGTTCTTCTCAGTGATACTCAGTGAAAGAGTATCTCAGTGAAGTTGTCTCAGTGAAGAGGTGATGGACACAAGCAGAAATACTGGAAATTTCATTCAAACATACTTTGACAATGATTGAATGCTGGCACAAGTTAGCCAGTGAGCTTGTCAAGTCTCCATCCTTGGACATCATCAAAATTCAGCTGGACTCAGCCCTGAAAACCCTGCTGTAGGTGACTTTGTTTTACTCCCTGCTGTTGATGACCTTGTTTTGAGCAGAGGAGTGGACTAGTTGATCTCCAAAGGTCTTTTCCCACCTCAGGGATTCTGTAATTCTGTGATCTACGAAATGAGGCAAGCCATCTACAAGATATCACAGTAGTTATGGTAAAAATGCTAACCAAAGTGAAAGACAGGATATTGAAATAAATTTATTTGGCTCAGAAAAGATTCATGGGAAGGGAAGGGAAGGGAAGGGAAGGGAAGGGAAGGGAAGGGAAGGGAAGGGAAGGGAAGGGAAGGGAGAAAG
>VWYH01004082.1:276388-550883 GCA_013399365.1 Pampusana beccarii | reverse complement strand
AGGAAAGGAAAGGAAAGGAAAGGAAAGGAAAGGAAAGGAAAGGAAAGGAAAGGAGCGTTAGAAAATGGGGGGAAAGGGTGAAATATATCAAGCTGGAAATACCTAGCAAGGCAATGTAGTAAAAATGGGACTGTTCTGTAATAAACATTAAATAAAGGGGTCCTGCAGAGGATGGACAGCAGAAGAAAGTATGTTACAAAACCAGAAATATATAATCATGAACACAAGGTAAAAGCTTAATAATAATGAAATATTAACAAAAGTACTTAACTCAGATGGTGCCTGTCTTCCATAGGTCTACAGGTAACTTCACAGAAACAAAACCCAACCATAAACACACAGCTGGGAGGGAAGAACCTTGATGCAGAAACAGAGCATTTTTCTAAAGGAAGATCTACTAAAGACTGGTTTTGGCACTGGAAATAATACATAAGCAAAAAGTGAATTGCAACCTAGAAAACAGAGCTAAGCATGAACATAATTAGAGCCAGCATAAATGGCATAAATCATTCAACATTAAAAATGAAAGATAAACCCAAACTCTGCCCTGAGGGCAGATATCTGTAGCTCAGATGGAGCTATACATAGCTGCACGGGCTCATCTGGGTGGAAGAGCTTGCAAGATCATTCCCTAGGTAAGGCTGTGTCAAAATTAAGAAAAGTGAAAAAAAAATTAAGTTCTTTTTGACTTAGGTTAAGAACACATCTAGCCAAATCACTTGGGTAACTCCATGCTGCCTGAGCAGAGTTCGTAGTGGTAGAATATGATATAGAGTTACTGCAATAAAAGTGTATTGTGCAAATTGGACCTGGTCAAGTAAGAAATTATCTTCTGAATTCAGACCATGGTTTTAAACCAGTCTCTCAAATGCATTTTTGGGACCAGATGCAACCAATGTGTCTATGTTGTTATTCATCTTTCAATTAAAAAAATAAAGGAAAATTGGAAAGTCCTTCATTTTCTGCACAATATAGAGCAGAAAGCTTTCAAAAAATTATTGTCATGGAATAGGAAACTGTTTCCTTCTTCAGATCTGCTCAAATGAAACAGTGGCATATCATATATTGTGGTATAAAGATTTTGTCTAGTTTCGTCACCAGGAAATACATTCATCATGTAAGTCCTGTTGAAACAGAGAAAACAGTACTTCTCAGGACCAACAAGCTCCATGTCTTCTCATGGATGACGACCTTTCTCTGCCTCTTGGTTGGTTGACTTGGGGTAGCCAAGCCAAGATCTATATTATTAAACTCCCTAGATTTCAAACAGTGGCCAGATACAAACTCACAATTGGGAATTGTGTCCCCTTCCTCCTCACTAACTCCTGAGCTGTGCCCTAAAATTGCTGAGGAAAAAGGTAATTGTCTCAGTGTTTGTGTAGATGAGTAAGTTCTGTCTTCAGACCCATCTTCTGGCACTATTTCGTTTACAACTGTATGTGTATCCATGTTTCTCATCATAGTAGCATCATGCCTCATAGCCATTAATGGATTTTATTTCTTTTGACAGCCATCAAAGAAAAAGAAATATTTTTCTAATTTTACAGATAGGAGATGTATACTGAAAAAAAGTATTTTCTTGTTGTTGCTGATGGCTATATGCCTGAGCTGGAAAGTGAACTACTATCAATTAATTTTTAGCCTAGTATCCTATTCATTAGACTATTTTTTCTTATAAAGGAAAACCTTTAAAAGTTAAGCAAATTAAATTTGATATATACAAATTTAGAGGTTAATTAGGTCATTAGCAAAGCTGAAACAGCTGAACATTTGAAGATTTACTATAGATATATAGATCACAGAAATCTGAATAAATAAAACTTCAGCTTTGAGTGCTGCTCCAAGAGAACATCTGAGCACATCATGGGTAGAATTTCACATTTAAGAAAGTGCTTAGCTTTGCATTAAGCCAAAGGGAAATTGCAGATCTGACCTGAAAAAATAAGCACAAGTTCCTGCATCTTTCATCACCTTTGATTTTTAAAAAAACGTGTACATATCTTTACATGTATTGTTGTAATTTCTACACCACTGATCTACTAAGTCATCACATGCTAGTTCTTTGGGTTCTCTATAGACATATTGTAACATTGGATTATGATTTGAGGTAAAACAGTATGATATAATTTTTTTAAAATTGTAAAATTTACAACGCACTAAACACAAACATATCAAACACAAGGTGCCTTCAATAAACAACAGTGAACACCTCTGTAATTATATTAAATCAATATCCTACTTCAAGAAAGCTGGTGTGAATATTTGACCAGTTTTGAAGAAAAATGACAATTTTAAAAAGGTAAAGTATTCCAAGGCTATAGATTAGGTGAAACATAATAGGTACACTTACTTTTTCTTACTACAATTAAGTAAATTCACTACCCTAAGTTCATCACAATTAAGTGTTCATTTGGAGTGCTTCATGAGAGTAGTTCAAGAGTCCTTGAACGACTGAAGAATTTTTTTGATGGCTTAAGAAGTTATTTTTTATTTATTGGTTTCTGCTATAAGATGATAATCAGATAAGATCAGTGTTCTCCTACTTGTACATGCTACACTATGTAGCAGTGCTACTCGTCACTTAGCATCCTTCTAGTGAGTTACTTTTGGTACTTACAAAGATGTTAGCTTCAATCTAGGAATAGAGAAATTAAGCCATAAAAGACTAAATTGTACAGCATCACTCAGTGAATCACTGACAATATTAAAAGTAGAACCAAATGGAATTTGGGGAATCCATTCCGCCTGCTCTCTTCCATGGGAATCGGGTTCCCTCACTGTTCCGTTTTTATAGCAGAATAAAAACATCCCTTAATGAAAGACTTCAGAGACAGTAATTTGTTGCAAAATTTGTTAGCCACAGCTTTCACCACTGTTCTAAAAAAGTAATTGCCAATCTGAGGAAGAATCAAGAAAGCCTAGAGAACTGTCTCCCTCAGTCTGCTCATTTCTTATTGTAGGTGACAAATACCGGGATTCACATACTTCAGCTTGGCGACATGCTGTGTATGCAGCTTAACAGCTAATAGTGGAACCCTCAGAGGAAAATTAAATAGAAACCAAGCCACAATGAGGAGTTTTCTGTAACTCCTTAATAGATATAGATACAGAACACTTCCTACACTTCATTATAACCCTTCCTAGATCTGGATATCTAACTCTGCTTATAGATTCCTCTGCCATTCAACCATAAACTCACACTTAATAAGGGGAGACAAGTCTCATGCAGCTCCGCAGAGCCATCCTATTGTGCTCTGCTAGACCTGGGAGCATCTAAGTAACAGATTTGCTAACACAGTTGGAGGTCTGAGGAAAAAAAGGATTCGTTTTTTTTTCTTTTCTTTTGTTTAACTAACAAGTCAGCAACTATGAGGGGGGAAATAGCAAAAATAAGGAAAGGAGGCAATAAAGGCTTTATCCCTTCATTATCTCTACGGTCAGAAAAAAGTCTGTTGAAAACAGAAGGGATTTTCAAGTCGGCCTGCATCCTCCATCACTTTTTCATTCTTTAGGCACTGCTCATGAAAGCTGAACTGTGGCCATGCAAATCTTCTACAAATTTTGTTTATTCAAGAGGACCTACTGCTTAAAAAGTGAGTGGAGCAGGTAGAGAATAGGTGAATTAGATTATACGGGATGAATTATTTTTCTTGCTTGTTTTTTTCCTACCTTATATCTAAGTGTCGAGCCTATTTGTGTAAATGTTCATGCAAGCAGAGAGAAAGAAAAAGATACTATCTTCAGTAAAGGTTTTACAATTCGAAATAAGAATGAAGATTGACAAGAAGGTATCAGGAAACAATGAGATAACAGTGACCACAGCACACCAGTAGTCTTACTGTTGTCATATTTTTGCAGGCATTATGGAAGAAGTGTGAGGGATCTCCCTGAAAAAGGATAATGAAATGGCCTTGCAGAAGAGATCTCCTAACTAAGTGTGAGGACCAGCACAGGAAGAATCACAATTTTTTTAATCTCCCCCCTCCCAGTTTTAACTTTAAGATATAGGCAAGGCAGAGCCTGACCTGAGACAGGAGCTGACATCTTACCACCAAATGATTTAATCACCACAAAGTGTGTTCAGCGGGGAGTGGTATGAGGAATGGCAGCCGGAGACGTGACAGTGCTGCCCCCTCTGAGAGCCAGCAGCCCTGTCACCTGCTCTCTCCTGCATGAATGCTCCTGCTGAATCCCTGCTGACACAGAAGAAAGTAGACTGGAAGCAAATCAAACTCTTTGAAATGAAGCTGCTCTCTCATTCCCCCTTCCTCCCCCACCCCAAGGCACTCCTGACATCCTCCAAATTTTGTGTAAAGCTAATTGTCCTTTCCCTCCAGAGACTCCTTCAAACAATGCTGCCATTGTCTCAGCCTTCCCATGCGTCCACCCCAGGATTTGACAAGGCAAGTGAAAAACCTTTTCTTAATATACTTTGGAGAAGCTAAATAATCTTTTATCTCTTTCCTACTTACATTTCGTGCTAAATAAAATTGGACATTCTTTCTATCGACTTTCCCTGGTACTCACCAAATAAGTCTGTTCTTTGAAAAAACAGCAGGTTACCATGCAAGTGATATGCAAACTACATAACGGTTGCTAATCAATCCACTTTTGTCCAAAAAACTCTACCTAACCAGGAGGAGTCTAGCAAGCAGGCCTACTCTCCTGTCATCTTGGAACCTCAAACAAAACCACAACAGAGCACAGAGTAAATGAAGCTCGGGACAACCATTTGCTGTGTATGGGAAAGACACCGAAGTACTTAGAGGCAAGTCCTCATGGAGTAAAGTACCATTGTTCCTATGACTCCTGAATCAATTCATCTGTCAAATGTGACCTACATTACAGATTGTGTCCTGACCTTTGAAGTATCACCACAGCTGTGCTCCTCTCGGACAATTCAAGGCTCTGGTTGAAGTAAGGAAGTTAAAACTTTATCTGTCAAAGAGATACAGAGATAGAGCAAACTTACAGAGAAGATGATGATCTGGAATAGGAAATGGCACCATCCCTTCTGTTTTAAAGACATCTTTCCATCGTTTGTGACACCGATAGATGCTAACTTCAATTATATCTTTCTTCAAAGGGAGTATTAAAGAATTTTTCGTTCTTCTCTGGCCTGGCAACTGTTTCACCTAGCAATAACACAGTATAGAAATTATGTTTTCCAATTACTAAATTTTTAATTTCAACAGGAAAGGAGTTGGTGAGCAGTAATACGTTTCATAACTGTGAAATGCTCTCACGTCCTTTCTATACTGTCAGATTTTTGCATACTGTTGAAGCTGCTAATCAGCTCTCCTTCATTAAAAACAAAACCAAAACAAAAAACCAACAAAAAGAGCAAACCCAGAAAACCCCTCCTCAAAATTTTTTTGAACTTACAAGAGAAGATTGTAGGTTTGGTGAAATTTACTGATAATTCTCTTCTTTTTTTTTTTTTCTTTTTAAATTTTATGTAGAAAGTCACTTTCAATTTTACATTAACAAAAGTACTAAGTTTCCTACTTACTTTTTCTGCATTACACCAGTGTCTATGCTTGTGCAATCAGCCAGTGAAACTTTCATTAACGAACCTGGCAGAAAGGTAAACTCATAACATCAGTCAGAAAAGCAAAAAATGGTTTAATCTGTATTACGTTTACATTTAAGCCTGTCAATTATCTGGACTTACTTGAGAAAGTGCTGAAAAACATATAACTTAAATACCAAGTATAGGATGAGTTTTCTTCCTCAGCTAAACTGTGTCTCATCTCAGTCCCCTTGAAGACACTCATATGTCTACAAGATGCCACCTGGAAGGCTTCTGACTTTGGTCTTTCAGATACAAAAAAGCTATGACAGATTTTTCACAGACAGCTCTTCCCTGACCACATATTTGAGAGGATTCAGTTGTGCTGTTGAGCCCACCGCCTGCACAGGCTGATGTACACACCAGCACTGAGGGACGGCTGCTGATTTGCGCACCATGCAACAGGAAAGGAGGAGAAAGCAGCACGTGCTCTAGGGAGATGCGGGGGCATTGAAAGCTTACTGCCTTTAGGATGTCAAGGCAATACGCTTGGAGGTCTGCACGTTTGCAAGACACAGTACTCATCTTACTGCTCTCTTTTAATCCTATGCTAGTTGTCCTTTCAGGTAATTCTGCCATTTCCACTGCTTTCCCTCCATCTCTGAATTAGCCAGCATTTCCACCTCACTGATGGTAAATTGCATTGCTCTCAGTGCCTGTGGGCACATAATTTGGCACATACATATTTTTCTAGTATGATTATTTAAGATACTAATATACAAATGAGCTCAAGAATGGAATAATGCAATGGAGCTCTTTCATTGCCATATTTGGAAACCAAATTTTATAGGACCACATTTAAGATGCTCTTTTTCCCTTTAACCAAGAGATAACTTCTTCCACCAAGGTATCTTCCACTAATATACATTATAACAACTCTATGCATACATCCTGGGCTATTCCACTGTGGGCTCAGGACTCAGTAACTGCACAGATTTGTTTAAGAGAAAGTTGAGGCTAACTGAGCTGACTGAGCGCTCACTGAGAGCTACTGTAGACCTTTAACTATGTATAAGGTTGTGCTGACAGAAATATTACTTAGAGCTTCAAAAACTTTAAACTAATATCCTACAGAGAGAAAAATGCTTAAAAACACAGATCTGCACAAGCTCATTGGCCAAGCTCTCAAGTGGTTACAAAGTAAAAACAACTCATTTGCCTTGTGTAGTTCTAGATAGACAAGCTTGCTTCTTGTCCAACTCAGTAGCACAGATGCTTTGTCAGGTTTTGAAGGACAAAAAGGCAAAATATGAAAAAAGAAAAAGATATCTATGACAAACAGACGGAAAGAAATAGGGCAATCTTATTCTCACTGCTCAGTTTATAGGTCTGTCAGGATACTAAATAAATAAACTGTGTGACTGCCCAGAACTTGCTACATTGATGCCCATTCTTCTGTAACTAACCATCTAATTTCCCAGAAATGTGGTCCATAGCTACATAAAGTTCAACTTTTCCAGCCTTGTTACTGAAGTGATTCAGCAGCTTAGTTGGCCTGACTTCAGAACTATTAATTCCTGAGATATGGTAGTGAGTAGAGACTTCATTAGAATACCTTTTCTTCATGTGAAACACTAATCTCCGAAGTCAAAACTCACCTTGCACAGCTACTGAATCTATTTTTGTATATCCAAAGTTAATCCAGCTCTGAGCGACAGTAATGATGACATATCCCTTTAACTACAGGCATGGAAGCTTTACTCTGTTCTTTTAAAACTGTCCCTACCATGTATTCAATTGCACATCTTGGACATCTGGCAGGCCACTTTCTGATGGGGCGCTATCATTCTTCCTCAAAGTTATCTAGTCATTTAAGTATGGCAAAGATCCAAACCAAAGATTTTTTTTTATAAGGCCAACTTGAATTTTCATTTGTATTTGAGCTCTAGTTAATGAACATTAATTGGCTATAATGATTATATTATAGACTGGACACATACATTTTTGATTAACTGTGTTTAAGGAGCAAATATTTGAGTCATGGGACAAATATGTAAATAGTGTTTGCACTATAATTTGTAATTGCATTAATTAACACACATTAAAACAGACTGACAGTTTATGAAACAGCCAGTGGGAGGTCATTATACAATGGGCAATGCAAATTATGGCCTGGCAGTAATTCACAACTACCTCTAATTAACTAAGTAATGAACTCTGTTGGGGAATAGAAAATAAGAATGATTTTACTAATTTAAATGTAAAGTCCAATATCCTAATTTCTAGCAATGAGCAGGATGATTCATTAAAGCATGTTGAAGCATATAGGGATATTCTCCTGATCAATATATTCTCCTGGTCCTGTCCACTGGCATTTTAGAGCCAGAGTTGTATCCATGACTTTGTGTTCAACGGCCTTTGATGGACTTTTTTTCTAGGAACTTCTCCAGCTGCTTTTTGATCCCATCTATACCTTGGGCTACCCCAATGTCCTGTAGAAATTAGTTCCAGTTTCTTATGTGCTGTACAAAATAATCCTTTCTTTTGTTCATATTCTGCTTTCTACCTGGAAATTTCACTTGATGATCCACAGTCAGTTTCTGTGCACCTTTTCTGCACTATTCCTGACCTTACAGAGCTCTGTAATAACTTCCTCCTCACTCCCAGCTTTGTCTTTGAGTATTTAGAAACTCGTCAGATGGGAGCAGTTTCATAATTTAACCGTCCCTGACATCCTGTTGTATACTTTCTGAGCTGGATGAGGGGGCAGAACTGCCTGCAGTATTCAGTGGTGCAATGACATTTCCTGTTTGTTTTTTATTCTCTGTTGATTTACCTGGGAAAACAGATACCATGGGGCATTGTTGCTGCCTGCCCTTGGTGCCTGCATGGAGATCATGCCTTGTGGGAGGCTTGGGATTCCTTCTGCCAGACCCAGCATGCGAGTTTATTTAGGAGTCATCATCAACCTTCAAAGTAAAATGAACTCATGTTTCATCCATGAAGGAATGTACTCACTAGTCATACAATTAAGCACACTAGTGGTTCTCTGCGGCTGACAAAACCAGCCAGTGTTGGCCCTTTTTTCTAAATGACGGTGGCCATATGCGTGCTTTGTTGGAAATGGTCTCTCGTCTTGGCCAGTTCCTGACCTATGACTGGAAATTGCTTGGGAGAGGCATGCCTAGGCAAAACTTCTAAGGACTCCTTCAACAATTATCAATACAGACACTTCAGTCCCAGTACCTGGCAACAGTCCCAGGAACTGATTTATTCATACAGAGAGAAGCCAGAGGTGGGGAAGATTGGCACAGCAGTGTGTACGCTGAGTGTGTGCAGATGCTCCCAAATCTGTGACATGGTATTTGCTCTGTGTTGGGAGCAGCAGAAAAATGTTCAGAAATTAGATGAGTCCAGCTGTTTTCTTCTACAGTATACCTAGAAAACCTAGGAGACATAATAGCATAAGACAGCAATGTTTAGGATTGAGAAAATGAAAGATACACTATTTATATAGACTATATATTTAAAGAAGGAGATTATTCATGTTAATAAGCAATTAAGTGTTTATAAGGCAACCCAGGAATCAAGATCAGGTGATTGCAGAAGGGAGGAGAGGATTTCCTCTGGTTCAAGATTAGGAATAATCAGGATTAGATACAGACATTGGAGCACACAAATTCTGCAGATTTAGCATATTCAGAAGTCGGATTTTGCTAAAAAACACATTAAAGAATTTTTAACATATAGACCCATGTGCAAATCTGGCCTTGCATGGGAATAGATATCTCCCTAATGATCTATTTAAATATTTACGTAAGAGCATAATTTGTATGTAGATAGAGAGATATTATTATGGCTGGATTCGGATTCCCTTACTCACAAGGAAGAATATTCTGCTCATTATTCAATGTCCTTGCTATATATAGAAAACTGACAAAAAGTATTATTCAACCTGTTCCAGTTTTATTGAGGGTTTTTTTTAAGGACAGAGACAAAAAATAACATCTTTCTTTTGCATATTTATGGCTGCATGTACCTTTGTAGATAAATATGTTTAGATGATAATTTTTGTCACTTGATTAATTATTTAGGTATCATATGAAAACCAAATTTCAAATTAAAATAGTGATTGTCTGCTTTTACAAACAGTCAGAAACTAGGTCGTTGCAAGAACTGAAAACACCCAAGTGGTCTGTCATAGGTCTGTCATATTCCATATTTTTATGTGTAGGTAATACAGCATATATGTGAGATCTGGCATGTCTTCTTCTAGCACAGCCTAAATTGAGTTGTGTCAGCTGTGAAACTTGCCGAGGGAGGTAGAAGCCAAGCACAGTCTGGGGGTGCTAGGCTGCCTTAGCAATTTTTATGTGACAGCTCAGAAGGCTCTTGACCTCGTGCTCTGAACCTCCTTGCATTTGCACATGAAGGTTTCAAAACTCAAGGTTTCTGCTCCGTCCCTCTGGGCGAGCTCTGCAGCACACAATCCTGGCGCTCCATGCAGCCCTGCAATGCAGCCAGGACGAGTGGCCTGAGCACGGGGCTCTGCTGCAAGTGTTTTGTTCATGGGAAACTCATTCCAGTCCCTGGAAGACAGCAGCAGCAAAGAAATTAAACTCCTCTGTGGTACTTATCTCCCTGTAGCCTTCTGCTGCTGCTGTTTCCTGTACATTCCTGTCTTCTTGTCCCACACGGCCACTAACATCATGGGCAAACTGTGCCCTTGCTCTTTGCTGTCAGGTGCCCTCTCTAGCATACCATGCATATTACAGGCAGCAGCTCGCTGGAGGGTGTCGCTTTTCCTCGCTTCTGTAACTCAAGTTACAAATAACGAACGTATGAGAAAACTTTGCCAACTGGTCTGTGGCTCTGTGCTACTCCTTGGCTATGGCTACATCTTCTAGCACTTTACCATAGCTCCTTTTATCATAGCTTCATTGATCTTTTTTATATATACATTGTCTTTAGAAGAACTGATCTATAAATAGGGAGAGTTTTTCCAAAGTGTACAAAGCAGACCATTCATCTCACTGATTCCTCTTAGGTGGCCTCAAAGAGCCCAAAGAAGGAAATGAGTAACAGCCTAAAATAATAGCTCAGAGTGATGTAAAACATTCTGCTTCTTGTCCTGCACACCCCTTCCTCTTTTCCCAGGATCCATACCCCCTCCTTGCTCTGAGGAAGTTAAAGAGATGATGACATAAATAAGTGTGACAAGACTGGATATTCTATACAGCTATTTTTCCCAGCTATATGTATGTTTTAGGTTATTAACTCTTCATTTACAAAGTTGTTTTCACTCATGAAGTTGAATCCTTTCGCACGAGACAACCCAACAATAAACGTTTCTGAATAACAATAGATATTATGAGAAAGAAAAAAATACTAGAATAAGAAATAATAAAATTACCATTTATTAGCAATATTACTTGTGCTCTAGTGCTCAGGGTTTGTCAGGTGTTTAGATACTAACAGAGAATGAATGACCTTTCTTCTGAAATCTAGATATGTCAAACCATCCTTTAAAATTGGCACTCGCTCAGCCTCCCTCTGTTCTATGTTCCCAAGCCATGGCACCAAACAATCAGCTACCTCCAGGACATACCCCCAAGCTAACCTGCGCCTGTTTTCTGGCTCTGGAGTCCCACAGGCCAGGTGAGCTCAAAGAGCCACCGACCAGCTGCATATGGCAACAAAGACAAGGGAGGTCACAAGGCTCAGGAGCAACCAGCAGCATGTGCTCAAAAACCAACTCTCCAGCTCCAGGTTTGCCCCTCAGCAGGTCCCTTGTTGTATGATGCAGAGCTTCAAGGAGGGAGCAAGCCACAGGAGCCTTGCCATGTGTCCAAATTCAGGGAGAAAAAAGTGGATGACAAAGATGTCAAGAGGTCCGAAGATGTCAAAATCCAAATATGGGTTTCATGTAGTATGGGAGAACACAAAAAAAGAAGTCTGGAAAACAGCTTTTTATGTTTTTTGGAAGCTGAAACTAGGATAACACCAAGAATCCTATCCTTCCATGGCCCTGCTGTCAAAAAGAACACATCATCCCCATTCATCTGGCTAGCTCTTTAGACACACTATAAAACCATATCCTGCCCTCTGGGAAGCACTCTAATGCAAGGAGGAAAATAAGACTGCGACAGAAAATTAGTAACTGTGCATGTCTCATTGGGCTGGCTTGGTTTGTTTTTTTGCCTCTAAGTGCGTGTTCTGAATGCCTGAAGTGACACTGGAAGCTGATACAGAGGAGAAGGATAAGGGTAGTGGTTGTGGGTGGGCAAGTTTTTAAGATCAAAATAAAGCGGCAGAATAGGAAGATAAGGAATGTGATTGGTAAGCTCAGGAATGCAGGGCAGGAAATGGATTGTGAATTAGCGTCTTGCCATGGGGGGAAGGTATACATTGTCTGTCATCATCACTGCCAGTGGTTAAAACTGAAGTTGAAGGAAACATTGATCTATATGTTAAAACCAGAAAACCACATATTGAGAGCAGGTGAACAAGTGAATAACATTTAAGAAGCTGACTAAGCATCAGGCAAGGAAAGAAAACTCTCTTTAATGGAATACAGTAACTCTACTAGCTGTCTTCAACGAAACTTGAGCTCGAGTTGTACTGACTAATGTAAAGTTACCCATGAAAACCAAGTGCTCTAAGAGCTTCTAGTGAAAGAGCTAGGGAACTACACTACTCGATTTTGTTAAATGAATGAACTCTTTAAATGGCAAATTCTAATAGACTGTGTTTAGAAATGTTGAAAAAATATAAATACAGTTAACTGGTCTGAAAATTTGATCATTTTATGCTGGAAGCATTGGACTTTCTGTAGAAATTATCTATGTCAGATAAATTTTTATATAAGTTCTGTTATTTAATTGTCTTACTGACATTCCATAGTTCTCCAGTGGTACTCATTACAAAATAATTGATGAGTACTAAGTCAATGTATGTTAACTCCTGAGTCTATGAGTCTATGATTCTATATCTCTTGTGACTGCAGTAGTGGTCAATATGTCTAGTTCCATTTCAGAGAAGAAAGTACACAGGAAGGAAAAGATTTTGTACCAGAACCCAGACAGATTCCAGACAAAGTACAAGATAGAATTTGAGAGAAACAATAGCTTTTCATCCTTTACCTTTTTACTTTTAATATTTGCAAAGGATTACTCTAAGGATACTGTCATAGTAAATGATATATCAGGAAAAAGCTTTAACAGCCCAAAACATTTTCCCTCCTAAATTTTGAAACGTCCTACTATGACACATCCATTTTACAAAGCACAGAACAGATCTCAGAAGAACATGAGTCATCTTTCAACCAGACACACAGATAACCTACGTTTGCAGTCACACTTGTCCCAGGTGGCAGGTGACTTTCAGCCATGGGATGCAGATTCAGACTTCTGGAGGCTCAACACCAGTGCACCTCCCTCTTTGCCCTGTGTGAGTGCATTTTGGCTGTCCCTGCCTTTGGTGGTAGTATTAGGTGGTAGTATTAGGCAGTTGCAAGGTTGTGTCTCTGCTCTCCGTCAGCTTTTCACCACTCAAACCCTCAGAGCTGAGCCCTATAGCATCTTTCTGCATATTAGGATGCCTGCTCTCTTCATGAAGCAGAAGCAAATGTCCCGAGGGAAACTGGCAACCATCAGTCTTTTATGAAACCTGAAGACACTGCAGGTGAATTAAATTTTAAGGCCAAAGTAACTTTAGTAAAAGTGCTTTCATTTAATACCTGAATGACAAGAGTAGGTCAACTTCACTTGTAACCACTAGTTTGGTGCTTTATAAGGCTAGAGGATGACAGCCCATGTGAGAACCCTGTAAGATGGGAGCCGAGAGCCTGCCTGACAATATCGAGCTGAGGGCCAGAGAAGGAACTAAAGGTTCAAGGATTGATGTCCTGATAAGTGTTGCAGTGTCTTGGGGTATTTCAGCTACAAGTTGCTGTGTAAGGGTTGTAATTGTGTTCTGGGAAGCCTCTCTCTGATTGCTGAGGGAGCAAATGCTGCAGCTTGTCATTGCATCTCAAAAGGATGGCACCAAAAGCAAATCTGGGTCAAAGCACCCAGCATGATTTTTGAAAGTGTGGGTAAGATCCTGCTGGGAAATTCGCCTGTTGTAGCAAAGTCTCTGTGCAGGTCCTGTGTATTACTTCAACTTTTTAAGCACAACTGGAAGACTGTATGGACTGCAGAAAGGGTTGAGCAGAGACACAGCAGCAGTCAGCAGCTTTGCTGCAGAACAGAGCAGAGTAAAGCAGTGCAGCATGAACAACCAGCAGAAACAACAACAGGAGGCTGTTGACTGATGGCAAGCTAATGGTAAACCTGGGTAGTGCGAGCAACTGGTATCAAACATGAGATCATTGCTAGTGGGAGTAGTTAGAGGCAAATAAAGCATCCCTCAAAGACAAAACAAAACAAAAACCCCAAACAACAAAACAAACCAACTGAGAGGACAACTCCTTTGTAAGCTNATGAGCACAGTGCTGGCTCATGGGAAACGGATTGCAAAGTATTCCAGGAACAATGATCAATATCTGTTGCTTGGATGTCTCCAAACCTGGACTGAAAATGAAAATCAGACTTTCTCATTATCTTACATGCATTCAGAAGTGTAGCATGAGAACATGGTCAAGGATATAAGGAAAATAAAAACAGCTGTACAAGAAGAAGCTGAAAGTCCATTTAGTCTGATACCCTAGCTCTGACAGCAAATGGTTAGAGAAAGAGTGTAAAAACGGGCAAGTGGGGAGTGGCAAATCCCTGCTACATCCTTCTTGTGAGTCTCAAGCAGATGGGTTAAATCTTCAGCTTTTTTCCTAGTGGAAACAAATGTGCATAGGGACTATATTTGGAGCTGATAATTAGTTTTTCTGAATATGTTTATGACTAGAAATATTATTCTTAGATTACTTTCTCCACAGATTTTCAACATGATAAATAGTTTTTCCCTATCTAGTTACTTATCAGGAAGAAGCCAATCGGAATGATCTACTGTAATTCATTAAGGCTGACATCTTGTGGTTGCTTTTTGTATGCTGCCTTCTTCTCCAGTTTCTTAGAAAAGACTGAATTTCTCCCTTGACTTAAATAGCTATTGTACATCTTCTGTACGATACTGATTGTGTATTAGCTACATCATTCTGAAAATTATTCAGCAACCCCAACAGGGAGTTGAGAAAAGAAGTAATGCTGGTATCACAATTCACTTCCATTTTTTTCCACAGCTTTATGGTTTTGAATTGCTAATGTACGAAACCATTCTTAACACTGCAATCACAGCCTGCTTTAACATGTCTCTGTTTATATGCTGATATTTATCAACTTAAATATTTTAAAAACTGTTAGTAATCCTACCCTAGAGCACTAAACAAACTCAAAGGCATTGGCTAGAGTAACAAGGGAGTATACTTCAGTTTGAAAATCTAATGATGTTATGTCTTTTGTGAGTTAAAAGCTACCAGCATCCAGCTGGAGCAGCAGAATGTGTGTAGTGAGGCCTGACTTTTGCATATATTTAGTCAAGATGGTTACTGGGAGCACTGCTGTGCTCCCCAAGATTTCATCATGTATTTTATTGTGGTGCAAGTGTAAAAGACACACCTCCCATGTCTGCAAAATAGGATCCATTTCAGAGCATGAAATGCTATTATTGCCAATCCAAACAGTAGAGCAATTGCTGCATTATTTTCTTAATCTCGGGGATGGCGTAACGATATGAGACTACATCTTCATATTCTTCCGAATTTAAAGGCAGAAGTTTCTTAGACAGCAATTTGTAACTTGCCATGTGTTGATACAAAGCTGCAAAGTTAATCTGGATGTTTATCTGAAACTTTCTGATCTTCTATTAGTACTTTCTTACCTTGTTCACAGGCATCAACAATTTCTGTAGCAATACCTTACAGGAGGCTTGGGATAGCAAGGGGAGTCCACCTGCGCAGCATCAGCAGCAAGTAGCAGAGAAACAACAGATCAATTCTCTTCAGTTATTATTGTGTTAGGTAAGGATAGATCAACCCAGTATTTTCTTATAGGTATATAATTAATTAATTTACTTATTTGCTTGAGAAAGAAAGGAAATTGCCTTCCTTTGAACTTTTCTGAGTGACAGAATGCTCCCTTGTCTCCCAAAAACTAATATTAACCCAGTTTTAATATACTTTCAAGAAGGAAATTAGTTGACCAGGAACAAATTAATAGATTTTTCTTGTCCTTCAAAATAGAATCTATTCTAGAATGACAGCAAGTAGTGTCAGTCTGAATACAATTTTTACAGAGTTAATGAGGGCCTGAAACAGGGATAGATAATGAAAATCTCAGTACACTGTAAACTCTAAATTTGCAGCAAACGCAACAAAATAATCAGTTCCACTGCTCATTTAATAAGTTTATGCTGTTGTTCAGGATGTGATGTAGTATTTCAGCATTGTTCACCTTGCCAGTTTCCTTTTTGTGACTCCTGCTTGAGTATGATGAATTACAGGACCTTAAGTTATGATTACTATTGCAGAGCTGTAAATATGTGTGTTCTGGAAACATGAGAGAATATAAAGAAATTGCCATAATTATCTGGAGGAAAAACCCCTCACATCTGTAGAGAACTGCAGCTGCACAGAATAAAGTTGAAAACACAATTAACCAAAAAAGTGGTAGGGAAAACATGACAGCCAGTAAGAATCTTACAAGAACGGCATCACCAAAGTTAGGCAAGGACAGAATTATTATCGACTTCTTATTGCCCATGCAGATGTTTAAATAGTTGGCTCTTCATTGATTCCACCTTGACTAATACTGAGAGAAGCATAATGATTAGCAGAACAAAGGCTTGTGTCTGTGTCTTACCCTTTGATATTTTCTGCTGAAAAATGCTTTATGCAGAAGATGAGGTTTACTAAAAGAAGAGCGATACTGTTTTTTAAATATAGGGCATAGTTGTAACCTTTTCAAGCTTCAGTAAAGATTTTGCAAAGTTAAGGGCTATGACACTATGAAAATAGTTCAAAGTATCTTCACTCTAAGCCTTGAGCACTGTGGATTTGTTTTGAGGCACAGTAAAACTTGCTTTTGAAAAATTAGTGTAACAGAAATATTGCAAAACCAGAACTGACAGAGTTGCTTCGGATCAGAAGCATGGATGTATTAGACAAAGAGAGAGTTAAAAAATATGTCTTTGAAACTGGATGCTTTCTTACTGAGGAATTTCAGCAACTCAGCTTTAAGAAAATGTGGATATGTGTCAAGTAGCAGTAACTACTCCACAGAGAATAGAAATGGATGCTGCACAAACTGTAATTGATTGTCCTTTAGTTTAGAAATGTTGCTGAGAGTCAGTTTAAATCATGTGGGTCATAAAACCAGGCAATAACATTTTTAACCTTCTGTTAGATTCTATTTAGAATGAAAGCAAATTATTAAAAAAAGGCCGGTACCTCTTTTGCAGCACTGTTGTAAGTATCAGAAAGGGAAACAAGGAGTTAGTACAGTTCGTATAACAAAGCAGGAAAGAAACAAAACGAAATAATTCGATAGTTCAACAATGCAAATAAAATAAAACCAGAAAAAGAGATGGGGAGTTTCTCTGATGTCCTGACACACAGCTACTTACCTTTCAGTTGGCAGAATCAAAGCAACTGCAGTGCTCTCAGAGCCTTTTCTGAGTGAATTTCCTCCCCTGATGAAACCTCTTCAGAGTAAAACCAAAAGAAACCCAGTCAATGTATACACAGTTTGTACTTTTCTATAACATGATTTTCAGCATTATTTAGGGAACTAAGTTTGTCCATTAAAAGAAGATACTAACATGGTTTTGAGAAATCCCATTAAATGATTATAAAATCAACATTTTTTTACATAGGATAGTGTTCCTCAAAAATAAGACAGGACACAGAAATAATAGTCCTTTTTATTATTACTACTACTACTACTACTACTACTACTGCTACTATAGCTTCTATTACTATTACTTTGGTACCTATAGCACAAATAATGAGGCTCAGAACTCAAATCTGAACACAACCAAGTTCAAATTTCATTTGGCCATAGAAATAAATGTGGACATTATCTGTATTATTATTATGGCCTTATAAATCCCACTGACAACAAGTAAGGTTGCATTGATTGTATTTAAGATGGATATGTAAATGAAACAATTGATTTCCAGTCCAGATAACAGAAAAAAGTGAAACAGCTTAATGCTACGTTTTCTTGCCCTCAATATTATCGACAATAAGGCTAAAGATAGATTTTGGTATCTGAAAAGCGTCTGGAAAAACAAGGATTCATGTATATACGTATAAAGCCTATCCATCCAATAACACGCAGCTAATATATCCTGAAAAGGTTGCTGTAAGTCTCACTGCAGTAGAATTTTACATGGTCAGATGTACTAAAATACAGCTGTAAGAATTACTGTATAGGACAGACACACAGCTGTGTTAGTACTGGAATTCACAGAGATACACATAGATCCTTCATCATTGTTATCACTGGTATGATACCCAGTTCTCCGTCTGGAGTGGCTTGATCTGATTTCCTCAGTCCCTAAGAGCATCTATCCAGCAATAAGAGCAGTCCAATGGAGAGCAGAGGGGAAGTAGCATGGGCTTGTTTGCTGTGTTTTATGTTCTCTGATGGTAACACAGGACAGATGAAGGTAGCTGAAGCATGTCTCTGTGGATTAAGTTGATCTCTACTATAATTCTGCAAAGGTTCTTCTCTTCAGCACAGGCAAGTTCCTGCACAGAAGATGCAGTTTCCAGCCCCAGCCTGCTGGCATGTCCAGAAGAAGCCAGCTCAGCTCACAAGGAGCATTGGGAAAAATGGCTCCAAGCCACACTCCAAAGATGTGCTGACTCCTGACACTGCAATGCTGTGAAGAAAATCTCTGCTGGTACAGCAGCTTCCAGGAAAGACTCAAATTGCATTTGTGAGTCTACTGCTAGGGAGGGGAATCATGGCTAATGGAATTGCAGGGGGAAGCACATTGGATCATGCCTGCCAGTCTGGAGTGCCCCCATCAAAATATCCTACTCTGTTAGATTTTTACTTCATTCCTTGATGAACCATGAGCTACCATGCTATCTGCTCCTTCAGTATGAGTGGCAGACAAAAAACCCAACCAACTAAACAACAAAAAAAACCAAAAACTTTTTAACCTATTTGTAAATATTTAATGATATTTTTTCCTTTCTGAAGATATTTGATCTTTTTCTTTGTTTTTACAGTTCTGCCTCATGGTTAGCCAGTAACTGAATAGGGCCTGCTAAAGTGAATCTGAACTTAAGTAGATTTTTTTTTTTTTTTTATAAAAGGAGACAACAGAATATAGCTGAAATGTGCTTTCCCACACATTGAATTAATTCCTGTATTTTGGCGTTCAGTGATACCCAATAGGTCCAATTTAGGACGGGATGCTTGGGCTCAACACTGTCCAGAGAGGACTCTTTGTGAAGACCTACCAATCTAACAATAGACAAGATGCAACAAAAGATGAGATCCGAAGTTCACTGAAGATTTCATGCCACAAATTTATCTGGGGGTTTAAAAGCAGAAATATCAATATCAATTTCTCTCTTTCTTCTATGCTGTAGGCTAACAAGCTTAAAGTTCTAATTTTAGAATCAGAGAATCATTTTGATTGGAAAAGACCTTTATGATCACCAAGTCAAACCATTAACCTAGCACTGTCAAATCCACCTCTAAACCATGTCCGTAAAAACCTCGTCTACGTACATCTGTATGAAGAATGTACAGATGAAAAACAGAGTGAAGGAGCTGAGGGGTTTTATTTTTCCTTAGCACTGCATTGCCTTTCTGACAGCAATCCACATTCCTCCAAATCCTGAAAATAATATAATTTTTATCTCTGAAGAAGGCTTTCCTCGTAGCAAAATGAATGCCATGAACTCCGCAGTTTTAATTATTTTGATGGAATTGTCTTTTTGAAAAGAAACACAGTCTATCCCTACTCTCCCCTGAGAATGCTCACAGCAATGAACTTCCTGTAAAATCCAGGGCCAGTGTTTCTCTCGCAGGACTGATAATTGATTCGATTCCATTCACTGCGGAAGACCGATTTGACCAACTGCTCTTAGGCAGTTGGACATGACATCTTTAGATATCTGAGTGCAATGGATAGATATATTAGTGACTGCTTATCTCAGCACTGAAGAGAACTCTGCTGACTGCATTCAATGAGCAAATGACTTAAAAGCTGTAAGTGGTGAGCTGGGAATCTTAGTCTTTCCTTGGGATGACATTTTTTTCCTCGAGACCAAGGAAGTTAACAAACCTTAGAAGTATAATTGATGATAAGTATCACAGTGTAACTAGATTTGGCTAATTTTACTATTTCCAACTATTTTTAGTCACTTAAAGGTTTTCAGTTTGAGACCCAGTCTTACTACAAGCATCTTATAGACACCTTAGAAGGTGTTTTATCCCTGTGTAATACCAATTTCTAAACTAGACAGAATTAATTACCACCTGGAGGTGCCTAATTCTCTATGGCAGTCAATAAAGTCACGGACAGTAGCAATACCACTAGAATTTTCTCAGGACCTACTAACAGCTTATAGGGTTGAACTAAGTTTTTTTCGGATGATAAAGTCTACTATCAAGTAGTCTACTAAAAAGAAAGACCCTTAGCCATATATGCAGTCCTCAAACCAGCTGGGTGGACCTGGAGTTTCTGAAAGTGACACTGAAATTCTAGACGGCTGACACTGAAATTCTAGACGGCTGACACTGACCACTGAGATCATGTTCCCACTCTACCTGGTTTGGTTTTGGGCCTCCACTGGATTTTCCTTTCTTGATTGTTTATACATTCATCAACTGCAGGAGCTGTTAGACTTCAAGAGATGCTCTTCCTTGTAGACTTCTTCCCACTACAGTGGAAAGAATAAGGCTTCAAAGCTGCAAATGCCCATCAACATGTCCTATCTGTTTGGGAACGTCTTGGCAAGTAGAATGAGTTTATGCAAGAAAATCTGAAATAGGGTCCAAAACTCAGGAGAAAAATCAGTCAAGGGGCTTGGCCAACAATCTTTCCCGATGAATCAGGGAAAAGGGTCTTGTTTTTCCTACCCAAATGAAGCCCAAACTGTTTGCCTGGATAGCAGACCTCATGAGATAGTGAAAGACCCCATACTAAGGTCAAGGAAGAACTTGTATTTAAGGTTGGGAGACTGTGTAGTCATTATTGCTAGGGAAAGGAGTCAGGTAGGGGTTATCCTCCTTCCCTTCTTTCCTGAGTAGTTTGTGACAACACAGAAAGTAACAACCGTTGATTCAATCCATTCTGTGTTCTAAGAAGAACTAAGAAAAATCTTAAAAGCACTATAAGCTCAAGCAACTGTGGCTGAAGCAAGAGCAAGATCACTGTGTACCTGCTCTCTAGTAGCATTTCCGCCCTGCTGACTGCAGATCACAGCACACTCAGTGTTTGGCTGTAAAACATTCTCTATTTAAAACAAAATTTAGTAAGGATTTTATATCACTGCTATAACTATCCTCTAACTTTTGAATATGCATCCCTGAATATAGTTTGCATTTAGCACTGAACTGGATGATAAATATATAAGATTTATAACACTTTGCAAATGATTGCATACCCTTAATCCTTTTGTTGTGTTTCAGCCCTTTATTTTGATGCTCTTAAAAGATGCTGCAAAATATGTCCTGTGGCAGTGGCGTACCCTTAAAATATCGCTGCACTCGCAGAGGGTCTCAAAAGACATTAATTTATTATAGAACAGACATACATTCTCAAGTTTTCTTGCTTTTCTGCTCTTTGCTATGGTGACCAAAGGCAAACAATGGCTGTTGTTCACACATGTTGTGGTTCTGCTATGAGGTGTAACAAGAATCATACACATACAAAAGGAAAGGGACCTCAAGAGGTCGTTTGATTCATCTTCTACCTAGTAACACCATTTAAAGGTTGGATTAAGCTCTAGTCTTAGCTCCTGAACAGCCTTAGTTCCTCAACATTTGGAATAAAAGGAAAAAACTCTGGATACGCTCATGGATCCTCACTGTTTAATAGCACACTAATACTGTTTGTACCTATTAGCAGCATCAGCAGCCTTTAGCAAAGCTGAATGTGAAGTATTGTCGACTTGCCTAGAGGAGTAAATCGAGGGGAGAATTGCATTGTACTGGTTTTTTTTTTTTTTACTTCAGTAGAATACACCTACTAACTTTTCTGAGGGACACTTAAGTATGGAGACATTCTGTAGTTGCTCCTTTTTCTCTCTTAATATCAATGAAATAAGAAATACAGACAACTATAGAATGTTTTGGACCAGTAGAGGTAGGCTGTGACACAGGGTGGATTTCAAAACCATGAATAAGGCTGTGCCGCCTCATTTATATCCTGTTGCTTGTACTATTATCTGCCAGAAAAAAAGTGATAAACTCAAGCTGAGCTAATGTTGTTGTTGAAAGGGCTCCTCTTCTCCATCAAGTATTTGCAGCAAAATAAATTACATTTTCACATAGTATTTATTTTTTGTGCTCCCAAAAGCATACATAAGACCTATTTTTCATCTGACACCCAAGCCTCCACATGACTAATATTGTATTAATAATTATTCTTCTCATATCTTACTCTATGTATTATTGCTATTATTAAAATGCTGTTTCGATTTTTTCTTCTTTTTTTTTTTTTTCAGGTTACAACTCCTAAATCTTCCTTTTCCTACGTTTCTTCTAAAGTGCTGGCAAATCAATCACAGTTTTCATCTTTGCTACGTGCTTCCTTCTTCTTAATTTTCAGCAACCCCTCAAGTTTAAGGCTCCAAGAGTTCGGCTGGTGAGAACACACCTTCTCCCGCCCTGGGGTTTCTCTGACCAGCACGGCAGCCTGGCTGCCGTTTCAGGGCAGGGGCTGCGGCAGAGCTGCCCCATCCCGCCCGGGTCCCGTTGCCGGACGCCATCGCCTCCCGTAGCTCGGTGAACATCTGGCAAGATCACTTAGGAGAAGTTTGATGATTTATTTTTTTTTTTTTTTTCCAAAAACTGTAACAAGCAGATGTTTAAATATCTGTACTCTATAGGTTTTGAAAATTTAAGCTCCCCACCTCCATCGCCTTCGTTTTGCCTCCGCAAGACAAGAGTAACCTCAGGTAACCCCCACCAACTTCCTCTCCAGAGGGGGAGTTTAGGACCTGCGCGCCGCTCCCGGCCTGGCCTTCCGCGCACGCGCGCAGCCGCCCCGGCCTCTGAGCCTGTGCGGCGGGTCGGGGCCCGAGGAGGCTCCGCGCCGGCACCGCCGCCATGGGCTGAGGGCAGCGGCGGCGGCCGGGGGGGTGTCAGCGGCTCCAGGCTGGGCGCCCCGAGGATGGAGAGAGCTATGGAGCAGCTTAACCGGCTGACGAGGTCCCTCCGCCGCGCCCGCACCGTGGAGCTGCCGGACGGTAAGGAGAGAGGCGGCGGGTTCCCCCAGGGCCGCGGCGGCCTCCCCGGCCCGGCGGGGGTGAACTGAGCCGGGGGCCGTTGCCTGGCCTCGCCCGGTGAGGCGGCTCGGGAGAATGGCAGCCTGCTACCTCCCTCCGCTTCCGAGGGGATTCTTTTTATTTTACTTTTAACGGCGATCACAACAACAGCAGCAGCGTCCCCGTGCCCTGCCTGTCCCCGGGGCCGGTCCTGGGGCGCCCCAGCCCGTTGCTGTGGTTGCGGCCCCTGGGCCCGGGCGAGCGGGTGGTCAGGGCTGCCGGACCCGGTTTTAATCCGGTTTTAGATCCTTTGCTGGTGGTTCGTCGATGGCACGCTCGCGATGGCAAATCTTTGGCTTCTCTTTATTTTATTTTTTTTAAAGGTGTTGTAAGTCACTGTCACTAGTCGTAGCCTAGTGTTTTTGGTTCCAAACTGCTTCTTGTGGGTGCTAGCCACCCGATGTCGGGATGGACGTGAAGATACAGCTGCAGGCTCTTATGGCACGTAGTTTAGTGTTCCAGCCAGGTCCAACATTTGGGAAGACTACCTCTGCAAAAGATTCTGGATATGCAAAAGTTTCTGTTCCTGTGAGTCCTTTGTTTTCACATGTCATTGTACTTTCTTCAGGGTTTATTTTTGCGGGTGAGTCTTTGGCTGTATGTCTGCCAGCTTTCATCTCCGGTGGTGGAGGAAAATGAGTAATATTCTGTTTTCGCTATGTGTTCCGTTTTGGGACTTCCTGGCTGCTGCATGTGGACTTCCCCCTACGCTGAGCTGCTACACCCTTTCCTTATTGCCACCCGTCAACATTTTTAGTGTCTGCCAGTGCAGTTGTTCCTAAATGTCACAAAGTGACAGAGAAGTTTCAGGCAGAATTTGCGGCTTCTAGTAAGCTCTTAAATGGCAGTAGTGAAAACTGACGTAATACTGTTAATGTAAGCTCAGACTTACAGAAATAATGTAGTAGCACCGGTTTGAGTAATTGAAGATAGTAATATGAATAATGCTTAGCACAACCTATGACAGTTGGTGCTGCTTTAAATTTACTTCAGTACTACTCATTCTGAATTTGAGTTCAGCTGTTTTTTTCCTATCTTGGGCATTATTATTAGTGCAAGTTCAAGCCATGTGACCTCCAGAACAGGTACTTCTCTTGCCCATATTATCTTAAGAATGACTGAAATAAGGGGATAAATGGTCTTCAGGCACTGCAGTCTCAGATTACATTCCAAGAAAACCTCCATTCAATGGCCATCTAACTTCGGGTACATATTATCTCATTGCATGTCTTCTTTCTTGATGTTGGTGTTCCCTAGGTTCATGGAGGCCTGTCCAGACTCTTATTGAGAAGCAGGTTTGGGTTGTAGTGTTTTGCTCCTAACAGGTACTGATAGGATCAGCTTAGAAAAATGCCATCATCAGTCTAGTATGGCACGCGGTTTAGTGGTTTCTTGTGTGCTGGCCTCTTGAACTATGTTTTTTTTCTCCCCCACATACATTTGAATAGCTTTAATTTGAAAGATGTATAGTTTATATCTCTATCCTTGAAGTAAGAGTCATAGTACTCTCTTAGGAAATGAAGATGTATATTTGAACTTCCTTATGCTGAAGAAGGCACTAAATCCAGGTATTTAATTTCCTTTGCGTGTGCTGTAGCCATTAGGATGTTATATGGATGGTGCTGACACTTCTTTAAGTTTGTGATCTCTGCCAAATTCAAGTCAGTATCTCTTATGAAATAAAATAATGAGTGTATCTTGTCAGGGCAGGATTCTAGATGATGAATTTTAAATGATTTTTTTTTTTTTAAGCAAACATTTAACACCTGAGTCCAGTGCCAGTGAATGCCCTGGGCTGACCTTGCCGATAGGAAATAGTATTTTTTTTTAATCACTCTTCTGAAGTATCTTTCAGCAGGTGTTTTCTGGGCACTTATAAGGTTGACACAAATTTCTAGATCCTACTGTTAAGGCTCAGTGCCTGAAGACTAGGTCTTTCAGCCCAAAGCTATAGGCTTAGACCCTTTGGCTCTGACTCTACATTTTGCATACTTTTTATGTTTAGATATTCATGACTTGAACAAGCAAGTTAGATAACAAATAAGTTCTGTAAATGAATGAAGTATATAATGCTTTTTCTCTGCCTTGTGTCGTATACTTTTACCTTAAATCAATATGAGTTTATGAATAGAGATCATATTTACTGAAAACAGGCACAAAAGCTCCTTAGTCCCACATCCTTTTAATTTTTTCTGTGCAGAAAAAATTGGGGAAAATCTGTATATACTCCAGAATGTAGATTCTGTTAATAGGATAGCGAAGGGTTTAGTATTGTAACTATGCTGTAAACACCTTTTATGGCCCAGCTACACTCATGTATAGCTATTGTATTTTTCTAGAACACTATACTTGCAATATAGTTAACTGAAATGCTTAACATTGATTCTAGTTAAATTTAAGTGTGCTGGTATACTTAAAGCTTTTTTTTTTTTTTTTTTTTTTTTTTTTTTTTTTTTTTTTTTTTTTTTTTTTTTTTTTTTTTTTTTTTTTTTTTTTTTTTTTTTTTTTTTTTTTTTTGTTGGTCTCTTTAACAAAGCATGATTTGGGAAGGATGTCATGCTCAGATTTAGTTGGCATTCTCAAGTTCTGATTTTTGTTTCAGTTGTAGGGCTTTATCTTCCTGTCAAGAGATCTGTGGAGCAGAACTCAAGCAAGAAGGTTTTTTGCATTTATATATACTAGGAGCTAATCATTAATACATTTTTAAAAAGTGATGAAATCTTTTCCACAATTGACATCTTTATTTAGCATCTATTTAATTTTATTTCCAGGACTCTCACTCTGCGTGTGTCCTCTCCCTCCTAGCCTCTGCCTCTCCCCTCCACCCCCAGCAGTCAAATTCCAGTTGTGTGTGTTGGGGATGGAGTTATCTGATGCTCACAGAGCTCTGCCAAAAGGAACATTCTATAGACAGGTCAAACTCTTGAACTTGGTGATGGCTAGAATTACTCTCTGCAGCTTTGAAACATCATTTGGTGTTTGGAGAGGTTTGTGTTTCTTCTACCACATGTTCACTGTAAGCAACTTAAAAAATAATTATAAATAACAGAATTAATGTGATTTGAATATGACTTCTCTTTTCAGTGTTCAAAGGTAATAATATGTTAGCATTGCTTCTTTCTTTTGTTAGGTACAGACTGCTTCAAATACTGGGTAGCAGCGCTAATCTTGGAGCACTGTAGAAGAATAATGAGTAGCATAGCTGCAGTGTGATAAGGGCTTCCCTGACTCCACTTGATAACTCTGAAGAATTCTTTGTTTAATATGTGGTAAATGTCAGCTCGCCCATCTAGTGGAAATAGTGAATGTGTAGAAGCATCGTATGTAAAATATATGAGAAGCTACACTTGTTTGGGTCAGTTTTAATTCTTCCTGTTGTGATTGCTCTGTAACTTTGGTATTTGGATCAATTGAGATGATGAGGAAGAAGTTCAAAATTAAAGTTTTACAGGAACAGTCCTATATTTCCATATCCTGGAACCGTATACCTGAGTTTTAAGAAAGTGTATTCCCTACTGTTATAAGCTGGCATCTGTGGAGATTGTACTCCCAACAATGGGTAGTTTGCTTTAAGCTAGAAAATAAAATGGTTATGCATCAATAATAAAAAATAATGATTATTGTACATTAATAATTATTATACATTAAAGCCTTTAAAATTTAGTCAAATGAATCCTTTTAAAATAATATTTTACTCCAGAAAGTCTGTAAGTGACCAAACAGGCATGTTATACCCAGTGTGCTGGTACGTGCAGCAGAAGTACTGACAGAGGGTATGTAGCTGAATGTCACTCTGTTCCCACCATTGGCTTGGATCTTTGTGTTCTGGCCTTTTTTTTTCTGGTCTTCTAATGTTCAATATGAAACTGATCATAAATTAAAATGAAATTTATTGCATTCAGGTAGTCAAATTTAGAGATGAAAATGAATGGTTATGGAGTAATGTAGTTTAAAGAAGTCACTTTTGGAAACTCATAGGTATCAGGACTCTGAAAGTCACTTTGGAACATGGGACATTTCCTTCTTTTTAAAATAAGCTATGTACTTTTGTTTTTTGATTAATGCATATTTCTTAAACACTTTGACTTACCTAACAGAATTATCAATTTAAAGAAATTGATGCTCCATTGAAAATTTTGTGATTATTACTTTGTAAAAGAAAAAAAGCTACATTGAAATTTCATGTATTGCAATCCTGTTTATCACCTTTTGTATCTAAGTATGGTGGCTTTTTCTTTATAATTGAACTTTAGGTACGTATAACTTGTGTAAAAAGAGTGATCAATTGAACAATGGACACTTTAAAAGCTAAATAAGTGTTGCTAGATGAATTTATGTTACATAAAAGATTTCTTTAATGGAGTAATTTAATTTCTTCACAGATAATGAAACTGCTGTCTATACACTAATGCCGATGGTTATGGCTGACCAGCATAGGTGAGAGCTTCTTTAAATTTCGTGGTGTGTGTGGTTGTTTTAATTTTTTTTTTGTAAGTTCCAAAAACCAGCATGTTTGCTAGGGTTGTGGCTGCTAGAGCACTCTCAGTTCTGCTGCTGAATTGCTGAGGTATCTTCAGTAGCTGAAGTTAGTCACTGACTGTGTGCATCCCAGTATATTCTTACCTGACAGACATGTTTTATACCATAGACCAGAGCTGGGATTTATTCTGTTCATGCACATAGAGAAATTTGTCCTAGGATAAGAACAAAAGCGTTGTTTTGTAATTGCGTTGTAGCTCTGAGTGTGTGGTTATTGATGACATGATAGAAGCCCTTAGTCTTATTAGATGTCTTAGAAAGACATGGAATAGGAGTTGGGCGATGAGATTGGTACTTCTGGGATTCCTCAGATGAGCAGCTGCTTCTCTTACCCCGTTGTCCTCAAAGTGGTTGGGATCTGGGGGCTGTATAGTGCCAGCTGAGTGGTGCTGCTTTCTGCTGAGTTTTGTAGGCGAGTAGGTAGTTACTCTTACTGAAACTGTAAACTGTTTATCTAATCAGGATAAACATTTGTTCTGCTACATAATATCTTGTTGAGATTATGTGGAATGGTTTTAAATTATGTGATCAGCTTATTACTGGAGGTTGAAATCAGCCGTTCACTTGCAGTTTTGCCTCTTTTTGAAATATTTTGTATTAACTAATATTTTATTTTTACTTATTCATCAGGGCTTGAAGCGTTCTATTTAAATTTCTTCTGCTATTGGCATATCGTGTGTCCTTCTACTTCATCACAATGATTTTACATGCCAGTCTTCCTTCTGAACTTTGCCTATGTTTGGGAAACCTACTGGATATCTGGTTAGGGTGTCTGTGTTGAGATAAGGAAGAAAATGGGAATTTATAGTTTTTCAAGCCAAACTTATTTTCTATATTTGTAAATAAGTGATTTGCCATCTGGTCTAATTCTTACTAGTTTATGTTTGAAACAGTTGCCTGGTGTCACAGTTTATTTTTTATGTACAAATAAGAAGTGAAAAAGTACTGTTAATATGCAGTTGCTTGGAAGCTGTTGGATCTCTTGTTTAGAAATTAGTTGGAGGGAAAAGAAATAGTGATCAAGTAAGAAATAGAGTACTTTTGTACAAGTTACAGTATATAATTAGCTTGGATCTTGTGATCTATTTTTTAATTGACGTTATATTTCTTTTTGAAGGTCTGTCTCAGAACTGCTATCAAATTCAAAATTTGATGTGAATTATGCATTTGGACGTGTGAAGAGAAGTTTGCTTCATATTGCAGCAAAGTAAGACTTACTTGAGTCCAGTCCAGAAGTTAACAATGAAAGTATTACCACAAATCTAAGGCACCAATGTAAGCTGGAAAACTCTGTAGTATCAGTTAACATTCTGTTTTTACACTTCCTTTTTGTATTTTGTTTGTTCTTTTAGCAGTGTGCCTGTCTTCTTGAGAGGACAGGTTTTAGACATGATACCAAATGGCTTTCCAGATTCTAGTGAAAGAAGTCTTGGTTGATACTTCTTTTCCATTCTGTGAAACCTCAAACTGTGAAGAAATGTAGCCGTTATGTGTATACTGTATAGCTGAGTTACTCTTGCCTTTGTAGATTTAGAGAATCCTTGTTTGCAGGTGCTGATTTTTCAAAAAAATATCCTAAAGCAGTGGGAAGCACTTGGATATTCTTTGGGAAGCAGCTGTTCCAAAGTACTTCAGGTGACCACAACTGAAGGGGATATAAGTTGGCCACTCACTTCTAATACATTTTTGTATCCTAGGTAAAGGACTCAAGTGCAAATTTCAAATCTGTGACCTAGATTATTTATTATTTTTATAGCTCTCCAATGGGCATAAATCTGTATGGCCAAAAACCAGCCAGACTAACACCACCTCAACAGAAATGAACCAGATAGTTTAAAGTTTAGTTTCCTGAGAAGCTGTTTCAAAAACTAATGAATGAATGCTATGTATTTGGGTCCCATTTTAAAGGAGTATGTTTCCAAACATTCTGTCTCAGAATTACATGCTGCTTATATGAAATTTACTTAAGAAAGTACTTAAAGAAAAAAAAATGCAAGCAAATGTTTAGTATACATTTTAGAAGTATATTTGAAAAGCTGTATTTATTGATCATAAAACCCAATAAATTGTGTCACTCTTAGTTTCTGGATTTTCTTTTATCTTGGATGGTTGTTGTGTCATTAAGAGCTCATCGAGATGCTGGTTTTGCAACTTATTTACATCTAGTCTTCAGTTGCTTTAGGTTGTTGTGTAGCAGTTCTGTCATTGGGAAGGCTAGTAACAATGGGTAAGCTGGTTGTGATGGATACAAAAATATTATATTTATCTTCCCAATCAGCTCTTTCTCTTGAACAACTCAGGAGTAAGTTAAACATATGCAAAGTTTCTGTGTTCTTGGTGACATTGATTATCCTGAAAAGCTGCTGTTTTATGAGAAGTAAAAGGGACTTACAGATTCAAAACAGATAGCAAAGTAATATTTGTATGAGTTTTAGAATTTTTCTTATATTTAAACTTCTAAAAGTAACTTCCAGACACTGAAGTGTTAACAAAAAAAAGTGGTATTGGAATTTTTATTCTATGGAAAATTCAGTCCTGTGAATAGATAAAAGATCACATAGAAGGCTAGTATCTATTCATTGGTACAAGTTATTAATATAGTCAGTCAGTTCTCACTGCATTTAACTGTCTTTCCTTTAGCTTTGTGTCACTTCAACCATGAAGGTGTAAAAACATTTTTGTGTTAAGATTTTCTGCTGAATGTAATCTGTACACAGTATTGCTGTTGTCTTTCTGTCAGTGTAGATTTGGTTTGTAAATATCCTTGTTACAGTTTTTCCCTTCCTTATTTTCTTCTTAGCTGTGGATCAGTCGAATGCCTTGTTCTGTTGTTAAAAAAAGGAGCTAATCCGAACTATCAGGACATTTCAGGATGCACACCTCTCCATTTAGCAGCAAGGAATGGGTAAGAAAAAAGTTTTTAAAACTCTTAAAAAGGTTTTGCATGTAATGCACTTGAGCCGACATATATTGTAATATTTTTGCATAGTTCAAAGAAACTTGGCTTTTGCTTTTGAAAATAGGGGTAGCACACTTACATGGGGCATGGAGGTGGAAATCCGTGCTTTGAATATTCAGAAAATAATTTTATATAAATAAGAAGTTATGTCTGAAGTGCCAGTTTCAGTGCCAGTTATTTTAGTGTTTTCTGTTAACCAAGAGCTTAATGGTTCTTACAATAGTGATGAAACAAGGACTGCATTCACCGTCCAGTTAGCTCAGTAAAGATATTTCAAAGAGGACATTGGAGGGCTTGAAAGGGTTCAGAGATTTCAGATTTTTCTCAGATAGTGTCTCCAAGAAAATTTTTAGTACAAGGAAAGGAATATAAAGTTTGCCTGCATAATATCAGGGATGGGGGCAAAACAGGGAGCAAGCACCTTTTTAAGATCTCTTAAGATCTTGTTTCTTGAACTGTGTTACGTGGAAACACACAGCTGATAATTGTAATGTTATCTTTTTATTTTTAGACCGTGTATATGTTGCAGTAACTGAATTGTGTTATGGCTGGTACTTCAAATGGAGTGTTTAGTGGCTTTTAAGTATGTGGGAGGAGTATTTGTAGGAGAAGGTGGAGAAAGAAACAGTCAAGTGGTACATGATGAAATGCAGAAATACACACAGGAGACAGTTATGTGGAAAGGAGGCATGGGAAGGGTCTGAGAGATACCAAATAAAAAGAAAATGTAAGAATAAACTCTTAAGGGTAAAGCACTTACATCATTAGAGAGCATTAAAAGACCAAACAAAAAGTGAAGCAGGAAAAACACCCCTACTTTCATGAAGATTTACATACAGTTACAGTGAGTCTCATTAAATAATGATTTAGTGATGTACTGTGAATGTGTTCACTGAAGTGTACAAATGATGATGAACTTCATGGATTTCCATTAGCTGAACTCTGGCTTCTTGTCTTGAGAGTGTAGTTCACGCTGGGCTGAGCTGTTAGAGTGGTGGTGAAGTACTTCTACACTTTCACAAAAAACATTCAGCTACACAACTATGTTTTTAGCCCCATGCTGTCATATGCTACATTTGCACTGTATGAGTCTCTGGTGCTATTGATGATCACTTTTTCACATGCTCCTTATAAAGTAAAACTACCTGCTATGGTTTGTACAATGGTGAATTAGAGTGAGTGGAGCTCTAAGAAGATACTTGGTATTCATAAATTATTTTCCCTGACTGAGCTTTAATGTATTCTTTTGTTTATAGCCAGAAGAAATGTATGAGCAGGCTGCTGGAATACAGTGCAGATGTCAACATTTGTAATAATGAAGGCTTGACTGCAGTAAGTGCTACTGATTCTCATGGTGCTCTTAAAATGAATTAAGAATTTGAAGATTATAATCTCGTAAGCTTCTGCTGTGTAAACAAAACCATTTTGTGTCCAGTGCCCTTGAGAATTAACAGATGTAATCAAAGTACTTAAGCATATGATAGCGTTGTTCAAATGTTCTGTTTGTCAAAATGTTGACAATGGTACAGTCAGGTTTAAAATAGTATTTATGAAATATTTATATCATTGCTAAAGGAAACTTATACATAATTTTGTATGTAGATTCATTGGTTGGCTGTCAATGGAAGAACAGAATTGCTTCATGATCTTGTTCAGCATGTCAATAATGTAGATGTTGAAGATGCAATGGGACAGACAGCCCTTCATGTAGCTTGTCAAAACGGACACAAGACAGTAAGTTTCTAAATTTTATTAACACATTGGATTTGTGAAGAATTGGGTAATGCCTCAGTATTGTTGTGTGTGTTTTTTTGTAAACTTCAGGCTACTCATGCACATGATAATGGTTAGAAGTGTGAAGAACTTGTATTGTTTGTCTTAGTATTGACTGCACATGCTTCCATGGGAACAACTGATTGTGGAGATGACTGATCTCAGTGTTTATGGGAGTTTGAGTGATTTACTGTATACTTTTCAGCTGTTCTGTAGTACTATTATTGCCTTGTTGATTGCAGGTTTTGATGTAATTTTAAACATTTGAATATGTTCTTGCTTTTTAGAATGTGTTTGATTCATAATTGTACCAGCTATTATGTACTTTTGAAATCTGAAATGGTCTTAATTTACTGTAGATAAAAAATGAACACAGAGTTGATCAGTTAGACATTTAACATTAGAAGTAAACAAGTTCACATAGATGACTCTTCTGTTGATCTGTGTGAATAATTTTTAGGCCTGGCCTTGCATTATGGCTGATTATTTACTCGTAGAATCTGGATGCTTTACTTGAACTGCATTACAGCCATGTGGAGTAATGATCTTGAATTATACAGGTTGTCTCCAGGACTATTTATTGTTCAAAAAAAAGAAAAGATCATTCTACTCAGATCCTTTCTGTTGTCATTTCTGATAAAGGAGATAAGTCTATAGAAAAAAGTTTATGTGACCGGAATATTAGAAAAGTTGTTTGAGTGTCACCTCAATGTTTTAATGTTTTAGAATTTGCTTGCTTATTTCTTCCATTCTAGTGTGTGTTTAAAGCTTCAGCGGCTGATAACACTGTTTATGGCTGTCACTAACTTGAGATTTAGTTCTCTAAAAAATTTTGTTTTCCTTTCTAAACAGCTTGTAGTTCCAGGGGTCGTTGAGATTAGCTGAAGTTCAATAAAAGGCATTGTTGTTTAAACGGGAAGTTGAAAGGAAGCCTTATGAGCTCTGACAGCCATGATTTTCCATATAATGTTTAGGAATTTTGGGTTTGAGATTCATTATTGAAAATTAAATCCTTCAGTGTAATTAGACATGCGTGACACTAAATAGTTACAAGCCAATAGGCTTTTCCTTTGCTCTTTTTCTAATGCTGGTATTTTCTTCTTCTGTTCTAGACGGTGCAGTGTTTGCTAGACAGCGGTGCAGATATAAACAGGCCGAATGTGTCAGGGGCAACTCCACTGTATTTTGCTTGCAGGTATACATTCTAAACTTTTGAATACTGTGCTAAAATAGATATTTTTTTTTTGTCCCTTCTGCAATAACAATGGTTAGAAAGCACAAAATTTAGGAAGCATTAAAGCTGACTGGTATTTGATTTTGCCTTATGTTTGAATGTAGTTTGGTGTCTCATCTAAATTCTTATCTTAGTATTGCAGGCTTATATACCTCTGCCTAACAGATATGTTAAACACATAGCTGTGCGTGCTCCAGTGTGAGTCATAAATCAATGATTGCTGAACTTTTCTTTGAAAAAATGAGATCTACCAACTTAGATTATTTTGACTAAACTAAAAATTCATCCTTTTTACAAGGCAAGTTTGAGTATTCTTTAATGTACACTGTGGTATTACAATGTACATGGAATGTGCATATATGTCTTAGAGCTACAATGTTGCCTTGAAATTACGTTGTTGCTTTGATCAGTTCTGTTTTCTTCACAGTCTAGTTTTATTTCACAACTAATCACGTATGATAAATGACCTTTGTTTTAATTGGAGCATTTCTGCTATTTGTTAGAACATTTACAATTTTATAATCTCTGTGCTTTGGTTACAAGTTAAATAGTTCACCTATGATTAAATGTTAATATAAACAAAAGGAGAAATGGACTGACCTGGGGGCCTGCCAAGAGTTATGTTGTGGGAGCCCTGGTCTCTGGAGCTCTGGGGCTGGTGTGTGCTGGCTCTTGGCAGTTGAGAAGAAGGGGAGTGGAGAATAAATAGCCATTAGCTAATTGAATACCTCAGTGCTGGATTTAGAGACTGGTATTAGCATCCACTTTAAAAGAAGTAAGCAATTTGCCTCTGCTTGGATGTTTTCCGTGAGAAGGGAATGTTTTACAAGTCCAGTGGTGATGTTAATTTAGAAATTAACAACTGGTGCGGCTGGCAGGGTAGAGTGAACAGGGTGCACAGCGGAAGTCACCATCTTGTCAGAGGTGCCAATGGATGGTGCTGCCACCCAGGAGAAAGATCATCGGTCCCTGATGACAGGGGAGAGCAGGATGTGGTAGCAGTGGCTGGTGCTGGATGGAGAAAGGATATCTGTGCTCAAAGTCTGACTCTGAAACCACTGTTTTTTTCAAGGTGTTGGGTTGTGCAATTATTCTAGAGAATTACAGTGGAGAAGTGCTCTTTCTCCGCTCCCCGCCCCCCCTATCCCGAGAAGATACAGGTCATAAATATTTATGAGTCTAGGCTAAGATGAATCATATCTGAATGATCAGAGTGACTCTGGCTTCATAAATGGGCCATGCCTAATTTTGTTATGTGCTTCTGCAGTGGCCTTCAAAGGTAGTAGACTATAAGTGGCATTATCTTCCGTTCTGCGTTTCTGCTTAGTTTCATGTTTTCTCCTAGGTTATGTTGGTTTTGTTTGTCACTCGTAGTAGAGCATAACTGTTGTATTAACTCTCTCCTCTTTTTTTTGAATAGCCATGGTCAGAGAGACACTGCGCAAATTCTTCTGATGAGAGGAGCCAAATATTTACCAGACAAAAATGGTATTACTCCACTGGATCTCTGTGTGCAGGTATTGAGTTAGCAACAGTCTTTTGGTCGGTGTTTATATTTTTTATTTTTAAGGCCTATGAGAGATGGTAGTTCTTTGGTGAAACAGATATGCAAAAATAACATTTTTGCAATTAAATTGATTCTATAGGCAGGTTCCCAGTTTGTACCCTTCGCAAAAGTCTTCAACATCTTTAAAAACTTCGCAAGATTGGAGCTTATGAGAAACAAAAAGTTTGCAGAACTCTGTTTGCCTAGAAAGTTTGGGAATCTTTGGTATAATGATAATAGACTCTGTTTAGGTGCTTAACTCTTAACAAGTAAGAAGTAAAGGTATGCCAAAAAGTGTTTTTAATTTTTTTTTTAAATTTTTTTAAATCTCAACTAGTATATTTTCTTGGAGAGATATTACTAATAAAAGCAAACGAAACTTGCATGGTGCTGACTCTGTTACTTTTTAGAGGTATTCCAGATACTTTATCTGGATGAGGAACAAAAGTCATGTTGTGCAAAACACAGTCTTTCTTGTTTGATACCAAATATTGTTTGTACTGCTTGCTAGAGTGTCTTTTCTTGATTTGTGAACACTTCACTTTTTTCTGTAGGATCAAATTAAGGTCAGTGTGTAAATAACACGTAATGAATGGAAGCTTTTGAACTTTTGCTAGTAATTAGCAGACTAGAAAACTCTGAAGAGGAGGCTCAAAAAAAATCACTGCACTTAGTGGATGTCGCATTACCTTGGTGCATGTCATTAGTTTGGCAGGATAAATCTGAGATGTTCAGATATTTTGCTGTACAACCAGATTATTTTAATCTCAAGTTATTTAATTTCTGAAGACTCCTCATGCAGCTAAAACCTGCAGTTGAAGTAGCTATGTGTGTGTGGTAGAGCTTGCTGTCTCCAGTACCTATGGGATATTTTTGGAAGGTTTAACTCTGAAAAATTTATTTCATAGACTATCTATGAAAGGTCTTGCTCAAGTTAGGTTACTTACAGAATTTCTTTTTGGGTATAAGAAATACTAATAAGTCCTCAGCTCCAGTCACTCAGAAGTGTGAGGTTACTATGCTGTCTCACTACTCACTCAACTGTGAAGGTCAGTTAGGTCGTGGGTGTGTTTTTTCTTGTTTGTGTGGGTGGTTTTGTTTTTTGGTTTTTTTTTTCTTTTTTTGGTTGCAGAATGATTTACCACTACCATAAAACCACATGAAGTCTAGTCAATTTTGAGGATTTCTGCAGCTGCAGACCTGTAAGACAGTATACCAGTGTGTACTTGATGATACTATTCTGAGTTTTTATGATTAGTGTTTTGAATGTCTGCTTTAGTCTCCAGTTTTACTGTCCCTAGGGCACCACTCTATACATCAAAATTCTGTCAAATTTTTTTAGGTCTGAGTAGTGACACCTGGTGTTTGGTGTTTTGTAGTGGTGGTCTTACTGTATTTGAGATTGTCTAGTTTACGAGTTTATGATCCTGAAGTAAAAAAAGAGAAAAAAACCAACCACAAGTATTTTCTTTCCTTTTACATCAAGGGTTTTATTCTTTGCTTGCAGGTTTGCTTTTCAGAGTAGATAATTTTTTTTCTTTTTATTTTTTTATTTTACCTATAATTTCATATACTTCTTGCCAACGTGGTATTACCTTGATTTTGAAGATCTGACTTTCATTAACTCTTGTTGATTCTGGGTGGCTTTAAATTTAATACTTAATTTATTGGCACCAGGAACAATTGAATGAATCTGTTTAATGAATCTGTTATCACTGAAGCAAGTTACACACTGTAACACAAAGAGAAGGAGCCTCTGGATTTGCAGCATTTAATACATGACATCATCTTTCCAATATAGAATTTGATCTGTATTCAGTTGTTAGGTGCCTGCTTAAAAATGCAACTGTGTTAAATAAGAGTTGATACCGATAAGCAACAAATTCAAGTTCTGTTCTTTCCAAAACAACATTTTTCTCAAAAGACTGTGAAATTAGTTGATCTAAGGTATAAGTGGCATATTGATTTTAAAGTTAAATAACCATTTAGTGGGTTTATCCTATTTTTTCCTTTAACAAGTCAGATTTGTACTGTGTGAACCTTTAGGAAAACATTTGTTTTGAAGGATTGGATTCTGGGTGTAATTAAGTTGACATGTCATCCATCAGCAATGGGAAGAAAGGCTAAATATTGCTCTGGTTTTAATCTCTGGTAAATTGTTAGGTGACATGTTGTTCAAATGTAACTTTAGCTTTCTAAGTAGGAAGCTTTCAAAAAACAGAAGAAAGGGAGTGGATATACATGAGCTGAAATAATGAACAACTTTGATTCCATCTTTTCCCAGAAGTTTTGTGATATCTGACTTTGATACACTACTGAATTTCAGTTTATTTTAGGATTTGGTTTCTCCATTCAGCATTAAAAATATTATAATCCTCAGTAGGTTTTAGTGCCTATAACAGTATAAAACCCAATTCTAATGATTCTTTTGATTAAAATGGTTTTTGAACTATTGCCTTTTAGGGTGGGTATGGAGAGACTTGTGAAGTCTTAATACAGTACCATCCTCGACTTTTCCAGACGATAATTCAAATGACGCAGAATGAAGATCTACGGGAGAACATGGTAAATACAGTATTAATAGGTACTGATCTGTCTGTGTTGTGGAGATCTGGTTGCTTAATATGAGTGTCCTGATCAGTAGACACCACCAGCAGCTGACTATTGATGCCACAGTAGTTGACCACCATGTACGTTTCCCCCGCCATGGAGAATATACAGTCTTCGTATAGTTTTAAACACAAGAATTTGGGCTTAAATGTAGGATCTACATTAATTTAGTTTTCTAAATTTGCATATTTGCCAAAGGGGTCTAGACAGTGTCAGAACTGAAAGAGCAGACTAGTTGCAAGCAGACAAGTTGCAAAGGTGCTGGTATAGCATTCTGTGTATGCACTTTGTGTAATGGGGCCTGTTTAGCTTCATTTAGTGGTTTTCTGCAGATACCCATCCTATGATGTGGCTTGACGTTCGAATCATCTAGAATGAACTTGAACATTCAGAGTAAGAGTGTTCATCTGGGTGAAGTTGATTGTACAATTAAAGTGTAAAAGACTACAGCTGCAATTTCATTTTGTTATTGTTGCTGTAGATGAAACTGTTCTTTTCCTTTTTCGGTGCTGCTTCTATACTTTGTTTATTTTATTATTGTGGGGTAGTACAGTCTAAAGCAAAGAAAAAGCAAGGAAAAGAAGTTTTGTTTTGTGGTTGTATAGGGGGAAGGAAGCGTGGGATGCTCTCTTGCCCTTCCAAATTTAGCTAGCTGTGGGTTGTTGATATATTGTTTGCTTGAAAGTAACTGCAAACAGTTTTACAGGCTGTAATTTTTTTTAAAAAGAAAAAATAGATTTAGGAAGATACTGGCTTCTGCTTCACTGAGATTGGTTTGCTAGATTTTTGAAATTTTTACTGTTCTCTGTAATCCCATTACTTCTACTACAAGATGGAAGGTTTATAAGTCTGCATAGAAACCGTGTTTAAATTTCTGAGACAGGATTGAGTTTTATAAAGTAAAATGACAGAGAGGTGAGAATTCTCGAAGTGTATATTAGAAACATGGGGAGATAGTGTAGATGTTTGCAAATGAAAGAGAAAGTTAAAGGACTAAAACCCTGAAACACAAAAGACCTTGTACAGAAAGGTAAATGGCAAAGCATGCTATCATATTGTAGGAGCAAAGACAATAAGAAAAATTAATGTTTTGTTTGTCTGAGTAATGGTGGGAGGTGTGTGCAAAACCAAGATCTGAATGAGAGGGTATGCAAAATATATTAGATAATACATGGTACAGTTAGGCTTCATTGCCAGAATGAAAGCGTATTTTAAGTATGGGTTTTCTGTGGCCAAGTCTGACCTGTTCTGCCCAAATTCTTTGATAGTAATTCATATTATCTGAAAGTGATGACATGAAGAGACTGGATGTATGTTAGAAGTCAGGACTCCAATTTTAAAAGTTCTTGACAAACTGGAAAGATTAATGATGGACTGTGGGAAGAAGGATATTGCCTTAGACATTTGTAGCTAGAAATTCAACTGAACCCTGAGGAAAAACTTTCACATGGTCAAGGACAGTGAAGTATTAGAAGAGATCACTTAGTGAAGCTGCAGGGCTTCCAGAGGAGAAAACATCTAAAAAACAGGCAGGCAAATTGCACAAGCCAGTTTGGATTGCAGATAAAAGCGCTCCTGCCTTGGGGCAGAGTTTTTGTGGGATTGCTTTTCATTCCACCTTTCTACGGTTCTATGAGAAGGGTTACCAAACTTCCTGAAAGTGAGAGAGAAGGGAGTACATGAGGATACAGCAGGAATGCATGAAGAGCAGTTGCACTGAAGAGTTAATTTATCTGCAAAAAAAATGTCTAGGCTACAGAACAGTGTAGAACCAAAGGAGCTGAATACAGGGCACTGTCTTTATGAGCCAAGTGATGCTATTAGCAAAAAAAGCAGTTTTGAGAAGAGAGTAGTCATACCCATTATTGATGAGCAGAGTATGACTTCTTATCCAAGGAAGCACATTCAGTATGTTGAGCAAAAATGAAGGCAGCGAGAGCAGACTCCAGGATCCAGGGTTCATTTACACTGTTGTAAATTAACTGAGGAGTGAACTGGGGAGACAGGTAAATTATGAACTATGAAACTCAAAATATGCTCTTAGCTTTCAAAAGTTGTAAGTGTATCCCACTTGTTTTTTCAGATGACAGTAAGTTGTTCTTATGACTTATTAATAAATGGTTAAGCATTCAGTCTTCATACCATTCTGTAATATTACGTAGAATGTAGTACATACATTGACATTAGAATGTGTATGTTTTCAGTAATCTTTGTAAATCATAATGAAATGTTAATTGAGGTCAGATTAGATGTTGGACAGTATAGACCTACATTAATATTGCTAGATGCTAATGCTTGGGCGATAATGTTCTAAATTAAACGTTGATCTGACTCTCCATGACGCTATGCATTTTCTTTTGTTTTAATCTATCAGTTGCGACAAGTTCTGGAACACTTGTCTCAGCAGAGCGAAAGCCAGTATCTTAAAATCCTAACAAGTCTTGCTGAAGTTGCTACAACAAATGGTCACAAACTGCTTAGGTAAGTATGAGAGAATCATGAATAGGTTGATAAGCTATCTGGTAGTTAGCGCTACTTAATAGTTTTAATAATCTAAGTACTCTGATGCTGGGCGCATGCTGGAGTAGGTGGATCTCATCTGATTCTGTATGACTGTGCCTGTTTAGATATATCACTGTATTCATGAGGACTTCAGGAGAGAAAGTTGGTGTCCTTGCATAGCTGCTGGCACCTAGAAGCTTGAATTGCAGAGAAGTGTATGTTTTGTTCAGTTAGTTTGGCTATGTGAGCTCTAGGAAGAGAAGCTTTTTAGCGAACTATCAATCATTCCTTTTGTTTCACGCTCTCCTTTTTTCTTCCCTTCCACATCTTTCCTTTTCTGCATGCTTTCTTAGTATTTTTGAGGAGAGTTTTGTTACTTTAGGCCCTTGTGTCATGTTTGCTGGCTCTGATTGCCTTCCATGGCTACTAATGTATGAAACCAAAAATTTAATCTAGCAGTGTGCTGTCTCAGCAGTGCAAGAAGTAGTTACTTGGGGAAACAAATAAAATAGGCTAGCATATTTTCCTAGTGTGCTTTCCTAGTTGTTGTGGCATCTGTTTGAGGGAGTTTGTGCAAAAAGCCTCATCTGTAATCTGCTGGAACACCAGTAACATTTTTACTGTTTTTCAAAAGTCAGCAAAATTTACTCTGACCTCTATGCTTTACTAGAAGCTAAGAAAATCTTCACTGAAAGAGGTCGAGAACCTGGAAGCATGAGTGAAAGTTCCTTGCTAACATGTTCTGAATGGCTTTTTGGGATAGAGAGGTTTAAGAGTGTTCTGTAACCAGAGAGGCCTGGCAGCACAGGTTGTAGAGGAATAAGACTTTGAATGCGTCTTTTCAACTGGGGCCTAGAGAACCCATCAGTTAGGTGGACACTAAATAATATATTCTTAGTTTTGGTGCTTTATTTTTTTCTTCCCCATCAGTCATGTTAAATTTGGATGGAGCTTGTAGATGGCAGGTCAGAACTCCTAGACAATGCTAGGAAATTCATGACACCATTAATCACAGTCTTGTTCTGATGGGTGTTCGCCTCGGTGAATGAGCATAAAAGACTTAAACCCCTCAAACATTTGGGGTTAAAGTGCATAGACATATTAATGGTATTTTGTTGCTGCAAAGATAACTTTTTGAAGAATTTCAGCTGTCGTTGGGCTTCAGTGTAATCAGCTTATCTTGTAACACGTTCCTTTTGTCTACAGACATCATTAGAGCCAGCACATCTCCCACAAATAAACTGTGATGAAGTATAAAACCGTTCTGCAGGAAGGAGTTTTTTGCTTTGTCTGAAGACATTATTAGAAGTTGTGATAGCTGCCTCACGTGAGATAGTATTTGTTTTTATTTCAGTATCTTCAGATATGATTTATTACTGTGACTGTTCCTCTGTATTGAGCAATGCTCCCTCAGTATGGCTCTAGAAACAGTATTATGTGCTGTACTGTCTCTGAATTTGAGCTGGTATGTATTCCTGTCCTGCTGCATATGAGTTGACTAGCAGAGGCTGAAGACAAATTGGAAGCTTTGCATCGCATTGGATGAGCAGGCATTTCCCGAGATGCCTGTACTTAGGGTGTCCTGTTGACTCCTGCTGGCCCACTTCTCTTTGGTACTTTGTAATATGTCACAAGGGAAATAGAATTGTTTTCTTTTTCTATTACAAGATAAGTTTCACAAAAACCGTATCTCTGTTCTTTCCAATTCTGTTCCCTCTCAGAGGCTTCAGTCTTTACTTCAACTACGTATTTCTCAGTTGCTTTATTATTAACATAAGGAGGATGAAGGTAGTATTTGGTGAATACAGACCTTTGAACTTGGGGCTCTTTCTGCTCTCTCCTCCTTCCAACAAATAGTATGTGAAATGCACTCTGTGTGTGAAAATGTTAAATAATGATCCTCTTGCATGGCTGAACTAGTATCACCACTCTTAATTTCCTGGGGGCTAACCTGTGGCCTGTTGCTGTTGGGTTTGTTGTTTAGTTCAGAAGTGTCTAAAGTTGCTTTTTGTAATATTTCTAGCAGGTAGCCAGGGGCGCCACCAAGCTTCTGCCTGAGGACTTCCGCCTTGAATACCAGAAAGGAGCCTGTTTAAATAGCATTACCTCCTTTGCCTCTTTCCTCTTTCCAAGAAATAATTGTAGTGTGACATGATTTGGTCTTGCTGGTGCAGATTTGGCCTAGCTGAATGTTTACAAACATGCTAGTAAAAGCTTCAGTAAACTATTAAAAGCACTGTAAGGTTTTCCTATATATGTGGGTCCTGTTCTTGGAGACCAGGAGATTTAAACATAAATTTCACCAGGAAACACTGCTGCTGAGGGATGATAAACCTCAGTCATAATGTTTTTTTTTAAATACCTAAGTGAGCTTCTTGAGTTAGCTTCTTGGATTCATAGATACTTCTGGTATATAAGCAAAATTCTTACAAATGCTAATTTGTGGCTGTGACCAGTGCTTCTGTTAATATAATTACAGCTTGCTAGGCACTGTCTACTCTTTCTGTTCCTTTTTTAGTTTAATTTACTGAAAACTACTCTGTTGAAAGTCTAGATTGTGACAAGAAAGTTGTACTTTGTATGTAAGTTTGGTAACATTCTTAGAGTGTGGCTTTTTAATATTAACACCTCACTGGCAGTCATTAAAATGTAGTGCTGAAAACAAATAGGTCTTTTGCTTTTACCCGTGTCATAGTGAGAGTGAAGTCGTGATAAAGGTACTGTGATGTTACAACTAGCTGTGTTTCGCATTTGTGAATTAACAGATTATTAATTGCAATGAGAGGTTTACAGCATCCTCTAAGGTGTAAGTTTTATGCTGTGTACTGATCTTACAGTTAGAAAGCATGCTTTTCAGTTGCAAATACTTTAAGGATAGAATTGGATGTGCTCACTTATATAGTGTTTATAAGTGAGTAGAGTTCAGCAGAAAGAGTTTTAATTTCTTTCAGTTTTTGTTATGTGTTCAAGACAGAAGATCTCTTATACTTGGGGTTTAAGGAAGGAAAACCAAGTTGAGTTTGGAGAATGTTCTGCCCGTGCATGAACTCCTGAGTATTTCGTATTCTCTACCGTATTGGTACTAAGTTCAATGTTGGCCAGTTCATTTAAGATGACATAAAACTTTTAATAAATTTATTGGATAAATAAATAATATAATAGTGCTTTTATGTAGTATCTTTTAGATTATGTTTCTCTTGAGTAGAAACAGTGGCATCTTTACCATTCTGACCCCTGGTCTATTTGAGGGAGATAATGGGAATTTAGGATCATAGTTAGGTGAGGATAGGCTGTGGCAGCATATCTAATTTGTCAGTACACGTTTACCATTGGATGCTGTCTTTTCTGGTTTGAAAAACACTTTCATCTGGAAAGTCCAGTTGGTTTCATATGTTGAGATCCTTACTGTAGTAAGTTGAATTTCTTACAGCAATTCATAAGAAGAGTACATGTGTGTAAGAACAAATGAAGTATTTTGCAAGATCTAGAATTTGCTGTTCTTATTTCACTTCTGGTTAAAATTATGAGTACACATTAGTAAAGTTACAGTGCTTACATTTGACTTTCGGGGCTGGTGCAGGAAATGAAAGTTAAAATTCACTAGGATTTAAAGCCTAGTGTTTCTTTTTTCAGCATGTGTGTCAGACCCTACCATTAGACTGCTTACTCCTTAATCTATGAAATTGTTTCATCTAGGAAAAGAAACTTAAATATTCCATTTTTTCCCCCAGCTTGTCAAGTAATTATGAAGCTCAAATGAAGAGTCTCTTAAGGATCGTGAGGATATTTTGCCATGTCTTTCGCATTGGCCCATCCTCTCCCAGTAATGGAAATGACATGGGCTACAATGGAAATAAAACTCCAAGAAGTCAGGTGTTCAAGGTCAGAAAAGTATATGATGTTGTTAGGAAGATAGACGTTAAAGAGATGAATTTCACAAAGCATGCATTCATTAATCAGACATCTCATGAACAGGAAGTAAGTTTGGTTGATGTCCCTATCCCTTCTTAAGTTAAGCCTACCTCTTTCCTTCTCCTTAATTATATTTTTTTCCACTGGATTCATTTAACCACTGATGCACATCTCATGATTTCGTTTTTTTTTTCATTTATTATATCGTTTGTTAGATGTTGAAGGTTGAGTTACCCAGCTGATTTTAGTAAACGTTGGTTTTGTTTCTATTATTATTTAAGAGTGTAGTAATCTCAAGATATGGTGATATTGATATAATAGATTGTATTAATATAATTTCAGAATTATATTTGGAGATGCATTGGGAGTTCTGATCGTTCAGTTTTATCCAGCTTCACAAGATAAATGGAAAGAATCGAATTCTTACTGTTCATTGTTTTCACTGTGACCATGAAGTTCTTTCCCAAGTTGTTCTTTATTTCATTATTACGTGCTTTGAAACATAACAGCTCTTACTACTACCCTCACAGGGCTGTTGATTTATAGCTGTTTTCAAACACTTGATTTAGGTGCTTGCCGTTTAGATGTTTAATTTCTGAGGGCTTTTTTTATACTTGTTCGTTGAAGAATCCGTCTGTAGAAAATCATAGCTTGCCTTTCTGTAAAGCAGTCCTGGTTTCCTGTGTGCCACTCAATCTGCATTGGGTATATAACTGACATATAACTGTTCAGAGCATCTAAATAACAAGAACTGAAAGGTAGTCTCTTTTTACCCTTTTCTTCCTCCATACATGGCACAGTTCATATCACCAAATTTAGATGCCAGTGATTACATGAGAATTTTCCTTAACCTTTGCATTTCTTTCAGGGTGTTGTGAAAATGATATTTTGAAATTACTGCACTTATTTGATGATATGTGTTTATCAGGCTGCTGCTAATGACTTTTAAAACAGCTATATTGATAAGGTCATGAAAGATGATACTGTAATTCCAGCTATATTTAGTTAAGTAGCTCAGTTTTTATTTAAATTTCTTCTCTTAGAAAGAAGGAAAGCATTAGGCTATTTAGAAAACAAGCACGAATGTTTGTTTTTCTGATAGCAGAATAGTTTTAATAAGGAATTGACTTATATAAGGGAAATAGAACTAGTGCTTGAGTATGACAAATACTTTGTGCAAAATGTAAGGCATTTTACAGTGTGCAATGTAATGATTGTCCTTTAGAGTTGGTCACTAAAATATCTTGAGCTAGATTGGCACATTGTGAGTTAACCAGATTTTCATTTTCAAAAAAACAAAGCCCTACCTAAATGAAAAGAATAGTTATATTAAAGACAGCATTTTCTAACAGTTTTAATGAAAATTGGTTTAAATATACCAGATTAAATAACAAGCAGATACTAAATGTGCTTAATACAGGGACTATTTGCAGTGAGATATTCTGTTACTTTTCTGTGTAGGTATTCTGCTACCTTTTTTTCTTCAAAAAGGGGAAAAAAGATTTCATGCTTTTTAACTCCAGATCATCGTAGAACTCACTGTAAACCAGACAAAAACATTCAACTGTGATTTACAAAAGAAATTGTATTTCAGCAGAATCACTTCTCTGTGTGCCCAGACTATTTTGTATGCTGAAAGAATTGTTTCTCAATTTAATATGGAGTTAAGTCTTGTGCAGTAGACTTACATTATACAACTGGCAGAGTTGTCCCAGGAAACATTAGTAATTCTTAATTCTGTAAGGACAACATTTATATTTTTAATAAATGAGCAAAATATATACTACTGTTGCACTAGCTAAGAAAACAGAAAAAAACAGGATTATTTTAATGTTATTATTATTACTATTATTTTAATTTATTTATTTTGGAAGTATTAAAACTGAGGCAGGCCTGCATTAGTGCCACTGTTGTCTCTGTGATTTTTTTTAAGGTTGATTTAAATTTCAAACTCAAAAATACAAAACTGCTGATGAAAACTTATTCTTGTTTGGGAATGTGGCACACAGGTCTGACAATGCTCAGTTAATCTCCAGTTGTGGTTGGATTAGCCTGTTCTTCCCCGAATTTACAGTAACTGAGTAGTGGGAGATTAGACAGAGTGCTGACTCCACTGGGTTACTCCTGTTCTATCTTACTCCAACCTTCCCTTTCATTTTTCTTTTTTGTCCTTTTCTTGAAAACCTGGTTGTGATGGTCCCTTTCACATTTGGGAGGAGGGAAAATTAATCCCACTATATCTCTTGATTATTACAATGGTATGGAGGCTAGTCGAAGACCTGGCAGTTGTTATGTCTTCATTGACACCAGTAATTGCATGTGGGACATGCAGGTCAGGGACAAAGAATTCCTTTTCTGGTTTTTGTTTTACCTGAGATTTCTTGAATATAGGTTGTATAACTGTTTAGTACAGAGTATTAAGGAAACCACAGAGATTGCTGCTCCAAAAAAGGAGTTAAATCAATATTCAAAAAGTCAACATGGAACTTAAAGATGTGCTTCATAACTCCTTTTCAAAAGCTGATGCCAAAACATACTTTAGCCAGTGTAAGAAAAGAAGAAAACCTTTCTTCTTATATTTCTCTTAATGCTGATTGAATGTATTTTCAGGAGTTGTCACTGTATTCTAGCTTGGAAGTGACTGAACGTGTGAATATATCTTAACCTGAGGCTACTGAGGAATGTTGGTGCTTCACAAGGACAAGAAAATCACGGGACTATCTTTGCTTTATGGAGGTTCCCTTTATGCAATTAGGTCAATTCAGGCCTATCCAGATGCTCTAAAGTGGGAACACTTGCTAATTAAGGCACATTATTGTACTGATCTTGGAAGAAACAAAATAGTCATTGAATTTCGACACCCAATCTTGAAATAAGCTACTGCTAACTCAAATGAGATCCTACCAGTGAGAAACTTTATGAATAGTAATTTTAACCAGGTTTACACGTATTACTTCTTCATGTATTGCTTTTCCAATTGCTGTTCAGTATGATCACATTTTGGGGGAACTTACTGCAAAATCTCATTGTCTAGTTGAATAAAGTTTGGAAGCCCATAGCATTTTCCCCTTATTTCACATACTGTTCTTTTCTAGAATTGAATTGACTTCTCTACAGTGACACAGTCACTTCATGGACTAGTCATGTGCTGCTCCCTGTGTCTTAAAAGACTCTGTCATCTGGCAAAAGATTTTGCTCCAATGTTGCAGTGTCAATATGGGTTTGATTTCTAGTGTCTTGCTTTCTAGATGGGTAAAGAGGAAGGCGTTGCATAACTAAATCCTTGCATTTGAGGGATGAGGGATGCAGACTCAGTTCTATAATTCCAAAGAAACTTTTCTGAAATGTGAGATAGGAAAACTGAAGGTTGAATGGAGGTTTGTGTTTAATATATTGTTCATGGTAAGAATCGACAGAAGAATGATGACTTGTAGTTTTGAAAAAAGTGTTGCTAATGGTTTGATTATGTCCATATTACACTTCAAAAGGTCTAATTATGGATAGTAACATAAAATGTGGACAGTCATGGATATGGAGGTCGTGGCCAATATTTAGAGAAGTACTTTATATCCTGCAGTTAGACTAGAGAAAAAGAATGTGAAATGTTGAAGTTGCTATGCTTGACTACACTTTTGAATGCATTTGTGATCAGAATCTGTGAAAAGCTGGCTTTGGAAAAACAAATCAGTTGTAAGAGTTCTGAAAGGCATGCTAAGTCTGTGGGAAATGAAAGATAAAACACAAGATATCAGTGGAAAAATGGTGTCTGACAAGCTAAGCATTGCGAAGTTTGGGAGAAGAAAACTACATGCTAGTATTCTAGTAAATACCTAGTTTCTTGTAAGTTACATGTTAAGAACACAGATGCATTTTAGTTCTTCCATATATTTAATTAATCCTATTTTCCATTAGAAAGCTATTCTGCATTTTTGTTTTTTGTGGTGAAGATCTGCCAAGCAGGCCCTGGAAAGAAGCTAGCTTGATCCTGTGTGGGAGACATTGATGTGGAAAATGGTACCTCCACCGGAGATATTCACATCACCATCTGGAGAAAATGTGTGGTCACCAGCAGTACAAGGGTTGAATGAGCATCATATAATACATTAAATAAAGCCTACCAGTTTTAGAGATCAGACTGGCTTTCCCCAAAATTTGTTTTGGGAAAAACGGAAGCATAACAGTAAATTCTTAATAATGAACTTCAAACCCAGATTTTTTTAATACGCAGCTTTTATGAGAAGTAATTTATTGTGTATTAAATGCATGCTGCCATTTGGTGTACTGACAGTGCTCTAGGTAGTGTAGACTTCTGGTACAGCGTGCTGTGAATAGCTCTTAATTTTCAAAGGCAAGTTTAGAAGATAACATAATTTACATAATTTTCAGTATCTGCTAAGTCTGTGAATGCTTTAATTAGTGAAAAATGTTGATGCAACAGTAATATATGGAAAAATTAGTGTATTTAGAAGTTCACTCTTCTGGAATGCTATGAAACACTTGAGTCAGAGTTGCTTTCCTGTAGGATGCATACCCCTGTGCTCACTGGACAGGCACCAGTACAGGTTAGGGGTGGACCTGCTGGAAAGCAGCATTGCAGAGAAGGACTTGCGGGTTCTGTCTGACAACAAGTTGACCATGAGTCAACAATGTGCCCTTGTGGCCAAGAAGGCCAGTGATATCCTGGGGTGCATTAAGAAAAGTGTGACCAGAAGGTCAAGGGAGGTTATTCTCCCATCTGCTCTGCCCTGGTGAGGCCGTATCTGGAGTACTGTGTCCAGTTCTGGGCTCACCAGTTTAAGAAGGACAAGGAATTACTGGAGGGAGTCCGGCAGAGGGCTATGAAGATTATTATGGGCCTAGAGGATCTCTTTCTTATGAGGAGAGACTGAGAGAGCTGGATCTGTTCAGCCTGGAGAAAAGAAAGCTGAGAGGGGATCTCATAATTGTTTATAAATATCTCAAGGGTGGGTGTCAAGAGGATGGGACCAGACTCATTTCAGTGGTGCCCAATGACAGGATGAGGGACAACGGGCACAGACTGAAGCACAGGAGGTTCCATCTGAATACGAGGGAAAACTTCTTTACTTTGAGGGTGCCAGAGCACTGGAACAGGCTGCCCAGAGAGGTTGTGGAGTCTCCTTCTCTGGAGACATTCAAGACCCGCCTGGACATGTTCCTGTGTGATCTGCTCTGGATGAACCTGCTTTAGCAGGTGGGTTGGACTAGATGATCTGCAGAGGTCCCTTCCAACCCCAACCATTCTGTAATTCTGTGGTTCTGTATGCTTGTGAAATGTCCTTGTAAGCACCATTAAGAGACAACACAGCCCTCATGTTTTTTAAATACTCATGAGAAATACACAGGTCTCTCAGCCCTGTCTCTCCTCTGTAGAAGGCCTGCACCTCAGACCAAATGTGTAATGTTGGAATTGTGCCAGGTTTCGATTATGTTGGTTTTAAACTGGTGGTAGTGAATAAGGAGTGACTTAATTACAATAAAATAAAATTTATGTCTTCAAAAATTGATATGCGATTCTGCTGATACTTTGTTTTGTTTCCTAAAGCTAGGTATTAATGACCCTTATTTTGAGACATCTGGGGTGCTATCAAAATGAGCTGTATGAGCTCACGATGTGCATAAAGCACATCTTGCTAGGTATGTGCATGTGTCTGAGTCTCAACGATGTTGTCTGGGTTTCATTTCATCTACCTGGTAGAGGAAGTTTCTCTGACCAGGGCCTTAAAGAAATGACACTCTTATTCTGGAAATTCAGTGTGTGTATTATTTGACTGCAACAGTCAGGCAGTGACATAACAACCATGCGGCCAAACTCTATTAAATAGTTCAGTGTTTCACTCTTTTTAAATTATTTTATCTTTATTCCATCTGCTGCTTGAATATTTTCCTTCTATATGAAATTTTCTCTTCGTGCTCTATAGATACAAGTACAGAATTTGAGTATTTGTCTCATAACTTCTAAAGGATCATTTAAAACTTTTAAATGTGCATGATATTTATTTGCCTTAAGAAGATTATCACGTCATTAATATTATCTAATGTCAACATGTTCCTTTTTTATCTGTTTTTTGCATGTGTTTATTGCAGCCGCTGGAACTGCTCTGGCATTCTCTAGACGAATGGCTTGTTCTTATAGCCACAGAGCTGATGAAAAACAAAAGAGACTCTGCCAACATTACTTCTATTTTACTGAAGCAAAAGGGACCAGATCACCAGGATGCTACTCCTATGCCTTCCTTTGCCACTGCAGGAACTGAGGGCAGAACAGAACTATCCACTGATGCTGGCGAGTCAAAAACATACGATGTAGCTGGGAAGCAGGAAGCTTGTGCTGATTGCCAGGATGTTATCTCCATGACAGCAAACAGGCTAAGTGCTGTCATTCAAGCCTTTTATATGTGCTGCTCCTGTCAGATGCCTCAGGGGTAAGGAAAGGATCCTGTCTGTTACCTACATTGTCACCATTTTAGCATCGTATATACTTTCTTGGAAGAATGTTGGTGCTGACCAGATGGTGTTAGTGAAAGGCAAGGGTATGCTTTTTTAATGCTTTCACTAGTTCAATTATTTGAATGCTTTTTTTTCCCCCAGCTTTAATGGCACCAAATTTTCTGTAGTGCTGCTGACTATGGTCATAGCTGCATTGTGACAGATTCCATATTGAATGTCTAATGGCTCTTTGTAATCACATATGATACTTGCAGGTAATGTAACTTTAACCTCTTGAAATTTAGCAGTTATTGCTGTTGGTTCTTAACGTGAAATTATCCCTGAGTTTAATGTGACTATCCAACAAGAACTCTAAGCTCAGGAAAAAAAGTGAATTATCTTTTTGTATGAAAATGCCAGCTGGGGAAAAACTTCTTTGGCTATACTGCAGCAGTTTGTAACAAGGAGAGCTGAATCTCACCATAATGCTCACTTGGAGTTCTGTCCCTGGCGGGCACAAACATGGTTATATGTGGAACAGGCGCTACAACTTAGGTAAATTTAATACCATCAGTGTCTGGTTTAAAAAGAAAGAAGGCGTGTCCACTCTAACTGTGGTCTTAGACTGTCCAAGATTGTTATGGATTATATTTATGAACTTGCAAGGAAAGGATCCTTTGACCCTCTTGAGTGGAGGATTAGGCAAGTATGGTGATACTACAAGCTGTGGGCCATGACTGTGTGATTAAGTACATTTCCCCCTGCCATACACTTTATCTTCTTATACCAAGATTCAATTGGAGAGGCGACTGTCGCCATGTATCCGGGTGACTTAGTGATGGGTCTTGCCCAGTGCGTCTGTCCCTCTGCATAATATACACTTCAGGTTAGGGAGAGGCCCCATGGATACTACGTAAGTTTAATTGGGATTTGTTATCATTTGTTATTACAGTTCTCTTTAGTGACCAATGACAGAACCTGAAGGGATGGCAGGAAGATGTGCCAGGGGAGGTTTAGGTTGGACATGAGGAACAGGTTCTTCCCCCAGAGGGTGGTGGACACTGGAACAGGCTCCCCAGGGAGGTATCACAGCCCCAAGCCTGACAGTGTTCAAGAAGAGACTGGACCAGCCCTCAGACACATGGTGTGAACTGTGGGCTTGTCATATGCAGGGACAGGAGTTGGACTTGATGATCCTTGTGGGTCCCGTCCAACTCAGGACATTCTATGATTCCATGATCCTAAAAATCAGGAGACTATGAACTGTTTCAGTGACAACTGGGAGAACTCCCTGGGATGCAGGAAAGTAAGGCAGAGCACACCTGAGTTCTGTGGTGTTTTAGGGCTTTTCAGAACAGCATAGAGAAGTACAAAGATCTGAGAATTACTCTGTTTTACTGAAGTTTTCACATTAATAGGAGTAAATGGCATAATGGTGTACCTCAGTACTGCTGCCATCTTCAAATAACATTTGGAATTATAACCAATTACATTTTCAGACAAAATAAATTAAAATAGCTTTAATTTTAGATTTGGATATCTTTATGTTTAATGGAGGAAAGACAGCACATTGTTTTCTGTTGTTCCTAATAGTCATAAAATAAAGCTGGCATTTCATGCCTAAATAGAAAATTAGTCGGCTAACATTTGAAGTACTGATGTTATTTTCTTTTACTTGCCATGATAGCTTTTCTACTGCAAATGCTGTTATTGAATTTAGGTTTTCTTTGTTAATATACTGAAACACAATGTTCCAAGTTTTCAGCATGAAAACTGACAAGTGTGTTCTAAGTTTTGTTCCTCTTCTCTGTGTATTGCATCTTACAAGCTTGCGTGGCAATCTACAGGGAGAGAAAGTTCATTTCCTTTCAGAGAGCTCTCTTTTAGTTGTTTAATACTTCCAGACCATCTGTCAGACCAGAAGTGTGTTTAAAATGTGCATATTTGGTCTTTGGAAGATTTTATTTTCTTGTAACATTATTTCTTCCTGACTGTTTTCCTTACCACAGTTTACAAGGTGCGTGGTGGGAGTTTTATACAATGAACAAAAATACAGGACAATGTGCATATCATGTGCATTGTGCATATAATATCAGTACGTCCAAATATGTGCTTCCTTTGTTGTATTGAAAGCTGGAAGGATTTAACAGAAAAATGTGTATTTATATTAATTTGAGCTCTTCTTTGTTCCTATTGTTAACAACAGTGATCAGGTTGCTTGACCGTCTTTATTATTGGCACTTTTGCCTCTTCTGTTATTTTATTATGAAATCTTAATGCTGCCGAGTATTTAATTTCGTGATTGACTAGCTAAAAACCATCAGTTTATATTTGCGTAGTATTTTATTAAAAAAATAAAATGCAACAATTTGTGTAATTTGAATTATTTTCAATTTCATTAACCAGAAGCATGTTATGATTTTCTTTGAACAGGATGACATCACCTCGTTTTATAGAATTTGTCTGTAAACATGATGATGTCCTTAAGTGTTTTGTTAACCGGTAAGCTTCAGGATTTTTTTTTTCCCCAAAATAATTCAAACTAATATATTTTTCTTCTTACTGTGTTGTATTTTTAGGGTGTTGTTGTGACATATATACCATATGCACTTCAATACAGAATTCAGGGGAGTGTATATTAATGATTAAGAGCTCGGGCTTAACTGGGCTCTTCTGTGTATGTAAGTGATTCTTTTGTAAGATCCTGTGAGATTTCGTGAACGAAATATTCCTCACAGAGCAACAGAATAATTTTCTTAGCAGGTTCTTTCCTCATCTTTGTTCAAAATAAAGCCTTCCCATTTGAGGCGGATAAAAATTTTCACTCTTCCTCCAATGTGTTATACTTAGCAACTTCTTAAAGGAGTCTGAACCATCTTTGTACAGGTAGCTGTTTCCAGTTTTTCTGGAACTGCCCGGTTTATAACATTGATTCTGTCTGGAGAGCTGCTTGTAATCCTTCATGTTCAGAGCATGAGGTAGTATAAGCCATTTGGAAACAAGAGTTAGGCAAACATTACAAAATAGAAGAGACTGTTGGAGCTTTTCTGCCTGACTAGTTGCATTTTCTCTTTATGTAGACTTCTTGTATCATGAAGCATTATTTTTAGATCTCTGATTAACGGGCTTCTAACCTATTTTTCTTTCAGAAATCCCAAAATAATTTTTGATCACTTTCATTTTCTTCTTGAGTGTCCTGAACTAATGTCCAGGTTTATGCACATCATAAAAGCTCAGGTAAGTGTCAAGAGATGCTAAGTTACAACTTCTATGAATATAAAGAGCGTGTTCTGTTTAAAAATAATAATATTAGAAAAAAATCCATTTGGGGAGGATGGAAGAACTAAGTGTGGCCTCCGGTGTTTCTGAATCTGGGATGTTAAAAAATTAAACAGGCATTGCAGACAGATTTGTGTACTTCTAAAGTCTTCAAAATTTATGTGTAAGTCCATTTGAGGTGACCTATGTTAAATGTCTTACAAGTCCAACTTTCAGTTAAACAGATATAACTTTCTATTATCAAATCTATTTGTGCACATCTGATAGATTGAGCTTTAAAATGCTGTGCTTTTTGCTTAATTAGCTTACATTTTGAGACAAACCAGAGGATAAATACAGCACTTTTAGTTGATTTGGCCATAGCTGATTACAAGTTGTCTTATTGCTCTTTGCTCTGTTCCTTACCGTGGTGTGTTTGTGTGGGGTTTGTTTTTTTGTGTGTGTGGTTTGGCTTGTGGTTTTTTCTGGTTTTGTTTGTTTGTTTGTTTTTTTAGTAAAACTCACTTTTTGGTTTCACCGAACAGTTATTCTATAATTGTTATTCCAGGAAAACTACTGTAGTGGGAAAATTAGTGAGCAAACCCCTGTATGGAAGTCTGTTGCTTTACATAACACTGTAGTGTTAAGTATCTGCCACATTTTCATTACTGACCATTAAAAAAAATTCTGATGTTCTGCATGCAGCTCAGTGACAGAACTGTGTATTTGTTCTGTGACAAATGAGGATCATCTTTGGGTGATAATAAGTTCTTCTGGAACTCCTTCATTTAGCACACACTGTTATACTTTTGCTTTGTTCGCTGACAGAAAGGTTCCTTACCTTAAAAATTTTGGTCAAAGACAGAAATTGCTGAAAGCAAAGGTGAAAGTCCTCTAACCAACCACTTCCCACCCCCAAAGTGTTGTAGGGTGTGTTACAAAAAGCTTTCTTTCTGTTGTTGTGAACAGTACTATATCTTTATTTTTGGATATACATTGGTTTTGGTAATCCCATTTCGTTTTTAGGACATGGTGTAGGTGTATTGTTTAATCATTCTTTGGTTGAAATGTGTGTTTTTGAAATTCATTACCGATGAATAACAGAGACCCTCAGAACTGATACACTGTTTGTTAGATCAAACACAGGTACGTGCTGTGAATCATAATAGATGAGAGAGGCTATAATTGTGTCATATCTGTCTCAGAACTGCAAAATGTCAGTCTAAATACCGAGTCAAACAAGCCAGGACCACCTCACCTAGGAATTGCTCTGGAAGGTTTCTGGTTCCTTTGAACTGTTTTTTATTGCCAATGAACTTTAGTACAGATATGAGTAGTTTGTATTGTACTTCTGTGCTCAGCTGTGGTTGATAATCAGTACCGTGAAAGAAGCCAGTGACTGACTTCTTGTCTAGATTCCTTCCTCCCTTGCCCCAGAAGAAATTTTGTTGTATTTTTCTCCTGTGTGATGAGCTTTAATAGCTGTTTCTGTGTAACTGATGGTCCAGCCTTTCTGCTTACCAGACTTCAGCAAGCACTCAAGGGCACGTCTAGTTCTTTCCTCTTCCCAAAGTACTCAGTGCAACCTCAACAGGATATACGGTAACTCTCTGCCCATCTCAAAAGTGAATTGAGAAGTATGCATAACCGTTTTCCAGTCATGCTTATGAGAGACAAATTATTCAGTTGAATGCATCTATATAATATGGTTTACCTCTTGTTTTGTAGCCATTTAAAGATCGTTGTGAGTGGTTCTATGAACATCTGCATGCTGGGCAGCCAGATTCGGACATGGTGCACAGGCCTGTAAATGAAAATGACATCCTTTTGGTTCACAGAGGTATTGTGTACAAATTGAGTTAGTAGATCATTGCAATATGATGAATTATAACAAATTAATTGTTGCTTTGTATTTAGATTCTATTTTTAGGAGTAGCTGTGAAGTTGTGTCTAAAGCAAATTGTGCAAAACTAAAGCAAGGGATTGCTGTGAGATTTCATGGAGAAGAAGGCATGGTGGGTAACATGGCATGGTTTTCCTTTATGCTATTTATATATGAATATTAATTTTCTTTCACAAGGATTGTTTTGAACTAAATCCTAATTTAAAATAACTTTTATACTTTGTTAAAAATGTGTGGTTAACCAGCGTAACTTTGTGCAGTGAAAGTTCTGTGTACTAATGTGTTTTATTCTTTTGACATCCAGGGACAGGGTGTGGTGCGTGAGTGGTTTGATATCTTATCCAGTGAAATAGTTAACCCAGATTATGCCTTATTTACCCAGTCAGCTGATGGTATGTTTCTGCCATTTTTTTTCCTAATTTTAGGGTGTTGTCTTTTATAAAAGCATTTTTATAATTCAAGGCGAAAGTAACTGGTTTGAGAGTATAAGATTGTTACTCTTTAAAGGCAATACTGACAGAATTGATCTCATATACAGACAAGTGATTTTTGTACATTTTTATAACTACAGATGAAAGATTTTTCTTAATATGAAGTGTCCTTGATTTTTGTCCTCTCTTTTGGAAGAGGAGAGTGAGTTGTTAGTTTTAATGAGTCCATACTATTTTTGCCTGGTAGTAGAAGGACTTAACACTTTGAGAGCAGTATGGAAAGTGTTTTCCTTTCTTCTGCATCTGCAAGAGAACTGTGGAGGTATTCCTTTATTTTCTTTTAGAAATCCAGAATTTCAGTCACTTAATTTTGTGGTAAAACCAGATGCTGATCTCCACCGGTCTACCTTGTATTCGACTTTTTGTCTTTTGGATGCTTCATATAAAGCAAATCTTTATCAATAAAAGATTTTACATCATCATCAGTGATAAATGTTTTGCTTTCTACCTTACAAAGTCTTGGGAAGTGGCAAGGAATTCAGACAACAGTAGAGGCATAGAAGAGTTCCTGAAAGTTAAAAGTTCAGGAACGTCTGTTTGAGATGGTCTTTTCCAAGGAGACCAAGACTGGACTGTCTTCATCTGGCTGGAGCCAGGTAGAAGGAAGTAGATAGATACTGATATTTCTGCTGAGCATGGTCACAAGTTGATAGAATCACGGCCCAGCAAAAAACGCACATAGCAATATAGCAAGGTAGAGGACCCAATTTAGCAGGTCATGATTACCCTTATGTTGATGATAATTATTTCAGAGTGGTGCCTTGCAGAGTGGCTAAGCAGTATCATTGTAATAATAATAGAATGTTGTTACATTCTGATACATTTCTTTCTAACATCTTTTTGGTGTAAACAAAAAACCCCAATCAATGTTCCAGAACCCCAAAATAAACTCTTTCAGTGGTTTCAGATGCTTAGTGTGTTTGATAAATACGAACTTCATTTAAAAAACCTGAACAAGTAAGTCATGAAACATGAAAATGTTTTTATTTTATAGGAACTACTTTCCAGCCCAACAGCAACTCTTCTGTAAATCCAGATCATTTGAACTACTTCCGCTTTGCAGGCCAGATCCTGGGGCTAGCTCTCAATCACAGGCAGTTGGTGAACATCTACTTCACAAGGTCATTCTACAAACACATTCTTGGTATGTTTAGTTAAAATCCTGTTTATTAGTCATAACAGTTGTCTGAGCAGTAAACATTTTCCTTTTGTACTTGTGTGTGTGTGTGTGTGTGTGTGTGTTAAAAGTGAAAAAGTCTTGGAAATGAATGTCTTGCTCATATTTTATGTACAACAGCATCACAACATAATACGGCAATAATGACTATTGCAGCCTGAGCCTCTCTTAGGAACTGTTATAGTTGCAAAATATAGAAATATATTAGCAAAACTGTGGGAATTTTGTACAGTTAGCAGCTTTTAATAAAGTAGCTAATCTTTCAATTTATATTTGAATATGAATCTAAAATTAAAAACAAGGAAGGCATCATTAATCTGTCTAAAGCATAATCATATAATTTAGTTGCCTTTAATGTTGCTGACTAGGAATGCCTGAAAGGCAGACTAGTGCAGCCAATTGTTTTTATGGTGTATACAATTCTTTGCATCACAGTCGTGAAATTAATCTGTCCTGCCATGTAATGTCATTCTTGAGAAATGAAAATAATCATTCCCTAGTTAACTCAGCACAGACTTACGAAGTTGATAATGTTTAGGAACTCTGGCAAAAATTTGTCAGACATTCTTTATTATGCCTGCAGTTCTTCAGTCATGTAATGTTTTAACAAGGTGAATCCATTCTGTTGCAAACCTCCTTGTCTACCCACTCCAACAAATACTACTTATTTCCTGAAACAGTGTTTCAGAACCAATGCTGTCTCCTTCCTGAGGAAAGTTAATTCATACACTTACTGTAGCATTCAAGAGCATTGGTCAGAAGTCTTTATAAAAATGTTAACTTTTTGATAGAGAAGGACCACTGTTAACTTGTGATATCTGTGGTCTAGGGCTCTTCTCTACTCTTCTTCCAGAACCTTTGTGCTTCTTGATTTTGTCGAACACGATGCCCCTGTTTTGCATTGTCATGAAAAGATTTTCCTCTTGCATGAAGATGTGCTGGAAGGGTAAATTCCCTTTGCATTCCTGTTACTCCTCTAAGTACATCAATTCCTTGGCAGCTGCATGCACAATTTCCTTGGTGTTTAAGCACTATTTTTTAATATTCTTTGAAAGTATAAGATTGCTTGGGTTTGGAAGTTTTATTTTTCCTCAAGAACCACTCCTTACTTTAAGACCTAGCAAGATTTTCAGTGGATTGTTTGCATCTCATTCTGTTTCTGTGTAGTCACTTTGTCTACCTACCGTCTTCCTGTGATGTTATCTGAGTCCAGGACATATCAACTCTCAACTTCAGATTCACTGCTTCTCTTCCCTGCAAGTGTAAGGAAACACTGTTGCAGTTTGGTGCAGGCACAGTCATCTTCATCAAGATCTTGACAAAAGGTTGCATTTTACTTTTCTCCCTCCATAGCGCTTTCTGCTGCAGGAGAGTGATTGTGTAGCAGACTGGAGGCAATGGAGAACAGCCAATCTGAAGCAGCACCATGTTGACAATGCCTCATTGAGCTTCCTTAGTCATTGATCTTCACAGAGGAAAGCAGTTCCAAAGTAGACATATCTTTGTGTGGCACAATTTGACACTGACTTAAGGGTTGGCCTCTGACATAAAGAGATTCCTCTGTGTGAGCAGAAGAATGACGCTCACAGGCTAATCAACATGTGATGTATTCACAAATTATAAAAGCATATTTCTCTGCTGTTCAGTGACACTTGAAGAATAGTCAATTTTTGCTCTTGTCACGTCTTTTGCAAGTGACTATTAAAGAATTTGAGTTCTTTTCTAGTTTGAGTGGTGATTATATACTGGATTTGTTGGTTTCTGAATTGACAAGATGACCTATTGTTGACTTTCTTTGTTTTTCTTTTTTTTCATTTTGCTAGAGTTACTCTTGCAAACCAAACAGTAATGAGTAGTCTCTATTAACAAGATCTCACCAGTCCCTCTAAGTAAGGTCTTGTCATTCTGTTGAACAGCCAACTCTCTAGAGGTTTGTGCACATTCAGCTTCTTTAAGTTCAAAAGGTTCACAGGTTTTTATCACTACTTGTTACTTATCAGACACAGAGTAGTTACTTTTTCTGCCTCAATCACAGTCGTTTATTTAAACCCTTCCAAAGCTTTTTCCCTCAGCTTTGTGCATCTCCTCTCTTCTTGCTTAAGGAACCCGAGTTGCACAGCAGCAGATGCTCCTGAGGAGTTTTTGTGGTATTTTTGTTTCAGGTTTAGCTATGGGTTATGCTAACTGTTGTTCATGCCAGACACCAGTTACCAGGTTACAGAAACAGAGACTTCCTTCAGCAACTCATCAGGCCTGAAGTAATGGAGTAAGAAATCCTCTGAAGCCCGAGACCGTTTCCATTCCTTTGGTTTCTCACCTTGCACTGAGATCCTTGTTTTCTGTAGCTTTTCCTGTTGATGGCACTGAATCCACCAGTTGTGTGGTAAGACCTCCTGTATCTGAGGGACAGTGTGAATCCCTTTCAAATGAACTGTTCTCTGTAGTCAACAGACATGATGTGGCAGTGCCTTAATTAGAAGCTGAAACCTATGTGAACAAATGTGGCTACTTTTCTGAGACTCTGGTAGGTGCATCACCTTTTTTCACTGTGTTGAACTGAGATCTTTCTGCAACAGTGTCTGGTACACAAGGAAAGATCACCAAGTTAAGTGATGACCCAGCTAACACACAACTAATGTGCTTTGTAAGATGTTAGATATATAGCTTGCATGATTTTTTTTGTGTGCTGTGGAATCAAACATTATTCCATAGGTCTTCATGTTTATTAGGGCTGCACTCTGTTACAGATGTAGAACTGAGGCAGAAGTATAGTCAGAAATTAATAAGGCCTCTTAGGTTTTTCTTAAACTGCCTGTCTGCCTTCTGCTTTAACAGGGGAAGAGAAGATAGTTTCACTAGTGCTTTTGTCCAGTTACTTTGTATTTTTTTCCTAAGGAGCTAATTGCTTTTCTGTTTTGAAATGGAAACTTCCACCTCCAACCCACAAAGGCACATGGCATATAAATTCCTAACTGTGCTATCTACTGTTGGACTTAAGTTCCCTCTTTTGCAGTATGATAGAAAATACTTCCTGAAATGGCATGAACAAAAGCAAAAATTAATTTCTGGGTCAGTGTATTTTGAGCTGGAGGCATTAAATCTTTGAATACTCATTAAACTTGTCTTAGAGCTTACCTATAGCATCTCTTTGAAGTTCTGTATCACACAGAAATACCTCTTTATCACAATTGTGCTAAGATAGATTTCTCTTCCTCTTTAAACTACAAGTGCCTTAAGAGTAGAGAAAGAGGAAGATAACTAATATTTCATGGGATTCAAATTTTGTCGTGATAAATCTGATGGAGTTTCTTTCTAACTGCCTGGCTTCAGTCTCTTGCTTGGTAAAATATCTCCCAAGCAAATGAGTGAGCTTAGTGCTTTGGTCTCACAACATGCTGGCTAGGAGTATAGTTTCGTTGTAATGTTTGGTCCAGTTCCTTCTGTAAAAGCTTGATTCCTACTTTTCAGTCTCCTTTTCCACATAGTTTGCTTATATCCCTCAGGGGCATCATTATTTCCACATTTCATATATGAAATGCTCACATTCTTACTAGTTGACGAAAGACAAAGTCTTCTAGAAACTACTAGACAGCTGTTAGTTTGTTTTTTTTTTTTTTTGAGAGATATGACCATGAAAATTCATTAGTAAATTATCTGTCCCACTCTTAAACTGGAGCATTGCTTGACTGTGTTAGAAAAACAACGCCTTAGAGCTTGTTTACACACCATTTCAACACCTAGTCAGTCAGCTCTTTCAAGGAAATACTAGAACAGTTTTTGCACTGACATGTTTACACCAGTTGCTAGCCTTTGAGATTTGTGTAACTCTCTGGGGTGCTGCTTCTGCAGCCCACAGTGTCCTACGACTTCTCCTCATGGGCACCCTTGTGACACTGCACAATGCACAGAAGATGGTGAAGCAAAGAGACTGCTTCCCAACAACTTGCTTTTTTTCTAAACCTACTACCACCCTCATCCCCTGCCCCTTTCCCCCAGATATTTATCTGACTTGGTAGAGTTCAAGTATCTATTGTGACAGAGCTAAAGTAATTGGAGTTCATTTTATTGTGTACTGAAGAAGGTCGTTTTCTTGTGCAAACTCAGGGTCACCTTGTTCTGGGCATGTTTGTTCAAATTTGTTTGAGTGCCATGTCTGCGAAGGGGCTGCAAATAGACAGTTTTTATACTTGGGTAAAAATCAAACTTCTAGCAACTCTCTTCTTAATGCTTCTAAATGACTTGCAAGTTCAGTTTGAAAATGCAATGTTCCTATAAACAATCTATTATAAATATATAATAATATAATGTTCCTATAAATAATTAATAAATAATAGATACTAATTTAAATTATTTAATTATTTGCTATATGTTGTATTCTGGTATATAATTGTATAGTAGGTCTCATAGGAAAACATGATAAAAAGAAGAAAACTGAAGAGCAAAAGAACCTTTCTTTCTGTACTTAGAAAATTATCCTCCTCCCCAGTTCTAAATGATTTTCTGGGGGAAAATATATTATATAGAGAAATATGATATTTTGGCTTCTAAATGCTGTGTAGAAATCTTTAAGATTTTTTAGGAAACCAATTTAACGTGTTCTGTATGGTTAGATGCTCTTACTGAAATCCATTAGCAAGCTAAAATTGTGCAAATTGTTGTTGTTCAAGTGGTATGCCATTTGCTTCAATGGGAAGAAAAACATAAGGAGGAAACTTGATGCTTTAATACCTTTAAAATGAATTATGTACAATAGTGCTGTAGTTAGTAATGGTGAATTCCTTTTGCCTTTTCCTATTATTGCATTATTCTGGTTTCTCTCTAGAGGGCAATCTTCTACCATATATTAAGTTAAAACCCTTTTTGCTTTATCCTGTTTATTTGAGGCATTCCGTCTCTTTGGTTTTTTTTTCTAGGCATACCTGTAAATTATCAGGATGTAGCATCTATTGATCCAGAGTATGCAAAGAACTTGCAGTGGATTTTAGATAATGATATCAGTGATCTGGGTTTAGAGCTGACCTTCTCTGTTGAGACTGATGTCTTTGGAGCAATGGAAGAAGTGCCGTTGAAGCCGGGGGGTGCAAGTATTCTTGTTACACAGGAAAACAAGGTGAGTATACAGGTTTATTCAGAAGTTGATAGCGTATGAAAACCAGTTGGACTGACTTTATAAATAACTAGAAACATAAAAGGTATATCTGTTTTGAAGGAAATATACAAAGGAAAAAGTTGTCAACACTCTTCCCCCTTTTTCTAGTTTAGCATGTTATAGAAATAGTAGTATTTGAAATCTCTGTAAGTGTTCAGGTTTGAGGTTCTTCTTTCCGACAGAACTTTTTGGAAGGGAAATAGGATCGACTTTAAAGGAAGGTTTTTTTTTAAAAGTTACAAATATTCCTATAGTTAAGTCATGGGTGTATGTATCAGGAAGGTAAAACAATAATAACTGCTGAAAGTAGAATTGTAGGTATGTTTCAACATGTGCTGCCTGCTAGGGCACTTGGTGGCCCTGGATTGCTCTGCAGTAACATACAGATAACTGGCAGAGTAAAAGGCTGCAGGAAGCTTTTTTTTCAGCCATTTGCAAGTCAGTGTGTATGGCAATAATCTACCTCTTTAATTCACATTAATAGTAGCAGTTTGGAAAGTCCCTGAGTTCTCTGCAGCATTAGCTCAAAAATGAATATGGAAAAACACAGCCAGATTTTGAAAATCATCTAGAAATTTAGATAGACATCAGTCTAATTGAATTCTGCAGACACCCACAGATAGTTTGGAGTAACTACAGGAGTGTCCTGGGTAGACCTGCAACTTTTTGTATCATTGACCCTATTTGTCCTTAGGTCTGCTTTGTGTTTTGGTTCCATTTGTGCTAAGCTAACCCACTCTGTGTACGCTATATTCACTCAGCGCTGCACCATGTAGACAGCTGCTGTATGGGTAAATAGCCACTTGGTGTCAGCATTTGTTCTAACAAAATTTTCGTTTGTCTTGGAGGAATTGGCACTGTATTCTTGTATGTTTAATCCTCATTTTCATGAAGGCAGAGTGTCATTCCAATAAGAGGAATACATATTATTAGCCTGATTCTACACTGTTTCCTACAATATAGTCATTCATGACAAAATACAGATGGTAAAACAAGTCGAATAGTGATGGCAGTGGATTATTAATTTCTTTATTACCTATCGGAGAAAAGAAGGATGTTGATTCTTGTTTTTGGGCAGTCCTAGCTTCTCAGTGTATAAAATAGATGTACTTGACACAAACTGTGGTTTCATAACAGCTATTTAAAACCAGTTATCAGTTAACATGAAGTTAGAAATTTGCCTGTGTGAGGATACCTTCAGTCATTGTTCTGTTAGCTTCTGACTTGGGGCACAGACTAAAATGGGTGACGGGAGGTGTGCAGAGCAGATGGATCCGTTCTAGTGCATCAGCCTTCCTCAGCTGCGGCACGAGGGGATGAGAGTTTGTGTAGCTTTTATGTGAGAGGTGGTAAGAAACAGGTGACTGTTGTGGTAGCTTTGAAACTGTTAATATTAATTGATTTCTGAATTTGTAGATGCAAAATGTGAAGTCAACAAACATCTGTAAGATGGCACTGTTTCCTTTTCACTGATTTTGACAGTGGTGAACCAAGTTATTGAAAATTGTAGATGTGTTTTAGTGGGATTTTTGGGGATTTTTCCTAATTTCTTTAATGTGACGGGTTTTGCAGTATGTTTTAGCTTAGCAGTTCTAACAGGTTAAGCAGGAAAGTGTCTACTTTATAAAATACCTTTTTTCCTGCAAGAGAGATCTATCTTTTACCTTTGCCAGGGGAATATAAGATCGCCGTTTAAAACTCATTGTATTTGCTGTACTTCTGGGAGAAGAAAATTCAACTTCTAAAGGAATTTGGTGTGTATGCGCACCAGCAGATTACCTGTTTAAAGGATAGCATTTTTAAAAATAAAATTGAGTGATTCTTTATTCCTTAAAAAACAAACTAAACAAAACAACATAAAAACCCACCCCAAAACAAAACCAACAAACCCTCAAAAAACCCCCTATGCCGAAACCAAAACAAGACCCACAGAAACCACCCAAACAATCCATCTCCCTCTTATTGAAAACCAAAATAAAAGAGAGTAAGTGCCCCATTGAGGAGCAGCAGTAGTAGCTGTTTGTAAAAATCTGTTTTCTTTGAACAGGGGAATTTTTTTTTTTTTACATCAACTGTGTAGTAGGTGAATGATTGTGAGACCATACGATGCAAATGTCCCAGTCTTCTAGTTGGAGCCTCCATGTAGCTCCAGCTGAAGCATCAGCTATAGTAGTGGTTCAGCTGCCTTTTGTCATGGTAATGGTGAGACTTCAAAGGAAAAACTCAGGCTTTGCCCAGTGTCTGCCCTACCCATTTCTTTGTTCTTTGTTGTGTATATCTTTGTAGCATTCTATTACTTTTCAGGAAAAAAATTAAAATTAGAGCTAGTAGAAGTTTGGCCATATGCTATTTTAAAAATGGTGCAAATCTTCTCAGTCCGATGGCTTTCTCTGTCCTCCCAGGACTTGTCTGTGAGCTGTGCTGTTTGGCAGTAAAAAATTACGTATTTTTTTCAAACAGCTTTGGAGTGGAGCTGCTCTGTGAATCTGAACATCATAATGAATATTGATCCTTGTCTCACAGTATATGGGTTGTGAAATCGGGGAAGCATGATCTCTGCTTGATTTACCTCAAAGGAAAATAAAAAAACAACGCCTCATCCAAACTAGACTTTGTCATCATATTTGTGATGCTCATCTCATGTGTGTTCAATCACATGTCCCCTCTTAAAAGAAGGCTGGATTATACCTTTTATGCACTATGTAGGAATGCATATGTGAATATTTCTGTTTTGTAATGTACTCCTAAGGCTTCTGAGAGGGAATAAAATGTAAAAGAAAATGAAGTGAACAGAGGGAAAAACAAATTGACTTTTTTTTTTTTTTTTTTTTAAGTGGCGTATGTTATGGGAATTGGGTGGTACAGGTCTTTCAGTGTGTGCCAGTGCTGATAGTCAGGATGCTTAGCTGTTCCAGGCTGTTATTTAAGATGTTTTTTGTTACATCTAAAGCACAACAACTGTTTTCTGTCATAATGAAAGTGTTGAATGCAAATATTTTTGAAATGCAGAAAATAAGTTTTTGTCCTATTTTTTCTAATGGATTTTAAAAAAAATAAGGTTGTGATTTTTTTGTTTCTACAACCCTGTTTTCTGAATGGCCCAATTTATGTTACAGCAACTAAAGAAATGTAAAAAAAAATATTTCTGATCACTGAAGAGCAGTGTTAACACTGCTTGTAGTCCTGATACTGCTAAAGTTTCTGCTTTCTTCTTATAGCTCCTAAGATGTATTCAAAGAGGCTGCTTTTGTCTAATGCAATTAATCTCCTTTGGCTTCCCCTCTAATTCTTTAGACAAGGGAGGTGTCCTCAGTGCCACTGACAGCAGAAGCAACCTAGGGAGATTCCTAGATTGAAACTCGATTTTTGGGAACAGCTCTGCAGTTGAAGATATGATTGTATAATGTTCCTCTTCTTCAGAGCACTTTACAAAATAATTGCCTTCTCACTCTAATAAAATGGTGGTAATGAGTTTAAAAATATCTACCAATGCAAAGCAAGTGAGAACCACTCTATACTTCTGTGAATGTCAGGAACTGCATTTGAAAAATATTCTTCTGTTTTGAGATGTTTCATTCCTCATTCTGTTTTTCTGAAAGAGAGGAGAGAAAGAATGCTTGGTTGCTTTTGTGTAGGTTCAGAACCTAAAAATGTAGGCTGATGTTTTTTAAAATTAAAAATCAGGGTAGTATTTTTGTACGATTATTGGCTTGAAGGAAGGTGATAGTTGGGATGATTTGTTTCGTGTTTTATTAAAAATCATGATTAGGGAGCTGAAGCATTACTTTGAAACGGAATACCTTAAATAATCTAGGAATAAATTTTGTTCTCAAGTGGAAGTCTCTTTTCCTGAGTAAAGAAACTTTATTAGGCTTGCATAGTTTCGTCAGGGTAAATGAGACATTTTTATACAGCTGTAATGTAGGCAATGTCTGTCTCATTCTAAAAACCTTCCTTCATTACCTGCCTCCTAGGCTTTTGTCTTTTCAACAAAAGCAAAGTTCTGGTGGATTCCTTTTTTAACCGGCATTTTTTAAAGGTGACAGAGCCCCCAAATTTCTAAAGCAGGCAAACTATGATATCACCCATTCACATGGTTATGGTACAAATGCTTTTCTATGGTGTTTTTTTTTTTTCTTTTCCTTTTCTTCCTTTTTAAAAACTGAGAATGTTTTCAAGACTTTTTAAAAAAAGTTGTAATTGTTATTATGACAAAAAAGCTTGCAGGAGTAAGTTTTGTCAGTTTGCTTAATAGAATATTTTCTTTACAGACAGTGCCTTGTTCATGTGTTCAGACAGTCACAATGGTGGTTGTATTAGATGCAGGCATGGCAAACTAAGTGTTATTCCCTTCTTTTATTTTAATCCAAGTCCCTGTTTTTTGACTCATTTGTTTTAGGATTGAAACACTTCTGTTTGGGAATTGTCTTTGGAAGGAAGGAAAGGGGAAGACCAGAAGGGGCTCTAAACTTGGAGAGGTTTTGAATTATTTTGGGTTGCTTCCATGTGTGAAGAGTGCATAGGGACTCTAATATCTTACAGTAGATGAGATTTGTAATGTATTGATGACTGTATGTATGTGTGTGAGCACTATGTATTTTTGCTGTTATATACCTTAATGTTGTTTTCATTGCAGGCTGAGTATGTCCAGCTTGTCACAGAGCTTAGGATGACAAGAGCCATTCAGCCTCAGATAAATGCCTTTTTACAAGGCTTCCATATGTTCATTCCACCATCTTTGATCCAGCTTTTTGATGAATACGAACTGGTAAGCACAAATGCCTATACTTTTTAAAAATGCTTTGTTCAGCATACTTCATTAGTAGTGTAATGACACAGAAGTAAAGCTCAGTACGAACAAAATAATGGTTTTGTGTCTTTCTCTTTGGTTTTGCGTCTCGGGTGTCTATCAGTGAGGATCTCAATATGTGTATTCTTGCTTATCCTAGTTGCTTAGAATGACATTTTGGAATGTGATAACTTCGTGTACCAGTGATAAATTCCTTAAACTGTAATTTCAAAATGGGATCAGCATGTTGTGGCCTCTAAATGTTGCAGTGTTTTCCTTCAGGAGTACAGAAGTTCTTTAAGGAGATGCTGTCTATTGTCTTTACTTTTTCTGAGTCACAAAATCCAATTCCAGTAAGTTTTGTGGTGGTCGATCTTCTGTAACTGAGACCTCTCAAGTTTTGCTTCCAGTCATTCCAAAACTCAGAGCTTTTTTCTCTTAGGTTCTTTGGCAATAATTTCTACCTCTTGATACCGTGTGCTTAAATTTAAACTGATCATGTGAAGTTACCTAAATTCAAGGATCTTCTTTTATTAAAATGTAGTTGGAGGTTCCATAAGGTTGCAACTAAACAGAAAAAAACACTACAATACTCATATTTCTTAAAGCACTGCTTTTTAAAATAGCATAAACACTTGAAATTAATGGTCACAATCTGTGTACTTCTTCTGAAGGAGCTTTTGCTGTCTGGTATGCCAGAAATTGATGTGAATGATTGGTTAAACAATACAGAATATACCAGTGGCTATGAGAGAGGAGACCAAGTTATACAGGTAAAATTACTTTTTTTTTTTTTTTTAAATAATTTAGACTGCTGCATTTTAATCCAAAAAAAAAAGAAGATAACTTTTGTTGTTGTTGTCATTTTCTCTTTGTGTTTATGGAAGCTTATATTGGCTGAAATTTGTGGAGGTTTTTTATACTATGTTCCTATATGAAGGGACTTAATGATATATTAATTTCATGTGAAAATTTCCATCATTTCAGTAAGAAACATGAATATTCCATTTATTGTTTTACCATTTTATTTTCAAGTACTGCAAGTATTTAACAGAAAATACAAAGTAACTTATGTTTCATTTAGTGGTTCTGGGACGTTGTGGAAGAACTAACTCAGGAAGAGAGAATATTGCTGTTGCAGTTTGTTACTGGCAGGTGAGAAACTCTTCTGTAGCAACAAATATGTTGTCTGGATACTTTGAAATACATCAAGAGACTTCAGATTACCATACAGGATCACCTAACTAGAAACTGTTTTGCATACTTCAGTGTTCCATACGTTGATCAAAGTAGACAAAGTGTGTGTTAATACTTTTGCTGCTTGTATTGCCAGCAAAATGATTGATTCGTTCATTATTATACTTGACTACTTTGCAAGAGGCCTTTGTATAGTTAAGTTGCTGTCCCAGGCAATTTTTAACAAGGCAGTAGTGAATTTAACTGCTCTTTATGTTCTTCTTCCTGCTGCATATTTATGTGGCTCCTGGCTTCTCCAGTAATCAATATAAGCTTTAATACACGAGATAACAAGGTATCACTTCAGTCCGTGTAAACAGAACATCCTTCTCCTAAAGCTGAGCTGAATTTAACATTAGTGCAGTGTGTCAAGAATCAAGTGAAGATGTAACCTTATGCAAGACTGTGTTTGCTTTATATAGGATTTCTGTCCTAAATTCAAGTTGTTCTTCAGGGAAAGCCCCTTTTTTTTTTTATAGTTTTGGGGGCAGTGGGGAAGGTTTTGAGCAATAAATGCCCCTGTGAACTGGGTGAGTTGCTGAGTTTGTGTACACAGACATTTTGCAAAGTGGATCCATATATATGTGGCACCTGAGCTGTGTAATTCACGTCTTCTTCTGGCGGCAGGTAGAGATGGCACCATCTTCTAATTTGATACTCCCTTCGTAGTCTGGGATTTGTAGAGTAGTTGACCTTTTGTTTTTAAGTTTTGTGTTTAAGCAATGGTAAAATACAGATTAGGATTATCAAACCTTTTATACCAAGGAATTTCACGGTCATGGGTGTATCATGGAATGGCACAGTCTTCAAATTCTAATAGTTTCACTTGATTTATTATGAATTTCATTGTTTTTAGGGATCACAGACCATTTAAGAAGCTGTTTCTGTGCACATCAATTTTTGTCCTCTGCAGAAATGATTCCTGCAGTTGTAACTGCACAACTGTTGCATGCCAGCTGCTGGTCTATCATTTTTAGTGGACTAGTCTGTTTCTAAGTCTAGGTGGCAAATAAGGGTCTTTAGAATGTAAGGTCATGTTTCAAATGCTTCTTAAAACATTCCAGATGATACTCAAGTGGCATTCACTATTTTGATGGCATTTGGGCTAATCTACTGGATTCTAAGGGACGCTTTCTATCAAGTAAACAATTACGTTGTCTGATGAATACGTGCTTGAGCACCATTCATTTTGGTCACAAATCACTGACTTGTTCTTACCCATTTCTTGTTAGGAGGAAGGGAATTTTTGGTATCTCTTTTAAGAACTCTGGGCTGAAATTTAAAACCAAATTGCTTTGTATTTTTTCTGTATCAGCTAGTAGGAGCCCATTTTGCTTTTTCTTCAGTTATTGAAGTGCAACAGGTATATTTTTCCATAAAAATTGAACTTGTGAAAGTTACCTCTAATAGCGGTATGCAGTTGGCATTTTTGCACACAAATGCCCAGACATTCCTAGTTTCTGGACATGGAGGATTTAGATGCTGAGTTGTCTAACACCAGCTAGTCTAGTACAGGCCAGTATCTTAAGTAAGTTTGTACACTAAATGTATACCTGATTTCAAACTGTGGTCTTTTTCTGTGATTGCATTTCCTTAGTGAAGAGTTTGTTTCTGTATGTGCTGGTTGGCAGGCTCATTCAAATTTTTCATCGTTTTTTCCATTTCCCTTTAATCTCTGCATATTCTCTTACTTGATTTTTGTGTGTGTGGGTGTGAAATGGTACTGTTCTTTCTTTCCAGTCAAAGACTATGAAATTGATTTAATGAAATTGTATTTAGTGAATTATATTTATGATTATATCTTCAGTGTTTTGCTGACATCTCTAAATATTTTTAAACTTTGACTTTTGTCGTGTTCTCCCATTCTTACCCCTTTTTGTCAATGTAATGAAGTCTTTCTTTGGTAGTTTCAGTGGAGATACCATTGTGTTCATCATTAATGCCAGTTTTGAGACATCTTTTAACAGTAAAGTAATTGTCATGAGCAATGTTTGTATAGCAGATTCTGTGTGTTTGGAGGTCTTGGCACATTCAGGAAAAAGCCTGAATATTCTTGTGCCTCATGTTGGGGATCTGAAAATTAGTTTATGTACCACCTACTTTTTTTCTGCTGACAGCTGACATCGTATTGCCAATGCCACATGCTTTTACTTTTTTCCTCTCTTGATCTGTTTGGTGTTTGTAATAGTATTTGGTTAGATTATTGTTAATTATCCATTGGCAACTTTTGATCAGGTTTTTAGTTAACAGTTGGAGGGAAATGTTGACAGTTTATGATAAATTCTACTTTACTGGTATTTTGCAGGTATCAGGATTGCTATTTAACTTCTAAGAAGACTGTAGTTTCTGTTGAGCATTAAGCTATATGCTATTTTAAGGGAAATACAGCATATTTGATAAATGTGACTGCTTTTAAAAAGTAAAAAAAAAAAAAACGAAACTGTCTTAAAGTATCACTTCTACTTTGTTTTCATTTTAAGTAAATGTATGCAAAATTTGGAAGTGGGAGAATAGGTAGAAAAGCTAGGATTCAGATATAAGCTTAAACATTTTAATAGTGCTGAAGTTTCCAAAGCTATGAAATTGTATTGTTGCTCTTGCTGAAGGCTATTTGCACATGCAGTAAGAGAGGTAAGATCTTGAGGTGTTATTTGCACATATTTGAAAGGCTCTCTTTACTATATTGGCAGCGTTTTGCTTGGAAAGAAAGCTCATTCTTGGAGGCATAAGTTGACAGCTGTTACTTCCATACTATATAATTTTGACCTGTTGTATTAAAAACATGATAATAAGTTAAATTGTCAAAACTTTAATCTAATAATGGGCTAAATTATGATTTTTCAGCATTTAGGTCTGTGTTTTATTGCTGATTTGAATGTGGAATTCTCTTGTTTCATCAAAGGAGAAAAAAAAGTCACTGCAGGGGAGGCAGCACTGTGTTAGGAATGCGAGCCAAACCCATGATATAAAAGAGTACTGCTGTAAAATCTTTACAACTGTTCCAAACCGTGGCTGTGAGCACAATTCCGTTTGTAGGTCAGAAATAGTGTGCTGCAAATAATCAGTCCTTCCCCCATAGCGGTTGCCTTATATACCAGTGCCCAGAACTATATGCCCAGCATTGCTGTTATTAAGGTAGGTGATACAGATTTATGTGTTGGATACTATAGCTAGCTCTTAAAAGTATGTTTAAAAAGTATTACCGTGAGCCCTGGCCTAGCTCCTTAACATGTGGCAGTAGCAACCCTTGCTCTCTTGCATTTTTGCCAAGTAGTTTTACTGTGAGTGGAAATATTACTTCATTTGTCTTTTCCATTCTTACTCCTGGTTTTTACAGTCACTGTGGTTGTGTGAATATGGAAGTATTGTTTTTAATGTAAGTACCTGTAATCCAAAATTCTAACGGCTGTTATATATTCTATGGAATGCTTATTTTGTTTTATCAGATTCTTTCTTTGCTAGCTACAAAATTGCAGAATAGTTGAGATTGGAAGGGACCTCTGGCAATTGTTTGGTCCAACTGCATACTCAGAGCAGGGTCGACTAGAGCTAGATATTCAAGGTCTTGTCCAGCCAGGTTTTGACTGTCTCCAGTGGCACTGACCCCTCAGCTTCTCTGGGCAACGTATTCCAGTGTTTGACCACCTCACAGTAGAAAAGTTTGGTTTTTTTTTTTTCCTCATGTTAAAATGGAATTTCCTGGACTTCAGTTTGTGCCTGTTGCCTCCTGCCCTATCGCTGGGCACTGCTGGGTGCTCTGTCTTGAGACTTGTGCTCTGTCTTATTTATTCCTCCCTTCAGGTATTTATGTCCATTCATCAGATTCCCCTGGGCCTTGTCTTCTCCAGGCTGAACAGTCCCAGCTCGCTCTCCTCCTGTGTTGGGTGCTCCAGGCCCTTCCCATCTTTGTGGCCCTTTGCTCAACTTGCTGCAGGATGTCCCTGTCCCTCCTGTAGTGGGGAGCTTGGAGCTGCACTCCAGGTGTTCCTCACAGGGAAAGGATCACCTCTCTCAACCTGCTGGTGACATTATTCCTGATGTAGCCCAAATGGCTGCTGGATACAAGGATGCATTCCTGGTTCACAGTCAACTTCTTTTAGTCCTTATCCTTTCATTATAGTGCTGTGGGTTGGTGGGTGGTTGTCGCGGTTGAGACGGACAAATGACATAGACCAAGTTCTTCCAGGATGCAAGTAGTAGATGCCATTTATTGCCACAAGTGCATTTTTATACAGTTTTACGAATTCATGTGTCTCTTCACTGTTGGTTACAAGTTGCAGCAGTAACCTCTCATGGGCTAATTTTGCTATCATCAATGTTATTCTTGTACTCCCTTCTCTCTCACGGGTACATCCCTTCTCTCTCATGGGTACACCTTAATATCTCCGGATACTCCTTTACTCCCGTTTTTCTCACGGGTAGGCCTTAATATCTTCAAGGCTAATTTCTGTTCCCATGCCTTCCATCAGGGAATCCACAGACCCACCATACTTTCCCACAGGTGTTTGTGTGTGTGTGAGGGCTGCGCTAACGTTACCTTGTAATGCATACCAACTGAAGTTGATGTTATACAAATACCTGAATTTTATTCTGTTTGTTAGTTTAAAATTATAGGAAGGGACTGTGAAGGCTCCATGGCTATTGTCCATTTACACCCTGAGTAATCCTTAGATAATATATAGGTAAAAAGAAAAAACCCTGAGTAATAGGATTGAGAATGCATTCCTGAAGATGCTAGTGATTTTTTTTTTAAATATTTTTTTTTTCAGTGAGTTCTGGTTTTGTGACTGATGTAATGCTTTTATTAGTTACTTGAAATATGTGGTCTGAAGTAGTAAATGAAAAGGCATGTCAAGGGCACTGGTCAGTTGTCCCACAGGTAGTAATTGGAGAATAAACTGTTTTATGATGCAGTATTTCTTACTGTAAATATACATAACCATAGATGTTTGCCTGAACTCTGAGGTAATGTTCTGTTATAAAAACTGGTTTTACAAATGGTTCCTCTTTGCAAATGGAATTCTCCTAAATATCATTCAGACAATTTGATGCCTGGTGTAAGTAGACAGATGCATTATTCAATATCGTAATTAAAAGCGTTTAGACAAAGAGAACTTTGATATGGGTAAGAAAGGGCGAAGCTTGATGAAATTATTAGTAACAAGTCACGTGTAGCGATAAGAGATATTTGCAGTGTAAAGATTATATTTTTTGGCTTATAACGTTCTTGTAGTGGTCTAATTTCTGTGAATTTTCTCAGTTCCAGGGTGCCTCATGGTGGCTTTGCCCATATAATGGGTGGCAGTGGATTGCAAAATTTTACAATTGCTGCTGTGCCGTATACTGCAAATCTTTTACCAACATCAAGCACATGGTATGTTAACTAGTCTCACTGAGATACCTTAAAAATGGGGCTTTTCCATGTCAGTCTCAGTCGAAAGTATAGTTATTTTGAGCAGTTTAACTAAAAGGCCAAAAAAGTTTAGACGGTTTGTAGAATTTTCCCTATCCAGCATAGAATTGATGCAGTTTAACCAAGATGATGTTACATTATGTTTGCTCATTGTTTACTACTTCATTTTGCTTAACTAAAGGCAGTGGGATCAATAAGGGAATGTTCAAGTTAAATTGTTGTATTACAATTTTCTGAAGTGAAAAAACCCCTTTATGTCCTGCAATACATTTGATTGCTCGATGGTACTGTAGTGCGGCATGTGTTTGTTTTCTTTCATAAATGTGACATCTTCAGGGTTTTCAGTCAGAAAACTTTACTCTTGGGTTTCTTGCTGAACTGCTCAACTTTCTTTTTTTCTTTTCAGTATCAATATGCTCAAGTTGCCTGAATACCCAAGTAAAGAAATCCTCAAGGACAGACTTCTTGTGGCATTGCACTGTGGAAGCTATGGTTACACAATGGCATAATGGGGTCTGGAGAAGTCATCTGACCGCTGATGTGCAATTCCGAGTGGCAGAAGTAATTTTGGAAACTGTCAACAGAAAAGCAGCCAAGATGCTGCAGCCCATGGGCAGGGCTGGGCTTCAGAATTCGTGCAAGATCATCAACTTTTCCTCCATTATATGTTGTCAAAGTAGCTTTGATACTGTCATGACAAACCTCTCAGTATGCTGTACTTTCATTTTTTTTAAAATGACAGATCTGTATGGAAATCAGTTTACATGCTTTTCATTATTCAGTCTGGATCAAAAAGTTCGTCAGAATCTCTTTCCATGGTTTACTTTTTGATTTTTTTCAGCTGTATGGTTGAATGACATTTGCGTTTTAGTTTACTTTACACTCAGTTGGCATACTACTAATGGACAGACTAGTACTTTATGCCTTGTTGCATGTGAAAGTGCCATTTATTTTTGCAGAGAACACTATAGAAAGTTCAATTTGGATATTGTACAGTAAGACAGATCTGATGTATTTTCCATTTCTTTGCATAGTAACAGAAACAAAATTTTATAACTTTTTAGTATTTTAATGTATATGGTATGTAAAGATTAGACTGTTATCACTGGAAAAAATAACAGATGAAGTTAATATCTAATTTATATTAGAATTTACACTATATTCTACTAAATATTTAAAGTATTTGTGACTTTATAGTCAACTTGCAGTTTAGAATTTGTAAATATTATTTAAGATCTATATCCACATGTTTGAATGCCTTTACTCTTCCCTTGACATAATGGTATGTTCAAAAGGTATTATTAAATTTTAATATTTTTACCAGAATCTGAATATGACATGTTTGTGTGTCTTTGTGGGTGGTTTATTTTTTTTCCCCCGGGATTTTATTCATCTTCCTATAATTTAAATTGTCATGGAAGTAGCATTTGAGAAGGCATTGCAAAAGGGTATGGATGGACATAAGCAAATGCACAAGGAAGGAACTTGAGCTTATTGAGGCTAATGGGCAAGACAATAATAATTAGAATCTCATGTCAAAATTGATATAAAATTAGAATTTATTATTCAAATAATACATAAAAAGACACAGCAGTGGCTCATCAGCATTTGTTTTTGATAAGTAGCTGCATGCGTTGGGGTAGATGATGCATTTGCGTAAGTGCTTTTTAGGGACCAGAGGGTAGGTCTGCATTATTGTTTTGATTCAGGCCTGGAGTGGGTTTTTGGTTTTGTTTGGGGTATTTTATAATTAATCTGGTCATCCCTACTTGTCATGCTTTTGCTTTAGAGAATGCAAACTGGATTCTTGCCAGGTGAAGCTAAACAGAAAAAACATTGATCCAAAAATGTCCCAGATGCTAATGGATGAACATCTGGTTATGTTTGCAAGACCTGGCTGACCTGAAGAGGCGATCTGAACAGTTAGTAAATGAGTTCAGGCATAGGGAACCGCCCAGACACATAATTCAGGTCCTCAGTACAAACTGTTTGCTACTGATCTATTTGTGTTTTCCTACATCAAATGCTAATACATATGTAGCCCGTGTTTACCAGCTGATCTGTCCAGGCTGCTTACTTCGTGCTTTTTTTTTTTTTTTTCCAAGTTATACTTATTTTAATCTAAAGCATACATAACCTCTCTGAGGGTGAGAGAGAAATCTGTGGACCATCTGATTCAGTGGTGCCATGGTAGTTATCCTCGAAGCAAAGCTTTACACATAGTCTTATTAGCTTTATTCCCTTTCAGTTCTGTATGTACTCATAAATATTGGTTTAAATTCTTATGCAGTATTTGTGGCTGCAACTTAAGGAGAAAACTGCTTTTAGTCAGCCAAAAGAGCACACTCTTCCAGCAGAGCAATACTGTGAGAGCTTGTTAGACTGATCCAGTCAGTGGAGAGATGCTGTTTGTCTCTGGCACGCTCTAGGAAGCTTAGACTATTTAGACAGGTCAGATGTTTGAAGCCATGGGGGAGTTTAGTGTTAAATCTCAGTTATCTCGGATCTTTCAGTTAGCAAAAATACTTTGCTTTTCTGCACAGTTGGGTGGTGCTCGGTTCCCTGGCTATAGAGGTTATTTCTTTGTGTGTCTCTGCAAGGTAGATTGATGGCAGGACAGTGTTTTGAGCAAGACAAGGTATTTGTTGGGAATTATGTATTTCTGTTTTCTTTATGTAAATTGGGATTTTTATCTTTATCCGACGGTTTTACTGTAAATACTGTTGTTTGTTAATGATGGAATCTGTAGGGGGTTTTTTGTTTGCGTTTTGTTTTTTGTTTTGTTGTTTGTTTGTGTTTTTCCTTTCACATGTTCTCCTTCGTGGTAATACGCCGTGGTTTGTAGGAAATTGAAGCCTTGCATAGTACTGTCCGAAACATGTCGTACCATGAGGCTGAGTGAAGGGCGGAAAAAAGAATGGAATTATTTTTCTTTTGCACTTATAATTTTGTATTATGCTGTACATGACATAGGTATCAACAAGCTGAATTTGCTCGCAAACAGTATTCCTGAAATGCTTGGCAACTGGTTTTGAAATGTAACAGTGTGGAGTTTTAATGTTCTCGCTGGTTCCCTAGGAGAGATCTCCCTGATACAGCCTCACGAATGGTTCAGGAGCAGATCAATTCTTCCTCCCCCATACTGATGTTAGTCATGTCCCATATGAAGTATCTTGTAGTATTTCTTGTAATGTTTGTACCAAATACTCCCTTGATAAGTCAGAATGAAATTTTGTTAAAATACTCCTGTAATAAAAAGCACGATGAAAAGACATAGAAAATGAGAATAGAGCTCTTGATACTGGGCTCTTGGTGTAACAGCAACCTTGTTATTGCTTGTTTTGAACAGATTTTTTGCCTGCTGAAATGCTAAACAGTGCTGTCTGCTGTGGTTGACCATGTGAAGACAGCAGGATTTAATTATTGCATTGAAAGGCTGTTTTTAGGACACTTGTGCCCCATTAGCGACGGGGTATGAAAAGCCTGTTGAGAAACTATAACTTAATATAGCTTTATAGTTTAGAATGATTAATTAGTTTATATTTGTTCTCTCCCACTGTGCCAGAACAAGGCAGGGTGAGTGTTCTGTCTCGGAAAGAACAGAACAGATGTCTTGTCAGATCATAGATCAGGAGCGCTCATTAACTTTTATTATCTTTATGAAATGTTAGATAGCAAAGCCTAGTTTTTGATGCTTGAAAATGTTGTGCATCTAATGTTGCAAAACCATTAAAACCATAAACTGTGAAATGTAGCTTAATGACTTCTACTGTACGTTCCGTAGTCAATAAGATTGAAAATGAAATGAGAGGGAGAAGGTGGTTAGCCTGAATTTTCCAGAGACTTGGAGACTTCCACATGTACAGGAAAAAATACTGGGACCACTTCTGCTTTGGAAGCGTGTGAACTCTTTATTTGGGAGTATAAACCCAAATTTGAAGTTTTAGTTTATTTGGACTGGTTTTGAAGTCTAACGAGCTGGTGCAGCTCCGTAAGTACAGCTTAGCAGTGCCTCAGAAAAGCCTCACTCTTCCCCTTGCAGACCTGAGCAGGAGTGGAAGCGCTTCATGACATCCACCTGGCTATATGGGGCGTAGAGCAAGGAAGGGGGAGAAGATTGCTCAGGCTGCTTTTCTAAACCGTTTGCCTAAATAAAAAAACCTTATTTGTCCCTCATGATACACAAGCAAGCAATGCTCCAGAGGCGTTCCTCCAAGTCTTGACGTGTAGAGGATTTTCCAGTAAGAGTTCTATGAGGTTGCACAGGAATTGAGTGTAGGTGCTCACTAAGAGCACCCAGTCACCATTTTGACAACCTTGTAAATAACTGTTTATTATAAAATACTCTATTAAATACATGTTTCAAGCAATTCTTAAAATACTAAAAGATACTGAAAAAGTACTCTACCATATCTCACTCTCTAACACAAGTTTTGTGTTGATAATTTTAAAAAGTCCAGTGAATTCATGAAGGAAATACTTTTTTTTTAAGGCACCTTTATAAAGAAGAGAGACGGCTAGTGAATTAAGTAATGCCTTTTCTTAGTAGTGTGTTCCTGATGTAACGTCACCACAGCCTCCAGAGTGGAGACCATCTTTACCTTAAATAACTTATAATCCGTAAAAATAAGGATGTTTTCCTGTGATTCTCTCATCCTTTCCTAAGTTGCCATTTTGTGTCTGTATTTTGGCTTTTGGGAAGTGGTTGTCACCTGGGGGGAAAGGCAAAAGAGTAGGAGTGCGTCCTGGCCTGGTCAGGGGGGAAGCTGAGGAGCAAGGTGAGATCAAATACAGTAATGCTGGTGGTTTAAGAAAGGAGTTCCCATGAGATCAGATGTTTGCCTAGCTCTGGCAGGCCAGAATGGAAAGCGGGACTTCCAGGTTTGTTTTCTCTCTTCTTTTTCCCCGCCATGTTACATACTTTTTATATGCGTTAAAGAGAAGTTATTGGTTCATGATTGAGGTCAACCTCAAGTCTTTTGATTAATCAATAGAGATGTGAGGAGAAAAAGGTGACGGGATGGCTTTTAGAAGAAATCTGAGATGGTGTCAGTCTATAATGCACAAAACCGGCTGTTTGCCTGGAGACCTTTAAAATAGTCAATCCCAACTTCTGATAGAAGGTTATTTTCTAGAAGCCTCTCTTTCTACAGAAAGTCTGTCTGGAGTGGGTACTTTGGGAAGCCAAATAGCTGCAGTATTAAATTGAACATATTGCTTTATTGACTGCCACTGTGCTGTCTGCTATTGCAGGTAGTTAGTAACCAGTTCCCTTTGCAGAAGTCAGAAAACAGAGATGGTACTATCGCTATGGGACTTTCCTTGCACGTTAGAGAGAATGCTTGAAGGAAACCAGCTGATTAATTAACAGACTGATAAATATGAATTGTGATAAGAGGAAACAGATGACCCTGTCCTAATTCTTACCAGGCAGGCATAGCACCTTTTATCTCCGCCACGGTCTTTTGGAAAGTGATGCAGATGTTGAAGAATAGGGATCAAGAAGGTTTTTTTCCCGAGACAGCTTTTCAGATTTTTAAGGCTGGTTTCTTTATAGTTTCCATGCTATATTGTATGTAACGTATAACAAATATTTAAATAAATATAAAGCAACAGTGCATATCTTTTCCTCTATTAATGCTACGAACTCGATGATTTTTATTTAAATAAAGTACGCTTTCAATTTTAGCCTTGTAATTAAGGGGTTTGGATGTACGTTTGTGTTTTCCTTACCTTTGTCTTGAAATAGCGGTGGGTTTTCAATCGAGCTGTTGAAATTGTGGGCAAATCAGTAGTTGCTGTACGCAGCTGTTCTTAGTAAGAATTTCTAGCGTGTCCATAGAAGACTGTCTTTCCAGTTAAGAAATAAAATGGGTCAACTACTAAATTGATGCTAAGAAACAAAGCTTTAAATCTATGAGATTAAACTTCCTCAGGGATTCTTGAGTTGGAAAATAAGTGCTTTTCAAGTCAGAACATCTGTTTATACCCAGACTGACTATAGATAATCATACAGCTGATAGACTAGAGATTGTGATATATGTTTAATAGACACGCTTGTCAATTCAACATCTTTTTACTCTCTAAGGACAAGAACAGAGTTAATGTACTTCCATGGGACTAGCTGTAGCTTAGAGGCAATAGGAATCAAACCACATAAGGAAACGTAGGATAAGGTGACTAGCTTACTTTTGTACTTAGTTTCATTTGAAAATAGCCCTGTGCAGTTAAGTAGATCAAAAGATTTGTAGTTGTGCATATAAAGCAGTATTTCTAGTTGCAATTGTAAAAATCTGCATGTAATCCAAGCTAATAGAATAAATTAATGCTATTTGAATTAAACTAGAATAGCTTTCATATGCACCTTTAGTTTGGGTTTAAAAAATGGCATTATTGCATGTCTGTCCATACATGGTATATAGTTTAGTTGGAATACATTATTTTTAAGATGCTCACTTAGTATGTTTGAAATGTTACAGATAGGCTGAAAACACCAATGAAAAGGGCTGCAAAGGTCCATTGAACTCTTTCCTCTGAACTCAGTGTCTTCCATCCACTTTGGTCTCCTCATGTCATTGACTAATGTACACTGCTAAATTTTCTCTTAGAACAGAACCCTTCCAATTTCTCACCCAGATTTTTCTGGGTTATTTTGATAGGAATGGTAAATAATATCCCTGAATGGGTGTTAATTTGTTTACATGAGGAAAAAAAAAAGTTTCCATGTTAAAACAACCTAAACAAAGACAAACCAACCCCAAACACTCCCCCCCCTCCAAAACAAAACAAAACCCCCCAAACAAACAAAACCAAACCAATCAACCAACCAAACAAAAAGTCATGTTAATATGATTAGAAACTGGTTCATGCCGAAAGGTGTAGAAACTCAGGCGTGCAAACGCTGTGGAGATGTGCATCCCTGAGCCTGCTGTTTGCAGTTGTATATACTTGCTGCATTAAGTGCTTGTGACATTCTGTGCCAAGAGTTCAACTATTGAGTTTCATACAGGGCCGAGTGATTCATCGGGATGATTAGGATTCTCTTGGGGTAACTTCACTGTACTGATTGCCTCTGACAGATCAGTTTGCTTAGATTAAAAAGCAATTGTTAGTGTCTAGTCAAATTTATAACCTCTGGTAAAAGGAAACTGAACCCCAGTGCTGTCCAGTATATAAAAACAACTTGGTCTACAAATTATGTGAATTTGGAAAGAAAACCGAATACTTGAAGAGTAATACTAGTTTATGTACATACGGGCAAAGATTTCACAGGAACCTACTACACAGCTTGTCTGTGCTAATAAGTTTATTGTGATGTTTTTAGGTGAGTCTATGTATAAGCATTGTTTTAAATTAATTCTCCTAATTGCTGCTGTTGTGGAAATAAAGTGATGCAGCTATTGATTAGTATTTGGACTCCTGTGGATGTTATGGCAGCACGGCTTTTATGTGTACGTATGTCAGCTAAAGGAAGGGATTATGCTATAAGGAATCTAAATGCCATCTTAGATTAGACCTGGTGAGCTGGTCCAGAAAGAACTACCGTGCTTCACCTCTGATTTGTGGCACATATTAGTGATGCTCTAGCTGTGAGACCTAAGCAAGAGGAAAGAGAAAACAAATGTTTGAAGCATGCTTCTGAAAATGAGGAGTGTCTTCAGGGAAGAGGTGAGTGGTGTCCTGAGTGTAAATGTGGAATAACAGGGATGTTTTTAACAACAGACAAATATGTCATTCAGCTGATGAATAGGAAAAGTGTCTGGGCCTCCTGGATGTGTGATCCTTTCTCCCTCCCCACCGAGTTTGAAGGTCGCAGTCTGTTGCCACAGAGACTGGGAAGACTGGTTGAGGTCAGCAGGTCTAGACGAGGGTTGGTGGAGATAGTGAATGTTCTCTTTCATCACTGATGCTAGCTCAGGATGACTCTTCTGCTCTCTCATAATTCTGATTATTTTTTTTTTTCCGCCTGTGCCTTAAGGTAGGTTTTCTTGGCAGTATTTGCTAAAGTGAGTTAAGCTTCTGCTGAAAGGCCACCACTTCACACTGTGTATGAGCAGGGTCTCCCTTCTGTACAGGCAAGATGCTGCCCATTAAGCAGAACAGCATGCATAACTTGGCTAAAATGTGGCTCTAATTTAAGAAAACTCCAAGTGTAAACAGGACACATGCAAATTAATTATAATATCTGTGCTTTTGGTCCTTAGCTTGTTGACATGTTTTTCAACTGTGCCTTATTTATGATGCCTGTATGTCTTGGAAATAGTGTGTGTGTTGTTCTAAAAGAAAAATACATTCTAAATGTAAATAAAACCTTCCTTTCCAGCAAAGGGCTGTTCTCCTGACTTTATTGTGAAGTAATTCACACATAAAGGTGGAAAATCCAGTTGGATTAAATTAAAATAGATGTTGCTTGCTTTATTTAGGTTCAATGTTCTGCGGAAGTGTTTTTGTTTTAGCATAATTAGAATCTCCATCTCCAGTCTTGACTGGATTGTGGCAATTTAAGAATGATCTTTGAAAGACCAGACAAGCACACTTACAGTCCGCTATTCATTACACTTTTTCTGTGTGTTTGGTGGTGATTTCCTCTCTCTCCACTGACAGTGCTACTAGAGAAATGGACTGAAATAATGGAGAACTTGGAGTAGCTGTGATAACCTTTAATGTAAAACTCTGCTTTCTCTAAGTTGCATTAACGGTTCAAGAGGCTAGTGTGTTAGTTACATCTCGTAGCGAGATGTACTTTATTTTTTTGTGTGTGTGGAAAAGCCTGAAGAAAATGTTTTCCTTATTGTCTTTCACACAAAACCACCTTTGGCCATGTCTTGCACTGGTGGACTGTAGCGTTTGTTTCTGCTCCTGTGTCTGTCTTGTCTCCAGTACCAAGCTTTTTTGTTACTCAGTCTTGACTGGTTTGATGTGAGTTCACCAGGGGCTTTTGCTGTGTTGTACATCTTTGTGTTTAACAGCTAGCAGAATTCAATGGACAGACAGATTACACAGAGGCTGCCGAGACTCATGTTTGATGTCTACCTCTGCCACTGACCTCCTTTGTAACCTTAGTAAAATACTTCACGTCTCTCTACGTAGGTCCCTGCTATTATAGTTAGTCTGTACACTTCTGAGGGAAGGAGATACCCTTTGTGTATCTGTGTGATGCCTCACGGAACAGATGAGTTCAGTAGGGACGTTGGAAAGTGTCCAGATGTAGTGTCTGTATTTTAACCCAGGGTTTAACTTTGGTGACTGCTTCTCGGAGACAGCCTTTGAGGGGGGACTTGGGAGCTTACTTGCTCTTCCTCTACCTTGCCATCCTGCTGAGCAGCTGGAGCAAACCTGGGTGGACGGCTGTCATGAGCATGCGGTTAGGACTCTACCTTGCAAGCGCTGTTCAGTGCTCACTAGTCACAAATTTTGAAAATGGTAATACAGTCATCCAGAAGGACTCAAGATCAGCCAAACGGTCTCCAAGGCATGCTTCTGCTTCAGTGTCTTGTCCTCCCCTGTCACCTTGACTATATCCTTTTAAAGCATGGGACAATAGTTTCATTCCTATGATCTGTCTGGAAAGCAGTCATGTTCAAGATCTAGTGAACTGGTAGGGATGCTCCACAAGAGTGTGACTCGGGTGCTTTAACTTGACCTAGAGGTATCACCTTCTTAAGAGCCTTCATCGCTTTGTTGCTGGAGACTTTTATGTCCAGGAACTGATGGCCTCAATGGAGAGGTGCATCTGAAAAAGGTGAGAAATCCCCATGGTTTAAAGCTGATTCCTTGACTTTCAGATAAGTTGCTAGTTGTTGCTTTCCAACTTCTGACAAAGTTGGAAAGTTGCTTTTAAGCAGTAGGGGTTATCTTATGGGAAATCTTACTTTTTCTTCACAGCGGAAGCGAAATTCATTTTCAGAGGCCTTGATGTCAGTGTCATGCTCCTCTTGTTTGGGTCTCTTTCTATGTCCTTTCAACATCACCTGGCAACTTCTGCACCAAGACTAACCACCTAAAGATGAACTCACAGTCCATCTTTCGTCTTTTTTTCTATATGTACAAGCTCTCAGTAGCACAAGAATTCTGCATTTTTTCTTCTTATATAGAGACTTTGACACTAAATCTAAAAAGTGCCAGTCTCTTTGTCCAAGGTGCTATCCTGCAGCTCTATAGAAATGCTGCTTTTTAAAAATGTACCTCATTTTTCTGCCGTCTTTCCCTTTAGACAAATCATACTTCACAGAATCAGTAATGCTTCTGAGCATGTCTTTATGAAGGCAAGGTTAGAAAGCAGTAAACAAGCAAAGAATCTGCAAGGTCTGAAGGTCTTTAATTTTGAAGGTGATATATAGCCAACTGGTGATATATGCCAAACATCAGCTCCTACTGGCCATAAAAAAAGGAGTGCCAAGCATAAATCTATCTAAAATATTTCAATTGCTTTTTCTGCCTTAGGATAACTATCTACCCTGATGCTGGACCATAAAGCTGTGCTAGTTCAGTATATCTGAACCTGCTTAAGTAAGGGAACTTATTTATTTGAGATTTCTATGACATTTGCATTTCCTTGGGTGTAATGCAAAGACTAACATCATCAGAAGCAAGAAATCATACACTAAAAATATTTCATAATGAAAGATATGATCCACGTCTGTAGGTGGCATAACCTCTCTATCTCTGATTAGAGCACGCGATTATGGCCTCAGAATACCAGACCTCAAAGTGTACAGGGCTACTTGCAGAACACCCACTTCTGCCGATGCTTGTGTTTTCTTTCTGACTGCAGGAGAGTTGAGATATTGGTGGCACCCAGCTTTATAAGTGAGATCATCTCGATGGTAATTCCATTAAATATTTTAAGACATCATTTCTTCAGGGATTTAAGCTGCTTTTTTTGTCATATAAAGTTACATTAGAAAGTAAACATCTGGTTTTGTATTGTTGCACTCTTCATGCAAAGAACGAATCAGTAACATCAAGCAGTGGAAATGCATTTAATTATCATTTAATTTAATAATTATCTTGATAACTAATATCTAATAACTATTAATTTAAGAATTATATTGAATTATTTGCTGGTAAGTCTCCCTTGCCAGTGGTAGAACGCTCTGATTTCTGTCTTTGCAGGATACCAGGCCTTAAATCTGTTAAAGGCCCTACTAAATATTGGCCATCCTTTACATCAGGCTTGTGTAACTTAGTGGTTAAAGGGAAGTATCTATTCAGAAATCCTTGCTGAACTGCCAAAGGTACTTGACTTTTAACTTTTGGGAAAAGATATCATTTGTATCAACAGCTTGTTTAAGAAAATGGTCTCTTGCTTGTAAATTGGTATAAGAAATCGCTGGAATGGAAAGATCATACAGCATTCCTCTAATGAGTGGAATTATATGATAATTTGTCTAGCCTCTAATGGATTTAGCGTTTGTATGTTAGCCCTCTTTTAAGAGACTACTGTCTATAAGAGGTGTGGGTTTGACCTTTGATGTCTTGCTTTGTCATTTCTTTCTGGTTTTTCGCCTTTCTTTTTATTGGCAATATTCTATATTTATGTTCTGAGCAGAGACTTGTCTAAATATTTACTGAACTCAGGTAATGTAAACAAACACTTATTTTAAACACTTATTTTAAAGGACACTGGAATAAGGACACTTACCTTTTACTCTCTTTGGATTCTTTCCTCCATGTAGAACAGCACCTTGAAATATGAGAGTTAACATCTGCCCTACACTACATATTTTTACAGGTACTCTTGAGGAGTTCTTAAAATCCTGAATTTTAGAGGAGCATGTGGTTCTGCTTATGTTGTCCTAAGACCATATTTCCTCTTTATTGCTCAGTTATGGTAGGAAAAGACTCTGATCAGCAGTCTCCAGGAAAAACATCAGTGTTTTGGGAAAACTTTTCTTTTGCTACTTATCAGAGGGGTACCTAGTGCAAACTGGGGAAGAAGTCTCCGCAGAGATGTGGTGTGCACAGGTTGCTGAATGGGGCAGTATGCACCACCAATTTGCTTTGGAGCTGAGGCTGCAAACGCCTCTCGAAAGTGTGCAGTAAAACAGCTTTACTTGAAAGAGGATAAAATTAATGTCGTGAGGGAGTAGACTGATGGGCAAACAAAGGGACTATAAAAACTGTTGAGGCCCCTTCGGATGCATCAACAGGAACAGGTTCCTTTGATTACTAATCTTTTGCAGAAACTGCAGTCCTGCTGCTGCAATGCTGACCTGAGGCTTGCCAGTTCTTGGATGTGTCACCGCTTTCTCCTCAGCCTCAGTGGCTGTGTCTGCCCTTTTCTTTCTCTGTTGCTCTTTCTTTTCTCTCTCTCTTTCCACCTTCTCTCTCTTCTCCCTTATTTTCATATTGGATGGGAGAATGAGCCTTCTCTTTGTCAGGAAGAAAGCTGGCCAAAAATGAAGAGCTCTGTTTCATGGAAACACAGGAGTTATCTTTTTGCTCTGCCTCAGATCTTATTTAGTCCTGCCACAAAAAGTAGCCATTATTCTGAGACACAGTCTTCACCATAGCCTCCTCATCTTGCTGCTATTAGTTGTTTTGTGTGTGTATGAACTGCTCTACTTCCAAATACATCATACACATGTCCATATTAGCCTTGGGAAATATGTATAATACATTTTCCTTTTGGATAAAACTTTCACAACTATTTCATGTTTTCATGATCATCTCTAATTATGAGGATAGGTACTTTGAAGGCTGGGACATATTAGGAAATGCAGCAATGAAGATCAGAGGGAATTCTCCAAGACCATTTTCACAGGAGAAAAAGCAGGAATATTTAAGGCAAGTCAGTTCTTGCTATGCTCTTTATTGTATTCTGTCATTACATCGTATTTCTCAGTTCAACTTAAAAGTTAACACTACCCTTAAACTTCCCAAAGTAAAGGTTTTGTGGTGAGGGTTCTGTCTTTCACTTTGTGAGTAAAGTCTAATTACTATAGAAAGTGTGTAAATTTATAGCTATACAGGTTACATCTTTTTTATTTTTAATTTAAATGTAAATTGCATCTGAGTGAAATGGAATCCATCTAACTCATCCAAAGCCTGATAAATTAAGATGATTCCTTCCTTTTGTACAGTCTGGATTTGGGTTTGTCTGCAAAGATGGTGTGGATTGAGTGGTGGCACCCAGGCACATAGCTTTGAATGCTCTGCCTAATGCAAATCCAAATATATCAATACATGAGTTCTCTGTATTTACTGCTGTGCAACCATGCAGGTGCTATCTCTGATCTAAGCCCCTGACCAGAGCTGTTTGTTGTACTTAGTGAGATGGCAATGCTCAGTAGTAGATAAGATTCAAAGAAGTCTGTAAAACAAGTCTATCTAAACATTACTGAGACTGCAGTATTGTTCTTGAAGAGCAAAGGCTGTAAAATTTGTCAGTGCTGCAGTAGATTCTGCTGCTTCTCACCCCTAACCACCCTGCAGCTCCACTGCTGGCCATAAAACTAAGTTGTTTTGTCGCCTGTGGTTATTAATTTTAGCTTTAACATACTAAATTGAATGCAGAGACATTTACTTACTGTAAATTTATCTCCAGTGAAACAAAGGGGCACTAACTTTGCAGACTTGTGTAAAGAGTATCTGTTTGCATTAAAAATAGTTGAGGCTGCAAGTTAGGACTTCTTGAAGAGTAAGTATATACACTAACAGTCAATAAGTGTTTTATTAGTGCCTGGAGATTATTTGGCTATAAAGTTTCATTTTTTTTTTAAGCTAAGTACTATAAAAAAGTAAATAAAAAGTTAACCATCTATTGCCTCACTTTCATTTAAAATCTTGCATTTAATTTCTTCTTTCTATGTAGCCATTTATTATTATTATTATTATTATTATTTTGCTTTGACACTGGGGCTTGGAAGAAAGTGGCTAAAATTTATAACTCTTATTTATTCAAATGTATTGTCTGTGTCATAGGTTTCACACTTCCTATTAGAAGTCTGGAAAATATTTCTTGCTATGTTGAAAGAGAACAAAATTCAATTTAGAAATATAATTTCCTACCACTAAGACACTTGATAACATGGGAGAGATTAATGGAGCCTTATGACAGAAACTTGATTTAAAGTAGGAGATTAATACTGCTTTATCAGCCCATACCATGAGTGAATTAGCTCAAGAAATCTGTTTGAAGTTGCTGAGTTGTCTGCTAGAAAAAGGTATCTGGACATTTATTTGATCATTGCTGAGTACTTGCTATAGGCTTGTCTATCTGACAACAGAATAACAAACTTCACACCAGCCTGGCTTATTTTACAGTAGCATGTTTCTTATTATTCCCTGTTATCCCCCAGGAAGCTGGAATGCTTTGGAGGTCAGCTGCTGGCTCAGGAGGATTATTCCCAGTAAATCAAGCTCAAATTAACAAATAGAATTACACTGAAGTTCTGATTTGATTGATATCGAGGACAAAAAATGCTGAAGTGGTGTTTTTAATTGGAAATGTTCTGTCCCAATGCCTGTTGTAAATCATATTTTTATCAGCAAAAGAAGCCTCTAATTTCCTTTCTGGAATATAGGAGCGTTTATCTTTGGAGCACATTAAAGTGGTTCAGAAGTTGGGCCTGACAGGCTCATAGATCTACAGATGTACATGGCTAACAGAGGAAACTGGGAGCAAGACGCACTGGGGCCGCAGCCGGCTGCTGGTCCAGGTTGGCATTCCAGCTCCACTTCTGATATAAATTACATCAATATCAAAAAAGAAAAGAAAAATATCTGTGGTCATCAATCCACTTCTCTTGTCATTTGGCAGATGTGCTCTGTATCTGAAGATCCAGCCACCAAATTAACTGGTAGTTCTTAGGATCCTGTGTGCCTTACTCATTGTAAGGGGAAATGGCACCGTGTGCAGGCATAAATATATTGTATGTGTCTGTGTGTATGCACAAGATACGCATGCGTACATACAAATGCTTTTTCCTCCAGTGACTTTCAGTTCTCTTTGTAAAATGTCTGAAGCTGCTGCACTTGTAAGTTCAACTAGTTCAAAATCAAGTCTGCATGATTTTGTAGCTTTTAGTTTTTATTTCTCCTAGAATTGTAGCATCCAGAGTTTTATTTCTAAATCTTTCTTTTAAACGTTTTTGCTCTGTCGTCTGTATAAACAAATTTACAGAGTCAGCCTTGTAACATGTGTATTGAATGACTGAAAATAATATGTTTGTACACTAAGCTCGTATTTGTTGCCTGCAATATGGTAATATGTAAAGGTACATTGTCAAATGCTGCACTGCAGAGCTACGCACAGTGGCATTTAGTATGCACTATGTGTGCCATGACGAGTGGTTAAAGAGTACCTTCATCGCGTATCTGAAAGAGCATCCTGCTACTTTGGTACAGATGAGAATTAACAGTAAAGTGACTGGGAAAGCATGTACATTTTGCTGAGGTGAATAGTTGCATTTCATAAAACTGAAAGAGCGTGTCTGCAGTGTGCAAGGAGAAGCCTGTATTTGTGGGCAGAAGATTAGCATTTACCTGCAAGCAATTTAAAAACTATTTGTGGGATTTGAACAGGACATGGGAGTCACCTTAGGGAAGAGGGAAGGGGAAAGATCTCTCTGCTTCCAGGCCCCTTTGGCTGGAGCGACTGGACCTTGCTCCATGTCCACAGTGTGGGTGTGAAGTTCTACCTACCGTAGTGGGTACCAGACCAATGTTAAAATCTGAAGCTTGAAGGGTCAGGGTAGCAAGCTGTTTTAAAGTGTCTCACTCAGGTAGCAAAACAAGAAAACAAAAAAAAAAGGATTGCTGAGTATGAACAGATGATCACAAACTTGAACAAAAAAGATCAGCTACCCACCAAAACTTTATGTTCGTCTGTTCTCACTTCAGGATTTTTCCAAACGTTCTCGTACACTTCAATATAGGCTGGAACTACCTTCATCAGTTCAGATGAAGAAAGCCCCAGACTCTGAAGATTGCTGAATTTATTAATGCAAGGGAAAGGAAAATGATTTTTCTTTTTTTTTTTTTTCTGGCACCTGAGCAGCTGCATTGACTGTGGTGCTGTTGGGGACACCTCTGACTTGCTGTTTTGTTTGCTGTGTGGGCAGAACCAAGAAAATACATGCTTTATGCTGTGGTCAGTCCTTCAGGTCTATAAGTATGCACTCTTCTGACCTTTTGTATAAGAAACCACAAGGTCTGCTTTACAGAAGCTAATTATTTTTGCTTTATTAAAATATACTTTCCACAAAGACTTCTAGCAAAGAACATGAAGAACTGGAGTGTCCATATTTTTCTTTACAATATGCTTTACTAGTCAACTGTCACACTATTTAAAAAACTTGCAACTGAAGTATAACTTAAATTCATGTGGCTTCAGCTGCCATTGAAGCTTGGCTTTTTCTGTTCCATTGAATTAAATATTCCTTCTGCAAGGTGTGTTTTTCCATATCCATGGCTCTTGGGCACCATAGCCAAAATCTTCCTTGCCTCCAATTAATTCCTGAGACTTTTAAATAATTTGAATTCTGTTCTCAGTATTGGGAAATACTCATCACTATTGGGGAGGAGTATTAATACTCAATAATACTCAATTGTACCTCCCTTCTCTCATCCTATCTGTCCTAGAACAGTCCCTTCAGACCCTACTTCACCCTCTCCAGTTTATAGGTTTTTTTGTTTTTCTTTTTTTCAGACTATGGATGTAAGAGGCATAGCTAGTGTTGACTACTGACCTTATGAAACCCTTATATAGGCAAAGAGAAAGCTTTAAACTTCTTATTACAGTACTGTAGTAGCATTGATATGTATATAGATAAACAAAACTTCTTATGAGAAGTATTAAAGAAGGAGTCTGGTTGCTTATTTTCCGTAAAGGCAGACTTAAGTGTTTGTGCAGGTACATATGCAGCACGGGAAACAAATAGATGGAATTTGAAGTCCATGTGCAGTTGAAGACCTATGATACAACTTGGATTACAGAAATGTGTTGGGGTAGTTTTCATGACTTGAGTAAACCTGCATCTAGGAAGACCAACAAGAAGGGCAACAAAAGGAAGACCAGGTAAACTGTGAGGCCATGTCTTGGTGGGGTATGGGACCTAGGGACAAAGGACATGAAAAAGGCTCAGATACTCAATACCTTTTTTTACTTAATTTTTTACTGGTGAGGGTTGTCCTGATGCCTCCTAGGTCTCTGGGTCTTGTGGTAGAGACTGGGAGAGTGATAGTTGACTTATAGGAAAGGCAGACTGCTTTAGTGAGCACTTGGAAACCAACAGGGCAAATGTAAGACTGTGGAACCACATAGGCTGCATTCAAGAGTGCTGAGTGCTGGCTGATGCAATTGCAAGACCTCTCTTGAGGTCTTTTCATCTTGAAAAAATCATGGCAGTCAGGGAAGAGAAAAAAAGGTAAATGTCATGGCCTGTTTCAAGAATAGTAAGGAGGAGCATCCAGGGAACTATTGGCCTATCATCCTAACCTCAGTCCCCCTGAAAGCCATGTCCAAGGAGAGGAAGGTGACTGAGAACAGCCAGCACAGGTGTACCATGGGGAGATTGTGCCTGACCACTCTGACCACTTTCTGTGGTAAGCAGATGAAGGAAGTCCAATGGGTGATGTTTGAGCTTTAATGATGTTTTCTCAGGTGTACAGGGAAAAAATAAGAAGCAACAGTGACTAGCTGCAATAAGGGAAATTCCAAGTAGATATTAGGATTTTTTTCCACCACAAGGGTGGTCAAACAATGTAACAGACTGCCCAGAGAGGTTGTGGTGTCTCTGTTCTTGGAGGCATTTAGAGCTAGACTGGACATGGCTATAAGCAACCTGATCTAGCGGACCTGCTTTGAAAGAGAGGTCAGATCACTTGACATTTTGAGGTTCTTTCTATACCTAGGATTTGAGACAGACAAACTTAAGTCTCTGGTCTGCCTAACTGAAGTATCTGTTGATCTTCTACTTTTCAAGTGACTGTCATAGCTGATGGGTGGCATTTTCTTAATAAGAAACATTGGAAAGACCTCTCTTTGTCTCCATACTAACAAGTTTTGCAGGAGGGAGAAATGTGAGTTCTTGGGGGTTATATTTTCCTATGCCCTATTTAATCTAAAAATAATTTACACCAAACAGATAAAACTAGATAAAATCATTACATAAGTTATTATTTGCTAACATATTTTTGCACAATAGCGCAAGCCAACATATTTTGGGGAGATATTCTTTTACAGCCTTTCATTTCAGACATCTTTGACACTAACCAGAAAAGCAATTTTCACACACAGACAACAACAAACAAATAAGACCTGCTTTGTGATTAAAGAGTCTGTGATTTTGCTATTCATGTTGTAAACTGTATTAAAGTACCTCTGGTAGAGAAACAGTCTTTAAGGTAAAGTGTAGTAAGAAAACATGACTTTGTTTAATCCATTCTGTTTTTATTTGCCTTGGAGAACATATTTTCAATAAGAGGCCTAAGTCCGCTGGTCCCTGCAGTCACGTTGACATGTCCCTGTGATCATCTGACAGAACAAATTCTACTTTTCCCCTCAGTCAGCTGAAAATGTATTCAGTTGGAGGAAAAAGGTGTGGTGACAGCTGCCACCCTCTTCCCCCCATGTTCTTTCTACCCCAAGACAAGCTACTCTTCTGGCAAGAGCTCTCTTTTCTAGTGCCAGTCTTTCTCTAAGAGAAGGTCCTTGAGCAGGAGTGAGTGGGTGCCTGCATTGCTGTGTCTGACACGGCATCAGGCAGGCAGCTGCTATGCCTATAGGTCTGGAGGCTGAGAAAACTATCACTTTGTTGCTCCTCCTGCTGAAATAGACTTAGTTCCTTAAAGTCTAGAGAGATGTGTCTAGCTCCGAGTCGTTGAAATTTTGCTCACTGAATGTTTTGCAGACAATCCCAGGTGTGTTTCTGCAGCCTCTCTCCCAGTATCCACCTGACATTTGGAAGGGATGTGCAACACCTCTGGAAGAGAAGGGGAAGAAGACCTTCTCCTGCTTTCCTGGGCAACAGAATAGGCTTGCCTGACCAGGAACCCGAGATGCTTGCCCTGCAGACTCAGCCAGTTGTCAGAGTCTTTGTGCTGATTGCAGTCACAAACTAAAAAGTGGTAAGTGAGTGGAAGAACTTCAGGACTATGTAAAGTTATTATGTATTTGCAGATATTAATTTAAGTAGTTGAGATAGGGATGAGGTTTTTGCCTCTTTTACACTCACTTTTATTTAATCTGAAAACCAAATGACAGGTGTCAAGGTTTGTTTGAGTTCGTGATACATGCACGAGGTCAGCAGACAGTCCCCTTGAACAGGGGCTGCCTACACAAAGCTGAGTACTTGAGGTCTCAGAAGCTTCTGAAATAGGGTACGTCGATATGGAGTTGTTCACTCAAATGGGGATATTCAGAACTGGGAGTAAAGCTTTTAATTTGGAGGGCAAATAATTTCCTTAAGGGTCATGAAGCTGCTCTGAACCTTTAGACAAAAAGTTCAGGGATCAAAAATTGCTTCTTCCTATTGTAAAAAAGGTGCTGTAGCTCAACACAAGTAGAAGGTTTACATGAGTTGTATTTGAACTATTCTTTTTGTCATTTTGTACTTAGATCCCTGAGCCATCTATAAGAGTGAGAAAGTTATTGCTAGAGAGATTGGAAACTGGTAGTTGATAAATAGTGCTACATCACTCCGCAAAGAACAGTTGATGAATGTTACCATCGTATGTGAAATGTTTCTTTTTTTTTTTTTTTCCCCTGTTTTTTTTTCCTCTTTAATAGCAATGTTTTAAACTACATTGTTGTGCACAGGGGACTGCTAAGTAAACCAGAACTGACATATGATAAATGTAAAGCTGTGGTTACAGCTCCAGAAATCGATGCATTGCGTGTTTCACATGTAGAAGGGCAGTCATGCTGTTTCTGCTTGCAGAGTGATAAATGTAATCCAATCTATGAGCAGTAAAACATAAGTGTAACTTGCTAATGCAAGTGCATACCTCCAAGAGGAAAGAAAAGTATGTGAGAAGCTATACTGTTCTGCTTTGAAACCAGCTGTAAGGTAATTATTTCTAAAATTTGCAAGGAAAATGTACAGGAGAACCATGTTAGAGTGTAAGTCTAGGGCATGTTTCTCTAATTGTCCCAGTTTTGGCTGGGATAGGGTTATTTTTCTTCATAGTAGTTGGTATAGTGCTGTGTTTTGGATTTTGTGTGAGAATAATGTTGGTAACACACGGATGTTTCAGTTGTTGGCAAGTAGTCGAGGACTTTTCAGGTTCTCATACTGGCCTTCAACAAGAAGGCAGGCAGTGCACGAAAGGTTGGGAGGGGACTCAGCTGGGATAGCTGACCCAACCTGACCAAAGGGATATTCCATATCACATGACATCATGCTCAGTATATAAGGTGAGGGAAGAAGAAGGAAGCGGGGGGACGTTCAGGGTTTTGATGTTTGTCTTCCCAAATAACCATTACGTGTGATGGAGCCCAGCTTTCCGTGAGATGGCTGAACACTTGCCTGCCTGTGGGAAGCAGTGAATGAATCAGTTGGTTTGCTTTGCGTGCGTGTGTGGCTTTTGCTTTACCTATTAAACTGTCTTTATCTCATCCCACTTTTACCCTTCTGATTCTCTCCCCCATCCCACCAGCGGGGAGTGAGTCAGCGGCTGGGTGGTGTTTAGTTGCCAGCTGGGGTCAAACGATGACACTAATAAATGTGTTTCAGTACTTGGGAGTATTGTTACTCCATCTCAGGCACAGGAGCACCCAGCAAAATGTCACTTTGAGAGATACTAAAACGGTAAAGATAATAAGGCCATAAATGAAGGCCATCATTTATGGCACTGTGAGTGCAAAAATGGATCTCTAGGAATGAACCCCTACAACACAACAAGTTAGAAAGCATGTTTTAAATGATACTTTGTAGCAAGTGATTAAACAAATTCTATAACAAAGGGGTAGATGCAGGTTAAAATATACTTCAGGGGCTGGAAATGAAGGAGACACAATTTAGTTCTTGCCGGGCACCCTTATTTTGACATTTCCCAGTGGACTGCCACTCATGACTCATTTCTGATAAAGAACATAGAACAGCTTCCTGCCAAAACCTACTTCATTTTGTTTCTAATTCTCTTCTGGATTAATATTTAATCAGATTTTTTTTTTTCTCAGAACAATACAGGGAAACTCAGACAGTGTTGCAGTTCACTGAGCTTGTGGCAGGATGTTGTAGTGTTTCTGTAAGATTCAATGAGATATTTTTTAATGTTAAGATGCTGTTAAACAAGCCAACCCTAGCTGTCAGCTCTGCCACGTCAAGACCTTATCAGAGAGTTGTTGTCAGTAGGCCAACAGACCATGCTATTATTGAATGGGCATGCAGAAGCTGATAAATTGCTTATGTTGTTCTACCATATGGAGGATTTAATAACGGAAATGTCTTAAAATGTATAAAAGTGCTCTAGGAAAAGTCTAACCCTTCTGTCCCATGAGAAGGAGCTTGGGATGATTGTCTCAGCAATTGTTTTTCTTGCAAGTTAGGATAATGACATAAGATATATCCATCTTATGGATATGTCTCCAGGCAGAGAGGATGAAGAGGAGGTGTCACCCTCTATGCCAATGACCAGCTGGAGTGCATGGAGCTCTGCCTGGGGATGGATGAGGAGCCAACTGAGAGCATAAGGGTCAAGATTAAAGAGAGGGTAGAGACAGATGACACTATAGTAGGAGGTCTCCTGCAGGCCACCTGACCAGGAGGACTGAGCAGATGAAGCCCTCTATAGATAAACAGGAGCAGCCTCACATTCTCAAACCCCGTTTCTCATGGAGGACTTCAACGACCCCAATATCTCTCGGAGGGACAACACAGTAGGGCATAAGCAACCCAGCTGGTTTCTGGAAGCTGTTGATGATAACTTCCTTCTCCAAGTGACAGAGGAGCCAACGAGGAGAGGTGCTTTGCTCTCACCTACATGGAGGGTCTGTAGAGGAATGTGAAGCTCAAGGACAGCCTTGGCTGTAGTGACCATGAAATGGTGGAGTTTAAGATGCTTAAGGCAGCGAGGAGGTTGCACAGCAAGCTCGCTACCCTGGACTTCAGGAGGTCAGACTTTGGCCTCTTCATGGATCTGCTTGGTAGGGTACCATGGGATAAAGCCCTGGAAGTAAGAGAGGCCCAGGAAATCTGGTTAATACTAAAGGATCAACTTCTCCAAGCTCTGGAGCAATGCATCCCAACAAAGAGGAAGTCAGGTAAAAATGTCAGGGGGTCTGCATGGATGAACAAGGACCTCCTGGACAAACTCAAACACGAAAAGAAAGCCTGCAGAAGGTGGAAGCAAGGACAGGTTGCCTGGGAGCAATACAGAAAAATTGTCTGAGCAGCTAGGAATCAGTTTAAGAAAGCTTAAGCCCTGGTAGAACTAATTCTGGCCAGGGACATCAAGGGCAACAAGGAAAGCTTCTATAGGTACATTTGTGATAAAAGGAAGACTAGGGAAAATGCAACACCCCTCCAGAAAGAGACAGGATATACGTTTGCCTGGGGTATGGAGAAGGCTGAGGTACTCAACACCATTTGTGCCTTAGTCTTCACGAGCAAGTGACATTGTTTTGGCAAACTGAAAGGCAAATGTAAGACAAAACAGACCATGCAACCAAGTGGAAAAACTGTGGTAGTGGGTTTTTTTTTTTGTTTGTTTTTTGTTTTTTTTTTTTTTTTTTTTTTTTTTTTTCCTTTATTTTGATTTAACACACTCCACCTCAATGCTTTATATGGGAAATATTCCACTGTCCTTTGGCACTGAACATAGTGTACTGCTGATCTCAACAAAATGCAATGCTGCTTTGGTGTTCAGCATCGAGGCATACTGTGTATGCAAATAAGGTGCAGAAGATTATTGCAAATAATGATACCTTGTACTGTAGAAATGCTTAGAGATCCAGATGGAATAGGTGGGTGGGGATCAGAAGAAAGAGCTGCCCAACCTTAGTGCTTGCTAATGGTGCAAAGCAAAAGCATTATCCATATAACTCCAAAGGTATAGGAACTGTCAGGTAATAATTAAATACAGTGTACCTAGCTGGCAGTATATTTGTGAGCTTTTTGAAAGGGAGACAGGATTGGATGCAAATGAACAAGCAAAGGCTCATCTGGTTACTGCTGTGGAATAGAAAATTCAGAAATGAGAGATGCATTTGTGATAAACAAGATTGAAATTCCTTGGGCGAGTGTGTGTGTATTTAACCTCTTAGGAAGGATGTATTTGGTTTTTGTCAGAACAAATTGCTAAAACAAATCGTGAGATACAGAAGCGAAGAAATATGAGGAAGATCTCTGGATTACAGTGCAAGTAAATTCAGAAACCCTGAAACTCTCCCTAAAAATACTGATTAGAAGAAAACAACGCCATACTATTATGTCTCTTAATTGTGGCTGAGAGTTTCCAAATAGATGTTCTTATCAAGAGATGAACTATAAATACCTCTCAAGCTTCTAACAGATTGTTTTAAGAGGTGTTTTACTTTGAAGTTGATGCCTTTTATATACTTTTAAAAAAATTATTATTTTTTAAATATTTTGTAACAGCATATAACTTTTCAGTATTTGATATCCAGTAAACTTCTTTTCTACACTTGTTATTTTCACAGATGTTTAGATGCTTTTCTGCCATTTGTGTAAAATCAATCCATGCCCTTCAGAGAAAGCTGAAGCTCTCCTCTCAACACGTGTATGCTGCGGGGGACATGGCAAAGGACCTGTTTCTGGGTGTGGAAATGACACTGCGCACTTTGCTGGCAGCCCGTTTCTACTGGTTTCACCTCTCAGCCAATTTAACAACAGTCACAGGGTATATCTGATACCTTTCTAAACCTGGTGTGCTTTAAAGGTAGCTAAGCTGTCTCAAAAACCCAAACCACAATCCAGGTAAGTGCTGTGCTGACGGCAGTTAGAAACCAAATGCTTCATTATGTTTCGTTCTTTTGTTTTTAGGAGCTCAAAACTGAACACCTTAAAGAAAAACAGAAATTAAAATATTTTGGAATTGTAAATAAAAGCAGCTTTCTCTCAATTGTTTTTTAAAATCAAACTGCTTCTAATGATGACAGTAAAATAAGGAAGAAGTAGTAGCTGATTTGTGGCAGACAGTTGAGTTTCAGTAATGGCATCTCAGAGTTTAAAAGGAAAAAAAAAAAAAACCCTCACACCCCAGACCTGTACCAGCTCAGTGGAAGAGGTCAGTAACAGTTCCCCCAAACTAGGAGAACTTTAAACTTTTTTTCTGTGCAGTTTCTTTTTGGAATGACTGAACAATTACTCATCCCCTGCACAGACACCTTCCCTCCTTCCCTAAGGCAAGTTGAGGTGAGCACACTGGATAAAAAAAGCACCTGTGTAGTTATTCCTACTTATTCTTCTGCTGGTACTAGACCCCTTCTTCCTCTAGCACAACAGTAACTAGACTTCAAGACCCTGAACTGGCAGCTCTTTTTAGTTTCTGTCTTTTTACAGATGCTCTGTCTTGTTTTTGAAAAATGCTGATAAGCTACAGAGAGCTTGAAGGAAAATGTGGAGGAGCGCTTCATGTGGCATTGCCTTCCGAACACCAATGGATATGCTGTTTGAAAACAGGTATTCAGGTGAAGTGTCCAGGTCTCTGTTTATCACTCAGTTATATTTCATATGTTCAGACTGGAGAAAATATTCAGTGAATCTGAAAACTCAGTTTGCAGGATTCCAGAAGAAGAAAACTGAAAGTCTTGTTGAAAGGTCCTGGGTCTAATAACCTCTTGCACTTTACCCAGTAAGACATTATTGATGGAAATTGTTTAAAATCCACTTTCTTCCTCCCTGCAGCCCCCAAACCCCATGGTGCCGGAGTCAATGTTCTGCCAAGCAGGGGACAACTGAAAAATTTCTGACAGAAAGAGCGTGGTTGTCTTTAGTGGCTGAGTTGAAAGTAAGTGTTTTTTTGTTTTGTTGTTGGTGGTTTTTTTTTTTTTGTTTGGTGTTTTTTTTTTTTTTTGGTCAAAATCCACTAGAGAAGATTTTGCCCTCAAGCATTGGTTTGGCTGGGTTTTTCCTTTTTTGCTTGTTTTTCAGAGATGTGTTATGAGGTCTTGCCTGAGTGTGAAAGTTGTTCTGCTCTAACTGTGTCAGGATAATGGTAGGGGCACAAACTTCCCTCCCCTTACCCAGCACAAACCCATGAATACCACTATGAATGTGTCTGATACTGCTACCAATGACTCTCATGGGGCCAGCCTGTGACTCCTGAGCCACTGGTAACGTGTCACTTCAGGATCCCATCTCTAGATGCTATTTGGTTATACATTGCTGGGGAGCTCTTGGATGTAGCTGGATATTTTGTTGAGTCCCATACTGCAACAGACCCCTAGGATCTGAGCAGCTGTTATCCCCCAGCCTTTTTTGTCACCTGGCCCCTCCTTTTGCCTTGTCTTTCTGACAAAACAAATCTTTTTATGAATCTCTGTCATAGGAGTATTTTGCACTGCTCACAGGGTCGGTAAGGCTGGTTGTCTAATTTGATAGGGAGGAAAAGAAATAATGTTCATATATGATACTATCATGGTGCAGTTGGTGTCTACATAAAGGGTCATGCTGATGATTTATCAAAAGTTACATCTGTAACTGGCACAATTCTATTTTTATAATAGAGTCCGCCCTGGGACTGTAGAAGAGCTCTGAGAAAAGGTTGTAAGAGATGAAAGAGCTGAAAAATTCTCAAACGGTACCTAAGGAATAGGCTTGAGGGGCAGGGAGGGGAGATGGAGGTTCCTCAGTTCGTATTTAAGGCTAAATGTTCAGCATATCAGTTTTGCAGCATCACTAAAGTGATATGGACCTGTTTCTCTGACCTCTTTCAAGACACCATTTTGCTTTCTGTATCTGAAATCATTCCTGGCTCACCTTCTGAAGACCTTTCTAGCTCAATCTACAAAGCCTTTTGGAACTCACTGTTCCTCAGTGAAAAGCTATTTGGAAAGGCAATGAATCGTGGAGTGGTCTGATAAATCCTTGGCAGAGGAAAGATGTTCCAGTGCTTGGGAGGCTAGCCTGGGATTTGGATGATCAGGTTGACTCTTTCTATTTNTTTTTTTTTTTTTTTTTTTTTTTTGTGGGTCTGCAGCAGACTTCCTAAAGAAGCTTGGGCATGTTATTTAGCCTCACTTTGCAGCTCATGGAACTGTTGTGGGTATGGCCTTTGAGGTGATTGGTCATAACAGCATGGAGGTATCAAAAATTAGAGCCTGCTGTATTGTTTTTTTTTCTAATTTTTGCTAAATACGCTGGAAATTTTAGCCGGTTTCATATCCTTTCCTGAGATATATTGAAACAAACGAAACCTTTCTGGGACAAGGCCTGGTCTTGTACTCCAGTTTTGACACCCAGATGATGCAGCTGTAGATTGCCCCAAGGTCTAGAACAGTCCTTTGAACATCTCCCTTACTGCCACATTCATATTTCCGTCTGTTGTGGTTTAACCTCGCAGGCAGCTAAACAGCACACACAACTGTTCGCTCACTCAGCTCCCCTCAGTGTGAAGGGGGAGACAATCAGGAAAAAAAAAGGAAGTCTCATGGGTCAAGATAAAGACAGTTTAACAGGACAGGAAGGGAAATAATAATAATAACAATGATGATGATAATACTAAAGGAATATATAAAATGAGTGATGTACAATGCACAGGTATTGATGCTTGACCCACCCCTGAGCATCAGTTCCTTCGGCCATCTTCTCCCCAAATATACACTGAGCATAATGCCATATGGTATGGAATATCCCTTTGGCCAGGGTGAGTCAGCTGCCCTGGCTGTTCCCCCTTCCAGCTTCTTGTGCACCTGGCATGAGAAGCTGAAAAGTCTTTGACTGCTTAGCAACAACGAAAACATCAGTGTGTTATCGACAATATTCTCATTCTAAATCAAAACCACAGCACTGTACCAGCTACCAGGCAGAAAATTAACTCTATCCCAGCCAAAACAAGGACACCTTTGTATGGCAAGTTTTCTCCAGGGACATAATTGTGTTAATCTTTGCAAAGTCATGGAACAGACCAATTGTTTCTATTTATTAATCTCTGATCACTTCGAAGAGCATTTGAATCTATGGAAATGATAATCATAAATGATGCTTGACAACTGTCTCCCTTCAGTGCTATAGATGTGAATCATACAATCAGATATTATACATGACAACTTGAAGAGGTCAGTGGTTGTTGACAGAGAGCTTTCTGTGTAGCACATGTAATTACAGAAGTAGTGTTTGTCTTCCTCTTGATTCATTACTATCATTTTCTGTGCAATTTCGATGTCATTTTACTCATCCTGATTTCATTTCATGATACAGAAAGGCATTTGCTATTAGCACAGGTAAGAGAATTTTTCATAGCACTTCTCTGCTGAAAGTCACCCTGAGAAAACACACACATGAAAGCAAACGCACCTTCAGATAGCATTTAGCATAGGCAGCCAGGCACTCATGGAGTGAAGAGCAGAATCTGTAGGAGATTCATGAGAACTACAATACTGCACAAAACAGGGGAAGTCCTTCCTACCCAGTTCCCAAGCAGATTCTCCTTCCTTTCTTTGCTTCCCAAGAAGCAAACATTTCTCTCAAGATTCACTTTTCAGCAGAACTGAGAGCTTTGTAACAGCATCTGACTTCTGAGACTGTTTATTGATGTCCTGAGGTCTCTCTGTCTTGGTCTATTCATGCTGGCTTCAGGAAGACTCTGACAGAGAGGTGTCATCTTGCTGATGCTACTGAGGCAACCTGCTTGTACCAGCTGTGTTCTGGCATCACGCAGTTGAGATCTGGAGGATCCGTCTGTTGAAACAAGAAGTTGTTAATGTAAGAAACAAGCTATGTAGGTTGTGCAGAGATACCTTTTAGCTGAGCTGGTGGAAGAGGTTACTCCCTGTGCTGATCAGAGCATGGGAACATTTGTGAGAAGTTTTGCTCTTATTCACTTCAGGAAAAAAACATCTGTGGTGTTATATGAGCTAATTCCTATGGTTTGGCTTGAAACAACATGAGAGTGCTTGGTTAGATTTCTCCACTTGGAGGCTGGCAGGGACAGTGGCCTCCTGCAAAGGAGAAGGGTGATCAGCAGATATGGTGGTTGCCCTTTCTTTTTGGAATAGGTGAGTCTGGAAGATGATAACTATTTGAGGCTAACCAGAATTATCTCCAGTCTGCTTTTTTACATAGTAGTACTGTTGAAGAACTCAGGGCACGAAAAGCAGTGGAGCATTTCCACTGCTCCACAATGTCTGGGCGCATTGAGTCATGAACCATCCTCGCCCTGTCTCAGCCTCACACCCACCTCTGACCCTGACAGGCAGGCAGCTCTGCATTTGTGTCCTTGCCACATAGCACAGCCAAAAGAAGACCCTCAGGGAAGGCGACCTTACGACGATGCTTGACAACAGCAAGTCAAACTGGGGCTTATCACAGGTTTGATGCTCAATTAGAGACCACCCAAAAGGACCGGGTTCACAGCAGAACTGCTCAGTGCTTTCTTGGTGATGATAATGGGTTATCCACTTCTTGTCCTGGGAGATTTCAGCACCAGCTTCACTAAAGCCGCAGGTGCTAAGCTCTACATCCCAAATGAGAATTGCTCACCCAAGTCATCTCCTTATGGACGCAGCTAGGCATGCTGGGCTTGCTGCTCCACCTTGCTCTTAGTGTTGAAGGCAGAGCACTGAACCAAGGGTCCTGGATGTTTTCTTCATTGGGACAGCAGACTCAAGCTTTCTTGAAAAGCCCATTTGCTATCTTGCAAATTAAACCCTTGTTAATACATGCTGCAATAACATTTGGCTTAGGTGTTGCAGCTTCACACTGGTGACATATAACTCAGGCTGGTTTGCCTTTACCTTTCTGAGCTCCCAACAACCTCCACTCTCCAGGGTGGAACTGAATCAACACATTTATGACTTTTAACTGTTGCATGGGGGAACTGTTCATCTGTGAGATTCATCCACCTTTGATCACTGAAGCACAGTAACTCTGGGTATAATTATGAGAAAAAATGAGACTAGAACAGCTATTTTGTAGCTAACCCAGTTAATTAAATAAAAGGCATAATTAATTGTGTGTCCTTTTCTGTAATTTGGTAAGCTCTTGAAAAGCTGTCTTGCTGAGACCTGATTTTTACCACTTTACTTGTCTGATGAAGATGGCCATTTTTATAAAAGCATTCAGAGAAATAGATTAGTACCTAATAGCACCAAAACACTTGAAATCTTCTGGTTCAGATGTCAGTCTTATTAGCAGTTTGAGCACAAGTAGCTCAAAAGCTATTTATTTACGGACTGGCACATAGTAGCTTGTTTTGTTCCTTCTCCCTCCCCTAGAATGAAATACTGTTTACTCAAAATCAGCTCTGTTTTTTCATATAAACACTAAAGAACACTTTCTGTCTTCTGAGTACTATAGACATTCTTTTAAGCATTGACTGCTGTTATTGCTATTCCTTTAAGCTTAAATGGTATTGAATTAAAATAAACTCTTAATGATAATCCCCTCCTCACAGGCCTTAATGGTTTTTAAATTCGGTTTTGGCAAATATGAGACTAGGTAAGGATGCAAGCCTGGTTTTTATCCAAACACCATGTAAATCAATGAAGTCATCAGGTCGTTTAAATGCATCATACCACAGCACGACAACTAACATTTAGTGGAATGTTTTCAGAATACTACAAAGCCTATAAAATATGGATTAAATGTACCTGAGAAACAGCCAGTTTCCTGACATACAGGAGATGGAAGCTTTTTTTTGTTTGTTTGTTTGTTTTTTTAAATTTACTCTACTGATCTGACTTGCTGCAAGCTGTGGAAAATGCCATCTAACTTCCAAGCAGTAATATTCATTAGAACAGGTAGTTCTGCAAGTTTCTTCAAAAATGACTTTTCTACATGATTTTTTTTTCTTTGAAGGTTGGTGGATTTTGTTAGATAAATGAGAAAAGCAGTAAAGGACTCCAGTGGCTAACATGTCCTTCTCCTCCATACCAGTGGATGATGGTATGCACCCTCCTATTCATGATGCTGTCCAACCCTGAATGGTCTGTAAACTGCTGCAACTTGTCAATGAGTGATTTTTATTCATTTTCTGAGTTTTGTCATTTGTAATGACGTCATATTTCTTTTAATCTTTCTCAAGATCTTGCAGTTCTAATGAATAAGCTACCTTCCAGTGCCTTGTGTTCAAGTTCTGAATTAATGCAAAAATTCAACGCATTGCTGTAGAAACAGTCGTAAGGGTAGGTTGGTGGCAGAGTAGGAAGACATTAGTATGGACAGGAAGATCTGAGGTGATCTGGGGAAAGAAGAAGACAGAGTCTTGAGCTCACTGCTTTTATAGGCAAACCTTAGATCGACCTTTGATCTCCTCTTCCACCGTGTGCATCAGGCAGTTTTTGATACAGAAAACAGTAGCTTCTCATGGTAACCTGAAAATTCAGAAAATTATGTTGTTTGTATGGATGATGAGATTTACTGATCCCCTTTTCCTAAGGGCTCTGAAGCAGCCGTATTTTGTGGGAAAACATGAAAACCTAATTCCAGAAGAAAGCAGCTGTCCTCTGCAGGAACAAATAGCTAGAGGTGACAAAGGTCTACTGCAGAATCTGAGCATAAAATAGCTGGGTGTTTCACACTTGTGTTTTTGTGGGCTCTCAAACTGTAGAGTGAGAGTCTCTAGGTGCTACCTTTGGATCCTTTGTTTTGGAACACTGTGCAATGCCAGTCCTGGGTGTTCCCAAGATGCTTTTCTGGTCTGCAAGTAGATCTAGGGCTTCTGCTGGAGCCAGAGAATGAGGGAGGACTGCCACCCAAAAAGGCTGTAAGTAGTGTAATTCCCCACAGGCAGTGTGAGAGAGACTGTTTTGGAAAGATGTCTGCCTTATCTTCCTTTCTCACTCTGTTTTTTCAGACCAAGTTAATTATATTTGCATATACAGTCACTGTTTATTCCTGTGACAAGACCATAGGGAGTGGTGGTTTTGGCTGGAAAGGATGCTATTTTTGTGGGGGAAGGAGGGTGGGATAATTGGGCAGAGCTGAGATTCCCTTCTTTCTTGCTCCCTGATGTGATGTTAAATCTTGCAGTTGATTGCCCCTGTGTCCTCTGTAAATTTTCTTGACTGTTTCAAGGCTAACTTTGCTAACTTTGTTTGTGCTTTGTTAATAGTTGTAGTTACTGCCATTTTGCAACCTTTCTTTACTTTCGCTTGGGCAATTACATTCTGTCTATTGAAGATTCCCATTGCTGGATCAATAGAAGTAGTTTATTCTTCATTTCCTTCTTAATAGCTATTGTATAGTGCTGCAAAATGGCTGTTGTAGCCAGCTGTAATTCAGCAGTGGATGAGCAATCCTGCAGTCTGAAAAGCATCCAAAGATCTTACGGGATGAAAAGTGATATAATAGTTATTGGTAGCTCTATTGCTCCTTTGACATCTCCTTTAAGTATTAGTTGAGAATTGGAGGGTTATCTGGGCATAAATGTTGCTTCAATCAATTATCTGTGCATTTTCCCCATCCCATCTGATAATCACTTCTGTCACAAACCACTGGTATCCCACAGGGTCCCTCAATTGAACTTGAATCTACAGAATTTTGTGTCTGCTTTCCTGCTGCTTCCCAGTCATCCAATGCCCCTGTACAGAACGGGGCCCTCGAGGTTAGGATTGTTGGTTTCCTTTCTCTCTCAAACAGCTGGCATGTCATTGCTGCTGTCTCTAGACACTGAGCAAGCTGGGGTCCTACCAGTCTGCTGGCAACATTTGATGTGTAAAGTTAAGTGCCTGATGAAAGTGTTAAAGCAACTTAATAATTCATCTGTGATGATATCAACTTCTGCCTTTTGTCCCTGAAGTAGGAGACATTCTCAGGGTCTCGGGTTACAGGTTGGAGTGTTTTGTAGTCAAGAATGTCTGGGTCAAATAACAGAAAAAAAGCGCTTTTATTGTTGCATGGCATTGTGAAGCCGAATGTGTGCTTGATTTTCTATTAGCACGGTGCATTGAGCTGGCACCTATGAGGGCTCTGTCTCCTTAAAGGTCTCGGCAGTATGAGAGACAGTAATCACATCCTGAGCAGCGAATGCTGCCTGTACCACTGTAGAAAGCTATGGGGTTGCAACACTGGTGTTTAATACCTGACTTTTAATGGTTGCAATAGCTGTTCATGTTTTGCGTGGTGACAGTAGCTGGGTGCTGTGATTTTGGTATTTTTAAACACCATCTCAAAAGAAAAACTGAGGAAGTTTTATTATATTGCACAGCCCTTGGTGCAAACCAGTGTAGTGCTAGTAAGCAATCTAGCTAACATAAAATGAGAACTGACAGGACAGGTAACTTGCAATGGTGATGTTACAAAGAAAAGTATAAAGGAGTGTGTTGTATTTGTTTATGTTTTATGAGGAATGTTAAAGAAACTAACCTTTACTTAGGAAGCAGGCAAATGTCATATTAAGAGGTAAGGAAAGAGTGGGACCAAAATTGAGAAGCCTGGGGCATGCTCTCCACAGTCATTAGAAGAACCTGAATTTGTCTTGTATGCATTTGTGATAACGAACAAAGAATTCTCCAGTCTTTAAACGAGCTACCACACAGAAACCACATTTATAAAGCAATCTTCCTATTGCATCTGCATCACCATAAATCCTTTTGGCACAGACTTTTTATAACTCCTGTCTACATATGCATTTCATGCAAACTAGTTGCTTTTGAGTATGTTTGGGAGGTCTATTGAAAACATTAAATAATAAGTTATGCAACTTTCTCACTCCCTTTCAGCTGAAATGCTTAATAGACAAAACTCAAACACAGGTTTAATTCACCTATAAAGCACTTGGGCATTGGAATTACAGTTTTAATCTCCAGCAGCTGAGTTACGACTGGCTGTTACAATATATTCAGGGAGGGAAAGCTGGACAGGTAAAATCTCCTTATTTTACGGATTGTGAGGATAACTTATGCAGACAGCTAACATCCTGTTCCTACTAGGTGGGGAGAATTTATTGGAAGGGCTCAGCATCTTGCTTCTCCTGTCACTGGTGGGTTATTTGCCTGTTCCTCCCCCTGCAGAGCTGATCCATTTGGGTTCAGCCTTGAGGTGACTACAAAGTACTGCCTTCTGGAGAAATGGGCTTGTGATGTGAGGAAAGGGTTGTGCCTGCATGTGCTTCTGACCCGGAGGGATGCTTAAATGCGTTAGCTTGTTTTTTCGTTATTGTAAGCTAAAAGAAACAAGATCTGATATTGTTTGTGCTGTTGGCTAACATATGAGGTAGCTATACAGAGAGCTGGCAGAATGTGTATCAATTTATATGAGCATGAAGAGAGCCATGGTCTAATATTTGTAACGCTTGAACCTGCAAAACTTTCTTCTGAATACTCAGGAAGGTACTCAGCTGGAACGTAAGCTGGCAACTCAGGATCCTGAGGATGATAAGTATCTGTCCAAACTATTGGATGTTCTCATCTAAATGACCATGAACTGAGTGTGAATTGTGTTTTTAATCTTACTGAGTGAATAACAAGATTTATTTTTCCCTTGGGGCACCTAGGCTTGTGACTTGCTCAGGTTCCCACATCAGCTGCGAGTTTTATGGGTAAGCAGGTATCTCGCTTGACCTCTGCTTCCTACGCTGACTACTTGCTCTCTGACAGACATAAGACAGAGGCTCACAATATAATCAGCTACCAAGTACTTACACCTCCAAGTTGTTCTCTAGCCCCTCCAGACTGCTGAGGAAAAGAACTGGGGGTGGAAAGCAGAAGGGGCTTCACACTTTGCAAATATCAACACATCACAAACGTCATTTTGTGTGTTAGCAGTTCAAAACGAGTCAGAGCAAACACTCCTTTGAACAGACTTCTTTGGCTGTCTTGGAAAAAAGAAAACTAAACCATGTTTGGATTCTGGCCATAAAGAGCACAGAAACTCAAACAGATCAAGAACAAGAAAAGAAATCTCATTTGGTAGCATATTAACAATTTTTGGTTTATTCTTTAATATCTCACAAGCCACCTGAGATTTTGAGATGGTAGACAATATGGAAAAAAGGTATTAATGCACATTCTGTAGTGTGTAAGATTACACGGTTTAATCTTTGAAAAACACCTTTCCTGAAATGGCTACATTTTGCAGTGTCTGTTGATGGAATGGAAGATGCAGCACCCAGATTTGATGTTGGATCTGTACTATTCTGTGTAGTGTTTGCCTGCTAATGTAAAAGTCTGGCCACTCTGTACTTATCTCATATTTACTGAAGATTAATATATAATTGCCAGTTGTTTTCCCAATTAAATTTAACTTTAGACTGGACTGGGTGATTTTGATAAGACAAATTACAACCTGTCTGTAGGAAAAGTGAACAAGATACTACCTCAGAAATCTAAAGCCAAAAGTAAATAAAATAATTGTACCTAATGGAGGAGCTTAAAAGAAGTGTTCTTCATGGTCTTTGAGAAACATTTTCAAGTTGCAATGATTTATTTCTGCTGCTCACAAAAGCTACATGAATAACTAGTATTCTCCGATAAAGGCTCTATCCTATTAAGTAGTGAGCTTTGCAGTAAAGCCAAGGAAGAATATAAAAAGTTGCAAAGACAAGGTAAAGCTATTAGCAAATCTCCATTCCAAAGTTGTTTCCTTCTTGCTGTAAACCATTTCTATCAAGGGAGCAATTTCCTATGTGCTGCCATTAGCGGATAATATTTTCTTTCAAATAATGTGCTGTGGATGGTGACTAACCACAAATGGTAATATTCTCTCTTTTAAAAGCCTTCACAGCACACTTTAATGTTCCGCCATGACGCATTAAAACATAAAGTAGACCATTTCCAATATGAAAACTCATTTGTTTAGAAAAATGTTTCTCCTTCTCTCATTACCTCTCTCAAAACAGCTGAATAAGAGTTGAGGTTCCCATTAAGTTTCAGTTGTCCCGGAGTTCAAAGGTACATTCTACAGTCAGCAAACCTTGGAAGAACATTTTATATGGGGCTTAAAAAAATACAATAAAATCTGATGAAGAACGCAACAGCATGTGCGCATATGCCACGAGATTTGTTGCTGCTTACACCTTTGGGCTGTGCAGACGTGCACACAAGATAAACTGGGCTGGATTAACCAGGTGCAGTAGAACAGCATTCTGTTATCTATCCCTGACAGATTACAGACTGCTAGCTGGAATTGCCACTTGCAGATAGTAGTAAACTGTGCCATTTTTTTTTTTCCCTTCCTAAAAGCCTGAAACAATGGCATGTTTATATAAGTATGTTGAAATATGAAATGCTTGGAGTACATACAGGGGAAAATGAAAACCTTCCTAGCCTTTCATTTCCTATCAAACATTTACTGCATTGCAGGTCTCTCCAGCTCAGTAGCAACATTGGCGTAGTATACCTCATACACACTGTGCTTTATAGTGTCATGATAATGTATTATTTGAGGCCTTCTTTAAACCTGTGTTCTGCCTTTATAGAACCGATTTTGATTAAAGAGAGTATAGAAACATTTTTTGATGTTGTAAACTGTGACAATTTATGAGTGAAAGTAAATGCTCTACATTTGTATGTTATTGCAGGATTCATTGCTCTGGAGAAAAAGTTCCTGCTCACAACTGAGCTTGCTCAATGGAAAAAGCACAGCAAAAAATAGTGAGCTCCCTAACTTAGTTTTAAATGATTCTGTTTTCAAGTGGTTTGATTTTTATTTTTTGAAAAATGAAACTGCAGAATTTTTTTTTTTTTACTGCAATACCGTGTCACTTTCTTTTCTAGAACTGTCTTAAACAAAAAACACTTAAATCTCATGTCCTACCATTGGGGCATATATTGGGGGATAATTTTATTCACCTTTAAGTAAGAAAAACAAAACTTTCACAGCTGCAGGAGATAGGTAGTGAGAACACTGCATCTAAAATCCATTTACATGTAAATGTAAAGAGAAAATGTAACCAGAACACAAGGGCAAATGCAGTTCATTTTAAACTGCAGTGTAAGTTATTGGTTTCATGGGTTGTCAGAAAGCTGCACCTTCATTAATATCCTGTTCCCACATTCTGTGCTTGCTGCAGGACAAATCGGGGAAGTTCCATATTGAATACTCTGAAGTTCATACCAAAATATCTCAGTCAGCAATTACCAGGACTTTGGTTTATGAATCACCTTAGAAAATTGTGATGTCACTTCCATTTTCCACCACCTTATGCACTTCTTTTATGTCTCAATAAGCTAAATATTTTCTAGAATACATAGTAAAATAATGCCAGGGGAAATATAAAGTGTTCAATTACAGTGTCCTTTTAAAATATGTCAGGTCTTTCAGGCAATGTATCAGAAAGGAACACAATGAAACCGTCATTATTTTACCTCTTCTATTACTCAATTTACAAGAAACAATTAATAAGGCCATAAACAGTGCCTTCATCCATTTTGATTTGCTACTGAAATACCTTCAGTGACCTGACTTTTGAACTCGTCTGATTCAAGTGTGAAGTTCCTGCTTTCTCTTGTTTGGATCGCTTCCAAGAGTGAGGCAAAGTCTATGGTAGCAATATTACAGCACATAACCTTAGCAAAATACCAAATTTTTGGCATGGCTCTCGAAATAGCTGAAAGACTGTTTCAATGCACGTGTCACGGTGAAAGAGAGAGGAAAAAAGCAAAGCCAAGAGTATACAAAGATGTGAGACCGGGTATCAGACAGCCTCAGCTTTCCCTTACATCTCAGTGCTTGGGATGTCTTTCAAAGTACATGGAGCCTACATAACTGCAAAGGGGCTCCCTCTGTTGTAAGGCAGCAGAAAAACTAGTGGATTAGGTTTTCTGCTTGGAAAGACCAGCAGTGTATCTACCAAGGAGCTAATGCAACTTCTGAACTGTTGGATCACTCTCCTAACAGTGCGTCTGTGGGAGCAAGGAGAATCCGGGTTGTTGCACAGGGAGAGCAGCAGCAAGGCTGGTTTGCAGCAGCAGAGGTTTGATGGCACTGGCAACAACCAAAATATGTATTCAACCCCCTGGAGAGTTTTAGGCTCTGCTGGCTTCTGCTGAGCTGAGGCATGAGATGCAGAGTGCAGCGTTGTGTGCTTAGCTGTGGAAGAGTGAGACAGTAAATGAGACCAGTGGTCTGTTCTGGTCTTGAACACCTGATTAGCAGGTCTCCTGTGTCATCCACTCTAACTTATCAGCAGAATGGTATAAAAGATGCTGCCACTGGTGGTTTCATTCGCTGAATACAGAAAGCACTGTGTGGGTTATAAAATTACGCAAGACCTTTTCGACAGCTAACACAGAAACACTGATTTTTTAGGTCCTTTACCAGCTGCATCTTGTTCCTTTTTGTTGTAAACTAAATCTTCAAGACTTTTATGCCTACTTGTTTAAACAGTTAGGGGTGGACTCAGGCAATAATGTAGGAAAGCAGAAGTGGACCCTTTTTTGCTTGTGGCACCTACAGCCCCCTTTGGAGTGTCTTGGGTACTGGCATGTAGCAGATTTTTCTGCTTAGCAAAATTGAGTTGGCTTTATTGGGGCTGCCTGGAACACTACACTGGGCTCAGATCAGCCACAGAAAACTGCCCAATGTGACTGTATGGACACCTTGTTAGTAGCTGTATTTCTAAGGGATGAACCACCAGGTTCTTTACTTGTCAGCAGTTGTTACCTTTTGCATGCAGTGCCACCTTTCTTAGCAGACCATATTGCTGTCGTCTGTGTATCGTGACGTGATATTCCATCCTTTGGTCATGTCTTGTAACTTCTGAGTCATAACTGCAAACACCAAAATTGTTTCCTCATATCACGTATCACAGGCAAAATTCTCTGTTCCTACTATATTACCCCCAGCACCTTTATTGTAGATGGAATAAATTTAGCCTTTGCTATATCTAAAAAAGGATAGATTACCAGAAGATGAGGTTTGAGAAAAAATATTTTGCCTTTCAAATAGATGATTCCAGGATTAAAATCTGGGATAGTTCATTTTTTGGTTTCAATCATTTCTGTTTTTCAGATACTTTTTCTAGCTCTTTAAAGCATAAATCTTATAGTTTTTATGTGTCTCTAAATCAAAAACTGCAGAACTCATTTTAGCCTCTTTTAAAAAAAAAAAATCACATCTAGGCTAAGGACTTTGTATGCCAAGCTACAGCATCATGCACATACGGAGATGAGTTAAAATCTATGAAAAAGGGAGGAGGTTTAAAATAGAAATACTTTTTGGAGTGAAAGTCTGAGAGGGCATCACTGCAATAAATCTAGAGAACAGAGATAAAATGAGATCTTATGATGCCTTCATGCAGTTTGGCAAAAAGCAGTTTTGCATCCGAGTTCAGCTGATTCTGCCCGGGAGAGGCTATTAAATGTGTACGTTTCAAGTGCTTATGTTTCATCATGTCCTCCTTTAGTGGCTTTTTTTTTTTTTTTCATTGTGAAAAAAGTCACAAAGTCAATGACCCAAAGGCAGAGCTGTGCTTGAGAGGTGCTAAAGATGGGATATTTGCCCCTTCCAACACTTGCTCCCCTGCATCTCTGGACTTGCTCTGACATGTGCCATCTCCCCTTGGGGCTGCTGAGCTACAGCTGACCCTGAGCTAGGCACATTTTGCAGACATTTGGGTGGTTTGGCAGTGATGCAAAAATTACGACATCTCTCTGCCCTCCATGAGCTCCCTCTAAACACACAAGGACTCGAATGGATAAAGAAAGCAGATTCATACTACTGTATTGGGAATGCCCAGGCAAAGTCCTACTATTGTTTATGGAGGCTTTGTGCCCTCTAGAAATGCCCAGGTAGCACTTACTGCAGGTTTTAGGTTCCATTTTGCCAACAGAGGAGCGCAAGGTAGTCTTGCTGGCACAAAAAGACCTAGCCTTGAGAGCTCCTGATTAAGAGCGTGGCTGTTTTCAGAGGTCCTAATAAAGACTGGAGCCCTGCTGAGTCCGGAGGAGCTTGGCATCTCCTGTGAGTGAGAGTCTAATTTTGTGGCAAATAGGTTTTTTAACCTTTGTGGCAGCCTGAAAACATTCGATTTAAGCTTTCATACACTGAACTGACCAAAATAGAAGGATTAGAACAGAATGAGAAGCAATATGCCCTGGAAAGTGCAATTATGCAGGAATCCATCTGAAAACAGCTGTCTGCAGGAACAGACCAGAGAAGGCATTTTTAGTACATGACCAGGCAATGGGGGAGCAGCACCTGTAGCTCAGCAGTTTGATCCCTGATTACATCAGTGCCATGTCACTGTCATTTTAGTTGCTCATTACTCTTCTGTGTGAAAAGAATCGACTTGACCAGCAAGAGACATAAGGAGCAGCAAGAATTCATTCTCCAGGCATACTTGCTGGAGGAGATGATGCCCAAGGAAAGGGTTGGTTTGTTGCTCAACAGAGCAGGAAAGCTGGGGACCAAAAATGTCATTGAAACAGAGTGCCTAGAGCCTTTTACTTTTTTATTTTCATTGCAGGTTTAAGTACATCCTAATTAACTTTGGGAAGCAGGAGGACAGTTATCTGAAGTTCAAGTTTTTGAATTTGCTGCTCCTGCTGAGCAGGAGGAAGTTGAGCATGGGGGTTTTAGAGCCAGAAATGATCCTGGAGCTGTAGAAAATCATCCCTGAAAGCTCAGGGAGTGTGAGTGAGGTTCTAGGAGAAGGTCGGGTAGTGTTTCTTTTCATGAAGGATGAAATGGATGGAAGGGCTGCTGAGAGCTGGTCAACTTGAATTCAACTGTATGAAAATACTGGAGTAGAACAACATAGAAATACTCAGTGGAAAAACAAAACAAAGCCAAAAAAACCCCCAAACAAATAAAAACCCCATCAAACAAAAAACCCTGAACACCACAAAACAAAATGAAAAAAACCCTTGAAGTCTGTGAGGCTTCTGAGTCTGTCTTTATGACACTATTAGAAGTACACTGGGAAATACGAGCTGGATGAAATTACTGCAAGTTAGATGTACAATACATCAGAAAAGTACCCAGACAACATTTCACTGACAGAATGGAAATGTATCTGCAGGGGTCTGCTGCTGCTCAGGTACAAGTCAACGCTGTCATCAGTGTCCTACCTGAGGCATATGAAATATCCCATTAAATTTGAAGTTGAAACAAAATGCGGAGGAGAGAGCAGCCATGTGAAGGACTGGTTAAATCGTGTTGGCAACGTGCAGAAACAGTCTAAACACAAAAAAGAAAATGGCAAAGGCAGGACTCCATGCTCAGTGGAGTTTTTTACTGCTGCCAAAACCAGGATTAAGGGCAACTGGCTGGGAACCAGTTCTGAAAAAATCAAAGCCTGTTGTGGAACACAAGCTGAATGTTCTTGAGGCAGGGTATGAAATCATTAAAAAAAAAAAAAAAGCAGGAAAACTTTGTCCCCTATTCTGTTTATAACTAGAAACTAGGTGTTCCTGCTCCAGTAGGGGGATTGGACTAGATGATCTTTCGAGGTCCCTTCCAGTCCCTAACATTCTGTGATTCTGTGATGCTGTGAAAGGCCATGGCTAGAATAATAGTCTTATTTTGGGTGGATCCGTGGAATTTCTTGCCACAAAATTGTGTGGATGCTAAAAGTTTACATGAGTTTAAAAGAAAACCCGACAAGCTAAATGGAAATAGTGCCCTGTTTGAACAACAGCATCCTAGGGAAATATTGCTACGTGTTTGCTCTGGGCTTAACCAGTCTGAGCTAAACGAACTTCCAGGCTGCCACTCTATGTCCACTCTTATGTTCTGCCATGTTCTTGGAGTCAGCAATGAGGATGAGATATGTGGATGAAAGGGCATCAGGGTGCACCAGAAGCTGCCAACGGCTGCCAGGCGTTGCCCAGTCAGTACTGGAGGTCCTGTGGTGACAGGTGGCTGGACAAACTGACTTGATGGAGCTAGAGGTTCCCTCTGCACATAGATCTTGTATTATCTTCATGACAGACATTTGCTAGTGCAAGGGCTTCTCGGTTTCTCTTCTTCTGTCCAACCTGCTTCTTCCTTGCCACATTGCAGGCTCTGCTGATGCCCCCTATGAACATTGCTATACTGCAGTAATATTGCTTTTAACTTTCTTCCTGTACATAATTCTGAGGTCATCTGGTAATCCAGGCAGACATCCTATGTAGGATTTGGATTTATGTTTTAAAATCTGCCTGACCTGAACAATAGATTACAGTGATTATGAAGGAGATGTTGTCTTTTCTTGGCTAAGTTCTCATAAATTTTTATATGACAGATTAAAAAATAATAAAAGGAAGAGAAATAATAAAAGAAGACATTATAGTAACAAAGGAGCAGAGCAATCGAGAAGATTCAGACTCCAGAAAAAAGCCAAGGGCAAAAATCCATCTTAGTCTATGAGGTTAGTGCTGCTTTTCTGGTTTTAATCCTTTTGCTTTGGTGCATTTCACTCCTACCCTTTGCAGGGTGTGGAGGCTGAACATTATACTCTGGTGGTTTAATAAAGCCTATCATCTTGTTTATTTCAATCATTTCCTTACCAGGCTGAAAGCTTTAGGGATTTCTTTCAGAATAATTCCCCAGATCTCATTCTTGGTCATTACAGTGCAGCTGATTGCCGCTAAGCAGATAGTTCCTCTTTTTTATTCTTTTCTTTCAGTCTCATAATTCTGTGCTTATCTGTACTGAACTTCATTTGCATTTATTAGCTGTGTTGGTATTTAAAATATCTACTCTAAGACCTTCTTTATCTGTGTGTGTTGTTTCTTATTATTTGCTGTCTCTCCCAATTTAACTTTAAATGCAAACTCGAAGTCTTTCTTCCAAATGGTTGTCCAAATTCTTTGCATGAAGTGTTGAGTGTGGATCTCTTCCTGTTTCCCAGCTACAAAATTCTTTCTAGCTCAGAGATTATGTTTTCCAATTGCACTTTTTCCATGGATATTCTTATCTCCTGCTTCTCCTTTCCTTCCTGTCTGGGGGATGTGGCTCTCCAGTGGGACATTTGACAGGGCAGGGCTGCCTCTTGCTCCTACCAACTCACCTGCTCATTTCCCTGAAAGTGCCCCCCTCTTCTTCCCTGCGCAGGTCCCCTCACATTAGGATGAGTGTGTTGTCTCAATGTTCACACTCCAACACTGCCATGGGGTGATCCACATCTTCTGGAGAAGGAAAAACCACCCTGACAGTGCTGGATTGAGGGTTTTCATATGGTGCCATCACTGCTCCTTATGATTCCCTGGCATCAGAGGTAATTTGGCTGTTGACTGAAGGCACCCCATAGAGTCTGAGCTTACCTGCCTGAGGTTGGTTACAGTCAAAGCACAGAGCCTGGTTCCTGTTTTTGATTCTGGCGTAGACTCCTGTGGTTTCAGGCAAACAAATCTCTCTGCCATTGTTTGCCCATGTGTGAAATGGAGACTATAATGCTTATTAGCAGAACTTCTCTGTTGTTGTTGTTGTTGGCCTTTTCTCACATTTTAGGAGATGTGTTGTTGCCAAATAGAGCAGAACTAAGAAGCCACAAGTCCCAGGATGGTCATGGGACATAGTAGGACTGCAACACACACCAGTGTAAACACAGCAGCGGTCGCCTACAAGCAGTAGACGCACAAATAAGCACAAACTCTGTGGCTCTAGATTGTGGCTCCAAAATTCAGGTATTTATGGAGTAATAAAATAGCAATGCCTGTAGCCATAACTTTGGTGTCTCTCCTCCTTACTCCCATCGGAAATTCCTTATTGTTTAAAGCTTACCACTGCTGATGAATGTGACAGTCTTCCTGAAAAGTGGTGTCAGGGGCCAGAACCACAGAGGGCACAGGGCTTCTGCCCTAATATCTAGATCTTGTGGAAGTGCATATGGGTCTGACACTTTGGGCAATGGTTATCACCATTTCCTTTCATCTGAGCCAATTAGTTGTAACTGAAACTATACTTTCAGGGTCTGATTGAAAGTCCAGAAAAGTCGAAAGATCATTTCTATTGGCACTACAAGGCTATAGCAGTCTCATGGACATAGCGGTGAGAAATCAAGAACTGTTCTTCAAGTTTCTTCAACATTTTAAAGCTTGGAGGTTTTTTACCACTCTAACTACTTAAGGCAAATTATTATAGTGGTAGGAAAGTACAAAAATATTCTACAGTCTGTAGAAATATAAAAAAAAATGAAGCAGACTACTATACTTGATGTCCCCACACAAAGCTCTGAAAATGCAGGAAAACAAAATACTATTTTCATTGCTGTAAGCTATAATCTGTTTCTCGTGGCTCACACTAAAGGTACACCTTCCCTCTCAAGAAATTAAAACTCTTATAGTCTTTTCCCCTTTCTTTTTGATTGTAAAAGAAAATTATAGTCCATCCAGAAGACAGATGTGGAGAGTAGGTTGGTTTTGGTTTTGGAAGAGCAAATAGACACGAATTCTGGAAACAGCGCTGTAATTTTCATTGTAAAGATTTTGAAAGCTGTTTTCTGAAATGGTGAGATGTTTCTTTAATAACAACTCTTTTGAACCTTTATCTCCAGATAGGCAAGGAACAAGTACATGTTTATGTATACTAAAACATACTATCAGTGAGTCTTAGAGACCAAATTTAAACTCTGCAAACTAAAGGAAGCTATCACAATTTTACATGTAAATAGTTTCCTAATATCACTTCTTTTGTACTTTCTCTGCCAGTGTGAACACTTTCCTGTTGCTTGCTCATTTTTCAGAATAAATAGGATTTTACCTATTAATGAACGTCCTGCTATTATGAGGACCTAAAAAGCTGATGATACCCGCACTCTTTTCTTGCTTTGGTACCTTGTAGTTTATGGCTTGGGTTTTCCCCCCACTCTTTTTTTTTGGTGGTATGAGTTGTTAAGTTTGTTAGCAAGATTCTGTGGCTTGTGGTGCATTAAGAAGACCATCTGTTAACTGTTTAGGACTTAAATGGCTGTTAAATGATTTTCTAACATTTCAAGGAACTGTGCTTGGAAAAAAAGATGGTAAGTCTTAATTCTGGTACCAGAGAAGTTTTTACAAATTTGTTTAGGTTAGAAAACTAGCTGACCAAGTCCGCTTTTATTTTTTCACTAGATGCAGTCTGGATGGTAAGAATAACTGGCATGATGAAAAAGAAGAACTCCTGCATAATTATTAATATAATGTAAATGACACTTCTTATGAAGTTTTTTTTGCCAATAACTACTTTTTCCCCATTATAATGAATGTGCTTATTAAGCTATTTGACCACATTTAATTTCTCAGGAAAGTGAGTCCATTGTACAACATAACATTACCTGTGAGTGTATTTAGTTTATTTAACAATTTGCACAGTCTTTTTATTCTTTTACTGAAGATGTCCACAACCTACTTAATGTTGTACTTCTGTTTACTTCATTATTATTCCAGTTATAGTTGTGTATTCATGGTTGCCTTAAGCTATTGATGAATGTGTCTACACACATACAGATCTTCATGAAGATACAAATTAACTGTCAAGTGAGGTCTTTGGGAAAGACTCTTGTGGAAGGCTAACACTTCATTTTTTGTACTTTTCTCCCTAACATCTAGGCTGAGCAGCCATAGTAGAAAACCTTTTGTACCAGGGTTATCCCACATCCTTCTTTCATCCTCCAGACATGCTTGTTCTGCTGCCCTAGGCCTGCGCCTGATCTCCTTGGCTGCTAACAAGGCTCAGTCCCATCTGTCTTGTCCTCAGCTGGTGCTCAGCTTGGAGATCCACCAGGCATGCTCTGGTGCTGCAAAAGGCTGGTATTTAAAATCCTTGCTTCCCAATAGGTTTGTCAACAGGGCAGACTAGAGGAAGGATTTGAAAAGAGGTAATTTACTCACATTCTGTGAAAAGTGTGTGAGAGAGATGTTGGGAGATTGATGAATTCATCCTAGGGTCTTCTCAAGCAGGATGGGGAGAAGGTGTGCATTATTTCTCCTCCTTCAATAATTCAGTCCCCAAATACCCATGCTACTTCTGCAGCCAAGATTTCCGAAAGAAAAGGTTCATCCTTTCTGCATCAAACAATGATAACAAGGAAAAACAAGTCTTTGGAAAAAAAAAACATTTAAACAAAACAACAGTCTTACAGAAAGTAGAAAGTCCACTAAACAGCGATATCAAGTGTAGAAGAAAACTAGAAATTACAAACTTCAGGACTTGTAACTGTCATTTATAATTTGGTTGTCTTGATACATGTGCCCTCTTTTCTCAGTTCTGCAATTAAATATCAGCAATATATTAATGACAGGTCATGGTTATGAAAACTGCTTGACAGTTTGCACAAAATGCTAGTAATTAACTTTCGGAGACACATCAACCTTTATATAAGACTTTTTGAATCACGTCATATGTCATAATATTTGACAATTGTCCATCTATTACCTTAGTTACAGTCCGGTGCATGTTGCATTTCTTGACATTTTAAGTCAGAATGTTAAAAAATTAAATTCTTTTTGTTACTAGAACTCGTTTTACTCTAGATATGTGGAATTAAATCAATTTTTTGCTGCTAATGAACTCTGAAAACTTCATTGAACTGAGCTTGTGGAGTATTTGAATTGATGTCTGGCAGTTTTGAGGTCTATGAAATGATTTTGGTTACCTTTGGTCTGTTTTAAATGAGCTCACATGGAATCTACAATGGAAGAAGAATGATTATTTCCATATGCAAACTCAAGCAGCCCTATAGGATTTGAGTTTGCTTGAGGCTAGATTAGCTCAGATGAGAGAGGACCGCCTTTCCAGGATTTCAGTAAGACTAATAGAGCTCTGAGCTGCTGCTCATCTTTTCCTGTGAAATTCAGGAGCTACAGGGAACATTATGACTCTCTGATTATGCAACTAGAATACTATAGATACAGACTTTCCTGACATTTTATTCTCAAGTCCAATAACTTCTGGAGCATGAGTGACTCTAGCAAAATTTTCCTAAACTTTTCAACAGTCTATTTCAAAATTTGTAGCTAAGAATCTAATTTTAAACTCCAAACATAATCTCCATGGATGATGACCATCTCATAAGAGGTATTTAAAACATCTTATCTACTTTGTGATGATAAGCAGGTATTTCAATATATTTTTAATTGTAGAAACCTGCAACAAGCTCCAGTACCAAGAAACGATTGCACCGCTAGTTGATTTGTGCATTCAGGGCACACAAGTAGAACAAGTGACAGCAGCAGAGCACGTTTGGAGTCTTTTAATTGCAATCAGCTTCCTGAAGAGTCCCATGAGGACAGCTTTTTTGGGGAAACAGAGAAGTGATTGGGTAGGACTACTCACCCTGACAGAAATGAAATGTGCTGGCTATACATATGTAATAAAACTTGGATCTCATGGGTAATGTGTCAGATAATGGTTTATTTTGTGTCCTTCCATTCACCATCAGTTAGCTAGCAGCAGGTCAGAGATTTTTCTCCCAGGTCACGAATGTTTAAAGGGTACCCTCTACTCTTTTTTTAAACTTGAGCTTAATTTTTTTAGGTCTTCACCGTTTGGGTCCTGAGACAGTAGCAATATTTGCTATATATTCTTTTTGTATGACTAAGGTGCATGCAAGTGTGGAAACTTCCCACAATTGAAAGATAGTAGTCAAAAACCTAGACCTTTCTGAGTAAGACGTCCTTGGACATCTGAGCAGGGGAAGCTTTAAACTCTTCCTCATGGTTACAAGAGATTCCAGTTGAAAGAAAACCCCCTTTTTTGTCAAAACAGAGACAGAATGGTGAAAAAGATATTTCATTTTAAAAATAGCTTTGTTCATTGGATATGGCTCATGAATCCTATTTGGATGAACTGGGAATCATATAACCACAGCATGAAATGTGTCAGATGCGTTTCATAAATTTGAAGTGCATCTTCACAATAGTTCAATAAATGGAAACAAGAGTAATGCACATAAGGTGTCCAAGGGTGACTGAGTAGTGAACCTTCAGGCCTTCTACAAGGAGTCAGTGTGTTTCTGGGGCTGAGAGTGAGCTGGAGGCCTGGAGTTGGGATCTGTTCCTCACTTTGCCCTTGCATGGTGGACAAGGTGTACGCAAGGCAGTTATCTCTGAGATGATCCTATTAATCTGTTTCTGCTTCCAAACAGATCTCAGTAGGGTCCTGCTATACGACCAGTAACCAGAACAACACGGTCACCGGTGAACCAACAAACTCTGAGCATAAGGAGATAATCAGTGTTTTTTCTTTTTTCTTCTCCTTCCACATATCTAAGGGAAACCTCCATATTTATTTCCTGTGCTTTTTCCAAGATAACCACTCTGTCTCAACATCCTCAGTATCTGAATTTCCAGTTTTGGAATTGTAAACTTTAAAACAATTAGTCAAGTTCAGGAAGTTTGCCAACTTCTTTACTTCTATAACAACAGGGCACATCGTTCTGCTTAAAAAACCCTATCTGTTCTCTTCCTGTAACCTATTTGTTAATCATGTTTTGGTGACTGACTTTTGGGCACAATCCCAGGAATTTTTAAGACAGTCTTTAATAACCACTAATATGTCTGCATACAAAACCAGATGATTATTATTCATGGGTGAGATTACGCAGAATTAAGCTTTCCAAAACTGCAATGAACATTCAGCTAGACATGAAAGTAAGCTGAATTTCCATTTGGTTTGCTTCTTGCTGAGCCTTCAAATTATAAAATGAAGCAAAGCCAAAAGATTAATACAATGAAAACAAAGATTGGGAAATTAAATGACACGATGCAATTTTCTGCCTCATTGGGCTGGCACCAATAATATGCAAAGGAAAGCCTGCTTAGTGTTGGTTAGCTGCTGTATAAATGTGGGACAATCAGTTTCCTTCTCCAGGGAAGATATTTTCTTGAATCATATAGCCATTGACTCTTCCAATTACTAGAGACCCCATGAACAGCTTGAGGTCTATCCTTTTCTTATTTTTTCTGTTCTGCTTCGCCATATTACTGCTATTAGAGTTCACACAGGTACATGATTTCTCATTATCTCTAATATTTTAGGGACAGATAAGGAGAACATACTGAAAAGAAAGAAGGGAAACCCTGCAGCCTGCTGCCACCTCCATAATTAAATATTAATATTTCAGAAAATGTTACTTTAGGGAGCCCATAATGGACTGTCTGTTAATCATCTCTTTCAGCATACTTTTAATCTATTACATATTCAGGCTACTGTTGAGGTATTACTGGAAATATGACATTGCTCATAACTGTCTGGGGAGAGGCATCATCCTCTAGTCTGCTTCTTTGTGTTATTTAGATATTTTAAAAGTCCTCATTATTTTAAAGATTAGAATAATATTTGAATTTCTGTTACATAGCTATGAACTAAAGACCTGTTTACTTCCAGTAGGTCTAGTTTGCTTTACCATTGAGTCAACAGGACTTGTGACTTTGGCAGCAAGGATTTGTTACCTATCAATATGGTGGTGTTCTTGCAGTCAAACTTGGCGCCACATTGATGGCTTTGTGGAATCCTGTGGTGTGCCCAACTTACTGACCAATGGTTGATTTTTCTCATGACGCAACATCTAAAGAATAAATTCTGAACTAGTGTTCAGGAGGACTGGTGTTGGTCTCAGTTTGAATATTTACATGGTGCATGACCCCAAGTAAGTTTCTTCTGCCTTTGTTTTACCTTCTGTTATTGTTCGTTTGGTAACTTTAAACCATTGAGAGTGGGACATGCCTTGCAATTGAATAGTTTGTACAGCACCTCCGGGTCCAATCCCGTTCTGCAGCACTGGTCTTGCCACTTTTCTTGTGTGAAATAAAAGAAACACTTAAATTTTTCATGGTCCTTATACCTGCTGGGACAGAATGAGGCATGCATGAATTAACATTATCTTGGTATTCTCTAACTACTGAGTGCTTGAATCTTAATGTACTTACTGCTCTTAATATTCACTCCTGAGTTATTTTATATTTAATTTTCTATTAATCCCATATTTATATGTGAGAGTGTAGTTGCCTGGGGACACCAGCAGGCTTTGCAAAGCAGATCTGATTAGCTACAAGTGGGAAATATATAACCTGAGGAAATGGTACAGGTGCATTTGCAAGAGTGACAACTTCTCACTGATTAGCCAGGTTGTTGGGTTTGGGAGATTCTTCATGCGGTGCACCTGGCTAAAAGCTGCTATTTACTGCACATGAGGTAGTACTCCATGTTGTAGCAAACGTATTTATATATGTTACAATATTCTATATCAAAGAAGAACCTGAAATAGCCTTACCCTCCTGTTACTGTTGCCTGGATGCGATGTCATGACACTGATGTTTCTTTTTATAGGTTTTAGCAGCCTGACATTCTATAGTGAAATTTCCATTTTCTTTCGTCAACCACTCTCTTTGTATTCAGTGATCTGCGGCTCTGGATGTTACACACTTTTCTTGCACTTTTAGCATCAGTGCTCACAAAGCTCCACAACTTGGTTTGGATAGTGTACTAAACTGAGGTATGGATTTCCATCCCTCTTCATTTGTTTTGAGTAATGTCCACTCAGTTACCCAAATGTGTGTTTTCAGCCATTCCGTTGGACTGCAGCTAATGTTATACAAAGTGCTGCATGTGTGTACAAAATACTGTCCTTTGCAAATTTTCGGAATTACTTGAGTATGTATTGCAAGCCATTATTCCAAATTAGCTTGCTGTAAATACTATGCCTGGTGGATATTGCTGTGGTCTGACTCATTGCAGTGCTGTATAATGTGTTTCTAAGTTGAGTTATTTTGACAAAATGACTGTAATAATCAAGTATCAGCAGGTAGTGGTTCTGCCTATGTTAATATAAATCAGGTACCAATTGCTGCCAAGCTTCTATTAGGTGCGTCATGAACTATTGTTGCTTCCTTGCTGTTTTTTTTCTGATACTTTACATAAATAAAACAGTCTGTGAGAATTTATGTTATTTGTGAAATCTTTCTGGAAAATTCCTGTGCACTTGTTTGCCTTTTCCACAGTGCCATGTCTTAGCATCCCTCACAGACTTTCTTCCAAATGTCTGGAGGAAAGATGCTCTGGAATCCCCTGGGATTTTTTTTAAAGCACTTTTGGACTTGTTCATATCCCACATGCAGATCTTGAATTTCTTTTTAATCCAAATATCTCTGATGGCCGTGCTGTGTGCCTGACATCCAGACCTCACTGGCTGTATTTAAAAGAAATCAATGGTATCTATACACTATGCTTCCCTTCCCATCTTCTGTTGGCAGATCATAGGTTTGATCAAATATCTGTCCCTTCTCTTTTGTGTGCTGTCATTCTGCTGTATGAGGGAGGAGCTGCTACAGGATTTTCTCTCTCTCTCTCTTTTTTTTTCTCGACTTTTAATTCATTTTAGTCATTTCAGTATGATTGCCATCCTTTGTATTTTGGATGCTCTTGTCCATGACCTTCACTACCAGTTGCTCTCTTCTATCCCCTCGGACCTCATGGAAATGCTGACATTTTTCCCAATCTTTGTGTAAATACTAACAGGGAGTCCACAGCCTCGGTGTGGTTCAGTTATTTTGTGGAGGTTGATGCTTTAAAGTCTTGCAAGTTTTCTCCTTTGAGGATTAGATCAGATCGCTCGCCCTCTCCTAATCTTATTGCCTTTTCTGAGATATGAAGTGCTTCTAATGTATAGAATTGCTTTCCTCCTAACACAGTAATGGAAGTAACAACCTCTCTGTTTCCCCCAGCAGATGAGAATAGGCTGTATCTCTTCGTATGTACTGAACCCAGCCTTTGTGGAATCTTTGCAGGTTACATCTGGGAAGGTGGCTGTGGTACAATTCTTCCCATTTTAGCTGTGTGTGGGTCCCAAGGGCTTTTGAGCATTCAGATTGGCTCAACATGTGTCTGTTTTTTTATTACTTGCAACAATCAAGCAAAGCCATTCTTAGGATTCCTCCATCTTTGCAGTTACACTTAATTATGCCATATGCTGGAGCTACTCTCCCACATTGGCCTTAATGCTACTGGCACGTGTTGCTCTGCATGCACCACTGACACTGCATTCAGTGATAGCTTGAGCTTTTCATCGTCTTCGCAGATTTCCTCTACCCTCCAATACCTCAGTAGATCTCTCATTTTCCTTGAGCTGTCCTTACGTGGATTCCACTGTATATTGCTAAGATAAATGATTTTTGCGGCTTTCAATCCCCCTGCTATTTTTTTTCCTGTCATGCTTCTCAGAATGAAATCTAGATATTTGATGATTTTCCTTTAATGCTGTATTTCCCTGGTATGTGTAGCAAATGCTTCCTCTGTCCTGCTGTTGTCATTCACATTCATACAGTTCATGGGTCTAGACGTTGACTTGGCTTTTCTTTCATTCTCTTTTCAGGATACAGTTTACTAATGCATCTCAGGAAGTTTTGAGGGTTGGTTGCATCTTTCCTGGATCTATTAAGATGCCTCTTAGCTGAAGCTCCTTCTTATCTCTTTCCTTACTCTGTTTCATAGCTTTGTAGCCACTCAGCTTTGAAGACAAGTGTGGGCCTGCACAGTTTTGATGCACTTTGCCCATCCCCAGGCTGCCTTCAGTGTTTTAGGTGGGTGTTATTGCCTCTCGAATGGAAAGCCCATCAGCTTTCCACAGAAAGGGTAACTACATCCCCCTTCTGTAGACAGAGGCCCCTCTCTTTTCCCCTTCCTCAAAATAACCCAAGTGAACACCTCTCTCGCAATGGTCACGAGAGTATGTTGTCTTCTACTAGGTCTCCTTTGAGGAGATGCTTCTTTATTGCTAGTATTTAATTCAATTACCAGCAGAGCCTTCTGCTGGCTGGCAGTTCCTGGCTCTTCTTATTCTGCCAGACCCTGTGTTGTCATATGGAAAGTCATCCGTTTGTGCAGTGGGCATTGCCATCACTGCCCAGATGCAACGACCTACAACTAATCAAGAAAAGCTGCCCTAGGAACAGAGCAAGCATGGGTGTTTTCAGCTCCCATGCCCTGCATGGATATGATGTTAAATGTTATTCAGATTTCATAAAACCGCTCTGTAAATTTGGATTACATGAGGGTCTGGAGCAACTTATGGCCAAGTAATTCTAATGCTTAAAATGCTGAGTTTTTTATTCTGTTGTTTGTCTTAGAGTTTCCTAGATCGTGAAAGACTGAGCTGAAAGGTGTTTGCTTGTCTACCCTAAAGGTAAATACATTTTCCCAGCCTAGAAAATCTTCGCATTGACCTCATGACTCCTTACAACTGGTCTTCAATACCATTGTATTTTAGAACCTCTGAAATTTGGATTCTCAGGTAAACAGTTAATTTATTTTCTTGAAGTTTTTAAAGTGGGTGAGTACAGCAAAGGTGGGAGTTTTTAGTGTTTAAATCTCTGACTTTCTAGCCACTGTAGCCCTGATCAGTGGGATTGAAAGCAAATAAAGAATCGCTTTTCTTCATAAATTGACACATAATTAAGTGATAAATTAATTTAGTTCCGCCAATTAAAATGGCAGGCCTGAAATTTTATAGGGGGTCAGTGGCGAGGCACTGTGCTTGTTTTATGTCATTAGCTTTCCTGCAGTTTTAATAAGTAACCAGTTTGGCATGTGTTTTTCATTAGTGACTACAATAAAGGCTTTATATGGGCACAATTCAAAGTGACCAGTAGAAGTGACTCACAACCAAATTTTTAATGGTGGATAGGGCTTAGCTTTACAAGATCTAGTCTTGTTAACTTAGTAGCTAGAAAGTATATGTTGTAAATCAGGCTATTAATATGCAGGCTCCCCTGTAGTGCACAGGGAGGCAGAAGTGCCAACAACTGAGAGTCAAGAAAGTTGAGTGAAGAGATGACTAAGTTGCTGCAGATACAGTACTGAAATCTTTCTGTTCTCTAGCATGGGTAGGCAAGCACCCAGCCCTTGACTGGAAAGGGCTGTTTCTCCTTTCGGATGAACAGTCAGTAATCTCTTTTGGAAAGTAGGGGATTAAAGTGCTTCTTAAAAGGATTGATTTGTTCTTGCTTTTCATTGTCGTTTCTCTACATCCAAGATTCCAGCGATGAGATCCCATATTTACTTGGAAGCAGAAATGTGGAATTGTGTGTTAGGTCTAAAGTCCCTAATGGCTAGGCTATGGTGTGGGTCTTCCTCTGCTTACTCATCTGAGTCAGAGAGAGCAAGGATTTAAACTTGATCTCTGATATCTGAACATGTTTACAGGATGTGGCCTCCCAGGAGGGCTTGAAACTCTTACTGGAGAAGAAATTTTCATCAGTTCAGTGACGGTATAATAGAAATATTTGTGCATTGGAAATTGTACAGTCAGCATCTGACAATAGCTTGAAGATCTAAGTTTTGGACTAGGTCACCTGAAAATTCAGTGAGGTCACACAGGTGTCTCTGTAGATGTAACCTTTTATCTTGCTTTTCCTCTATGTTAGCGTCCTAGGCAAATGTGTGCCTACTGGTATTTCAGAACCCTAAAACCTCTGTCTTGGTGTTCCACTTTCTTGTACTGTAGCTGGTTGCCTATCACTCAATTGTGCATGCTCAAGTTACATTTTGAGTGGAATAAGAACTGTTTCAAGGTCCTGCAATCAGGCTTTATTAGAAGGCTAGAGCAACTCTGATTAAGGGATGCTGGCACCAGATGTCACAACTTTGTCTGAAACCAACTGGGAACTGTTATTTACTTTTCTGTGTAGCTTCTTTTAAACGTCTTATTTTTCTCTGTCTCTTTCTCTCTTAAAATGAACCTGTAATCTGATACTTTTCTTCTGAACCATAATTGGCTACTTTCTGTTATTGGCAAATGTCATTCTTACTGATAGAGGCAATCGTTACTTAAAAACACCTAGGTGGTACCTGAAAGTCTTCCATGAATTCCCTGGCAGCTATTAATTCTGCCTTTACTTACTTAAATGGTAACAAAGAACTTGCAGGAAACAGAAATTCTCCATACTCTTAATATTATCAGTTCCTCATGGGAAGTGCGGATCATTTGTTTTCCAAAGTGTAAAATCCTTGTGTCAAAAATACTGGTCAGCTGAGAACTGTGACTGAAGATTTGTCATGCTCCTTGCATTATATTCTGTAGGATGCCACTAAAAGTAAATAAATAAATACATGCAACAAGATTTTTTTATAAAATATGGTTTGTTTTGTTTTACTGCTGATCCTAACATAGCTTTTTTTTTCATCTATAACAGATGGCCAGTGTTTATTAGCAGCCATTTTAGCTATAAATGTTTAGCTTTACATTCAAATGTCTGACATGATCATGATTTTTGAAAGTTTGCTTTCTAGAGCTGAAGGTGGGGAAAAACTTCCAGATGAAGATGTCTTTGTTCTTTTGCCTTCTGCCTTGAAATATATGGAATGGGGAAACCTGCAAGGGTTAGGACTGGGTAATAATTTGCCCTGATTAATTCTGTCAGTGGAAGCATCATTGCATCTGTATAGCTGGTGCTGATTCCTTGCAGTGAGTGTGAGCATGTTAAAACTGCATATCTTCCGTGGTGCCATTTGACTGCTATGCATTCCTAATTCATTAGCTGAAATGTCTGATTGTACTTTCTTGAAGTTGAAGCAGACCTCCGTCAGTGTGAGACATTTGTGAAAAGTGAAAAACAGGGAGAATATTCTGATTGCAAAATAGGAGTGTTGAGGGATTTCAAAATTATCTTCACTGTGGCTGGAAAGCAATAAAGAAATAATTTAGGAGATTGTGTCCATTTTAAGTGTAGGAATGGCTTTATCTTCAAGGAACAAGGCAGGGTCAATTTATTTGCAAAGATATTCTGCAATTACTCTGGATGTAAATATGCTATAGGGCTTCTGACAAATGGTGGCACAGCTTGTGCATATTGTCCCTTTTCATGAGCCAACTATAATAATTTTTTTTATTTTCTAACATAAAAACTTGTATCACTCTCTTTGCCCAAAGTGTTTTTTTTTTTTTTAAAAAAAAGGTGAAAACATAATGAACAGGGCAACCTTGTCCTGAATCCTAATGACTTTCTGATGAGGTAAACAATGACTCTTAATTAGAAGCTAAAATTTTTAATTAAGATGATTCTTCAGTAATTATCTCAGTTGTCTGCTTCATTGGATTTTAATGAAAAAGATTGATTAGGTATAAAACCAGTAGCATAATTAAACATTCAGGGTCTACGTTGGTTATTGAGGTGAAAGCAATGTGATTAACTTCAAAGTGCATTTTTCAACAAAAGGTGTGAGACAGCTTAGCCCACTTCAGGTGCCATGCTACCCTATCCCAGCTCCCTCCCTCTTTCCCTGCTTGTCCACATTTCACAAAGTGAATATACAGGAACATCATTTTTGGGTAGTAGTTATGTTGAGTGACAGATTATAGTGGCACACTTCTAACTAAGGCCATCAGAGTGGTTATGAATTCTGCACATTGAGGGGTTTTAGCAAATGGACTGGAACTTGTCACACAAGACTTCAGACCCAAGAGTAGATCTGTTTTTTTGTTGTTATGAGAAGTGTGAAATAATTAGTTCAGCAGTTTTGGTTTTGCATGTGCTCAGAACACCCTGTAGGATCTGACTGGAGAAAGGTGCCTTCCTGTGGTTGACGTAACTACAAGGATCGTGCCAATCTCATTTCTGCTTCCATCGCTCTCAATGAGCAGTCCCTCACTTTATGAAGAGTGTCACTGAAAACATGAGTAGAAGTTTATCAAAATGAAAAATTTGTTCCGAAGAATACATGGCTGCTGTGCTTCTGATTGTGATTTTGTAGCCTTACTAGACCAGGAGAAACTATGTTCAGCATCCTGTTAGCTAATCATGATTAAACCTTGTAGCTCAATGTCATTGTGAGGCAAACCAGGGATTTTAATTTTTTTTCTAGAAGTTGTTGCCATTACAGCTAGAAATAAAGATGTCAGTACTGAGAAATCAACCTTAAGAAAAGCCTGAATTCAGGCTTTCAAACATTTAGCCATAGTTGTAATCTCAGTGAGAAAGCAGCAACTATGGGCATACACGGAAGGCAGCTGGTTGCCTGCTTTCCATTTTGCTTCACAACACAAGAGTTCAGGAGCCTTGTCTGGAATTCAGGGAGTTTCCCAAATCCTTTGTTATGTACCAGTTTACTGGGAGTCATCCAACAGTATTATGCTTCTTGCTAGTTGCCAGGAGGAGGAAAGGTGGTAGAACTGCCAAAAAGGTCTCTATGTACAGTCATTCCAATGATAGACTGTCTTACATTGATTCACGTTCCGGTTCATTTTTCCAGTATGGAGGCAAAAGGTGTTTTTCTATGATTGCACTGGTGCATCAGAGAAAAAGACTTTGAACCATAGGATTAATTCTCCTGTTTTTTTGCTACATCAGCCCACACCAATTACTGTTAAACTTAATTCTTTTCTCAAGTTCCTCAGCCAGCAGATTGCATTTCACACTTTCCCCATTAATTGTTGGAATATTTCCCTTGGTGTTAGACAGTCTTAGTTAATCACTAGTCACATCATCAAAAGGGCTAACACTTCTTCTCTTTCTGATTGCCCTGACCATCAGAGTTAATGTGAAAGGAGCATGATGAAGGAGCTTGTGTTTTTTATGAGTTCTTGCACTTAGTCTTCCATGACATACAGTAATATTCAAAGCCATCTCCCCAACCACATGGTTCTAACTAGACATGCAATAGCCTGCATGGAAGAAATTCTCCCTTGTCCTCTCCTTTCTCCACCCTTGAAAATGTATTTCTAAGGGATCTGTGTCCCTGTGGTATCCTGAGTAGAGAAGACCTGGAAAAATACCTGTCTGTCTTACTTACATGGGGAGAAAAGGGAATTCCTGTGAGGATGTCTTAATCACCAGGTGATCTAACAGATAAATCTAACCTAACTCCATGTCTTTCCCTGTTGTAAGGGGACCCTTTCGATCCTTTCACATATGCTGGCAACCACTGTGTAAGTACTCTCTGCTTAGGGAATGTTTGATTTGAACATACTATTTTTACTTCAAGTTTCCTTTTTGTTTGGCAGGTCAATACCTCTTCTGTGTTTACCTGGCAAAACAAAACAGAGAACACAGAAGACATGCAAAAACCTGCATGTTGTCTCTGGAGAACAGTATGCACCAAGTTTCACCAGTGTTCACAGGAAGGAAAATATAACTCAGCAGAGATGTTTCTTTGACAAACAGGTCTGGTTATCAAGGGAGACCTCTCAGTAGACCCTGCATCCCTCAGAGCATCTGGAGGTAGCAGATTGTACAATGCGCTGACGATGGGTAACATTCCCTTTCCATCACGTTTGGAGCATAGCCGATCTGATTGTGTTACTTTCTCCTATGTAATACAATCACCTTTTACAGTCCCCAAATATTTTGCATCATTTTCTCAAAGTGACTATTTTACTTCTTACTTATGGTGACGGTATAACAAATGAGTAGAAGTCCAGATTTTTGATGAATATTGTAACCACTACCTCTTGGAGAGATGAATGGAATAACATGCTGGTCATCTTGAGCCTAAAACCACAAGAATCAAATAAAAGAATAGAAAGAAAATAATCCAGTGTTCCAACTTTTCTGTTGAAGAGTGTGTTGTGTGCTTAGAAAAGGCCAGGGTATACAGTTTTGTGTATATCAAATTAATCAGGATCCAAAACCTGTTGCTGCTCAGCTTTCTGGAACACATTTGTCATGGTGGTCTTTTGAGATCAATTGAAATGTACCTTTTCCTGCTGCTAACTGGCATGATAGATTGGTAATAATCAAACACTATTTGCGCAATGTCACTCTAGTTTTCCTGTCATGTGTGATTGAATATCCTTTAAATACCATTGTGGCATTGTCCCTGAATTGAAACCTAATGAGAAAACTTTATAAATGGACTGAAGTCATGTTTCCAGTTCCCAGTTGTGCACTCAGTACAGACGCACCTTGTTTTATCTCTGCACTTAGCAAGAATTGTTTAACAGGCTGCTCCTGCAAACTGGCAAGCCAAATACAGAGTGCACATGCTGTATTTTAATTAATGTTTAATGATTCTTTTCTGATCAGGCTTAAAATCTTCTCTGTGCAAGTGATTATAGGTAATTCTTTAGCTGTAACAAGATCATTTGATAATAAGGCTGATAAAAGAAAGTCATTATTTAAATATCATTAGCTTAATATCAGTAACAACTATCTCCCTGTTCAGGCTTTGTGCAAATGTGTTAATACAGTGTAAATTTAACATTAGTTTTCATGGCACTGGAATAGAACATAAACATGAGTAGAGTGGAGGTTACCCAAGGGAGAGGGATTTTCACCATTTGGTTCTTCTCACTCCAGTTGATGCAAAGAAAGAGGTAGTACATGCATATTCATAATTTATCTGGTCCCTATAATGGTTAGTAAGAAGGAATTTTTCTTGCTCAGTCTGGTCAAATCAGCTCATAAGGCTCTGTTGTATGCTTTGCCATTGGTTCTCGCTCATGGGAAGAAATATTTATTTGTGGACCTTCTCTGCTCTGAGGCTTGTCTAAGGCTACGTTTTGTGTATGCAACAGGGAGAAGCTTCAATCATTTTGATGGACAAAGAACTGTAAGGTTTTTCTTGGAAACCACTCAAATTAGAGTATACTCACAATTGATTTGTTCTCTAGCAATAACTAAGATCATTTAAGAAAAAAAGTGCTATAATTTTGCAAGGGAAGCAGAGGAATCACCTTCTATCTTGGGAGATTTGAAGCGAATTCACATGCGCTTAAGCTCTTTGTGGCAGGATCAATGTCTTGCACTAACGCTATAGAATCTGAACTTGCAAATCAGGCGTAACTGAAAAGTAACTATTTTTCCTCTACAGTAACAAAAATATGAATCTTCAAATAATGGCTAATGACCTGAAACACTGCGATATTTGGGAACATGGAAGTGGCAAAATACTGTTGTACTGGTTTTGGCGAGGACAGAGTTAATTTTCTTCATAACAGCTTGTGTGGTACTATGTTCTAGATTTGTACAGAAAGTAGTATTGGTAAGATAGGGGTTTTAGTTATTGCTGAGCAGCGTTTGCACAGTGTCAAGGCCTTATCTGCTTCTCACACCACACCAGCATCAAGAGGGCTGGTGGTGCACAAGTAGCTGGGAGGGGACACAGATGGGACAACTGACCCTAACTGACCAAAGAGATATTCTCTGCCTTCTGACATCATGCCCAGCAAGAAAATCTCAAGTGTATGTTTGTCAGGGCTGTCATTGCTTGGGAAGCGGCTGGCCATTGGTTAGCTGGTGATAATTGTTTTTTTTTGCATCACTTTTTTTCTCTCTTCCTCTCTTCCTCTCTTCCTCTCTTTCTCTCCTCCTCTCTTCCTCTCTTCCTTTTTCTTTCCCTCTCTCCTCTCTTCTGTATTTTCCTTATTAAACTGCCTTTATCTCAATCCATGAGTTTTATACCTTTTGCTCTTTTGATTCTCTTCCCCATGCCACTGTGGAGGAGTGAGCAAGTGGTTGTGTGTGGCCTATTGGAGTTAAACCACAAGAGCTGTAAAGAAACAATGCCACAAAATACCTTTTGAAGCAAGCAAGAAAAAAAACGTAATTACAGCCAACCTGACTGGCCCCATTTTGGCACATAATGCTATTCACTGGTGACCCTGGGACTAAACAATAGCTTGCTAGACCTGGCTTGTGTTTTTACTGAATACTGAAGTGTGCCTGAGTCAATAACCATAAGGTCAAGTCTTAATTACCAAAAGTAGTGAAGTGTGAAGAAAGGAGGGTAAATAACCACCCCTTTATTTGCAAAATAAGGAAAAACTGGAGATGACACAGTCCATACACCTTAGACCAGAAAACCATGCAGTGGAAGTGTGATAGGGAGCAGAAAGGAGAATGATGGTTGATGTGGTTTGAATGAGGGTGCAGAGCACCACTCTGAGGTGTGATGTCCATCACATGTATCTGGCGAATGCAGCATCCTTCCTGCCCTGCTGGGCACAATGGCTCATGCAGAGATAGCAATGATGCTTTTGCAAGGTGATCAATTATCTCACTGGTCAGTGGTGCATGGGGGATGGAGAGAAGGTGGCATGTAGTTCTGCTTCCACTGACTTAAAGCAGAGCAGGTGAAATGATCTTCAGTTGTGCTTTTAGCTGTGGAACATAATACTCTCCTTTTTAAAAGGCAGTCAGATGTTCTTCCTCCTTTTATCCAGATGTATATTGGCATATGTGTAACCATAGCAACTATGGCTGGAAAAAATGATTTCTACTAGTTTTTAAATTGCCTTCAGAATATGTTTAACAATGAAGCTTAAAAGCAGAAGATATAGCTTATGGAAAGGTAGATGACAAAAAGGAAAGCAAATTTTATTACTAAAGTTACTCAAGCCAAAACCCAATTTCTTATAAGTGAAGTAGTAGCCTCTCACTCAAGAGGCACTTTTAAAATTCATTAACATTTCAGCTTTACCTCCAGATGAACTGTCATGTTTTTTGACACAATTGATATCTGCTTTTGCTTATTCACAGCAGCTATGAGTTCTTAACTCAGCCTGTGCTGAGTTAACATGACCTCAGCCTGTGCTGAGTTAACATGACCTCAGCTGAGCTTGGCTAAAGTGAGTGTTGGCTGCGTGGCATATGGATCTAAACAAGGACTCCACTAATTGTATTGTCCATCTTGCTTTGAACCTCACTGCCTGTGCCTGAACAAGTCTCTGAGTCCACATTTATGAAGCAACTTACAAATGGGATCCTCTGGTTTTGTGTACCTGACCTGGAGTCAAGGGGGATGTTCAAAGTGATGAACACCCACACAAGGAAGTAGGTGTGGACAGGCTTCTGCTACACACGAGAAAATAGTAGATGGGTGCTGTTAAGGTTAAGGGCCTCTACTAACCTGCAGTTGCTTGCTTTTGGAAATATAAAGTGAAGGCACTTTAAATCACTTGGGTGTTTTTGGGAGTTCAGGCTGAACTCTACAAAATGCAGGTAGTACTCATATAATGCTTCTTGAAAATGAAGTGGTAGTATACTAAAGTGCTGTGGCTTTCTGTGTCAACAGCTTGAGAAGATCTTTGAGATAATGAGTAGATGAATTAAACTTTAAAAAGGTTGAATGTATGCATTGTATTCCTACTACTTATATAGAAGACTTTTTTATTTTTTTTTTTTTTTTTTTTTTTTTAATTATATTTTTTTTTTTTTTTTTTTCAGGAGAACAAATGAATCTTCCTGTATTTCCACATAGGATCTTTGCACATAAATAGGAAGAATGTAGCTGCTTAAGACCTCCATCTGTCAGAAACCAGGCTTTTAAAATTCAGTCAGTGCAGAGGAATGCCACATGTATATGCATACCCTGGAAATGAAGCAGTTTATAAATGCTTTGTCAGCTTGGAGTGCAAGCTTAGTGCTTAATTGGGAGCAGCATCCAGGTCTTTAGAAATACAGTTCTGAGGCCTGATGTTGGTAGGAGGTGGAGCACACATCAATCTAATGATTACTAGGCAATAAGAGAGGCCTCCTTGGCATGAAACCCACTGTATGAGCTTGGGGATCTTGGGATGCTTGATGCAGGCAGATTGAAATCTGGCCATCTCTACTGCATGGCTGAGGGGCTGGAGTGCCCTAGGATAGGGAAAAGGTTGTGATAATGTTACAGCTGCTATAGTTGAAGGGCAGAAAAAAAGGCAGAATTTGTAGGAAGAGATAATATGTTTTATTTAACTGATAACAGTAAGAAGTAAGCAGACAAGAGAAGCTCCTTTATTCAAATGTAAATCGTGGTTTCAGAAAATGGAGGCTCAGCAATGAACCACTGGTTCTGGGGCTAGATAGACTATGAGTCTGAAAGGAGCTTCAAGGTTCCAGTTAACCCAATTGTCTATCCTCAGTGTCAAGACTTGGCAGAAAAGGGTGGATTTGTTGGTAAAGGTGTCCAGGGAAGATGTTTAGCTTTTTGCCCTCTCTGGATGAGGTATTTTCATGTCAGTGGCAGGAAGGTCATGGTAAGCTAAACTCAATCAACCATAATTTTGACAGTTGTTTAAAGTTTTTCAGTCAGATTGAATTATAGTAATAAATCAAAATTTGTTATAGGGTATTAAATATATTAATTTTAGCATTTAATGGTGATTGTAATTGTGAAGTAACGTTAGCCTTGTGAATAGACTATCCTAAAAATCCTTTTTAAAGTGATACAAATATTTTAAAATACAGGGTGTTTCAAATAGATGGACCCAATTTCAAAGATATACTTATTTCGAATTTGGTCCATCTTTTTGAAACACACTGTAGTATTTCTAATTCTTAGATGGCTAATGATAAGGTTATTTCTTTCATAGAGTCATAGAATAGTTTGTGTTGGAAGGGACCTTCGAAGATCATCTAGTTCAACCCCCTGCAATGAGCAGGGACATCTTCAACTAGATCAGGTTGCTCAGAGCCCCATCCAGCCTGGCCTTTAATGTCGCCAGAGATGGGGCATCTACCACCTCTCTGGGCAACCTGGGCCAGTGTTTCACCACCCTCATTGTAAAAAATTTTTTCCTCATATCTAGTTTGAATCCATCCTTTTTTAGCTTAAAACCATTATGCCTTGTCCTATTGTAACAGGCTCTGCTAAAAAGTCTGTCCCCATCCTTGTTATGTGATACTTTAAGTACTGAAAGGCTGCAATAAGGTCTCCTTGGCCTTCTCTTCTCCAGGCTGAACAACCCCAACTCTCTCAGCCTTTCTTCATAAAAGAGGTGTTCCATCCCTCTGATCATCTTCATGGCCCTCCTTTGGACTTGCTAGGACAGGTCCATGTCCTCCTTATGCTGGGGGTCCAGAGCTCGACACAGTGTTCCAGGTGGGATCTCATGAGAGCAGATGGGCATTTCACTGCATTAAGAACTGGAGTGTGCTAACCAAGTCGGTGTTAAGTTTTATTTAGACTGCGATTTCATCAATAATAATACATATAATAAACATTAATAATGTTGTGTCTGTGTGGGTAGAATTAGTCACAAGGCTAGCTGCTTCCATTAATAGTCCATTTGCTGCTGAAGGCTCTGTTTCATTTCAGGAGGTCTCAGAGTAAGATGAATTTCGGCTGGCACAAGCATTTTACAGTTTGCTATGAAGGCTTGAATTTACCCTAGCTTTTCAAGGTGTTTAGCTGAAGTACTTAACATAAAAGTAGAGTCCTTCACAATCTCTTTAAAAGTGGCAGTGTTATAGAGGAAGCCTTGTGGGTGTCAGCTGTCTAATCCCAGCCATCTAAAGCCTGGCTCCTCTTCTGGAATTACCTATTTTTATCCATTTGTTAGAGAGTTAAGTGATAGTGCTCCTTCAGTTAGATGCAAAAGTTAGAATAATTGATCTGGTCCTAAAAGTATGTACTTTCTTGCACAGAGAATTAGACATTTCTACTGGATTGCTAGTGAGTCAACATTTACTTGAGGTGGTGGTAGGAACATGGGCACAAATTTTTGCAAGTGGATTTGGAAAACCCGGAGCCAATTATATTCTCTTACGACTCAAGAACATTGTAGTGCTGCATTTTGTATATCAAAAGATATTTTTATGGTAGCCAGAAGTGCTGTGCCATGACAGTGGTACGAAAGCACCTGTTCAAACAAAATTCCGCAATAAGGTTTAAATGGCTCTAAGGTTAATTGTGTAGTGATGATGATAGGAAGCACATTTCATTTTCCTGTAATGATAGTACCATAATACCTTCTATATAAAGAGAACAAGCCTAAAATTAACCTAAGGTAATGAGAGAGAGAAAGACTTTAGAGTTTTTACAGGATGCTCTACAGATACAGAGCAGAAATCATGAAGAGTAGTTAGATTTCATGTACACGAGTCATTTTAATTATAGAAAATCACCCAAATGTGAAACATTAAGTTCCTTACTCTGCCTGTTGTGCCAGTCTTGTCCAAAGGCACAGGGTAATCGAGCAGTTAGTATGAACTGTACAGTTTGGCACCAAGGTAATTCTCAAGGAAATGAAATAAGGCAGACAGAGTAGCGAGGTGCTGGTGCACTGGAGCTGAACAGCAGCTGTTCTGATTTTGGAGCATAAAATCTTATGGATCTGGAAAGCAACCAATGTGGTCCCAAAGGAAATGGGAAACCTCCTGAGATAAACGGTGTTTTTCAGGACTGAGGTGAAGATGCTAAATCTTTGGTGTACTGTACCTCATTCATGACACCTGAGCACTTTATTTGGATATCTTTGAAAACAGATCTGGGTGCTGAATTTCAGACATCTGTCATTGACATTTGCCTTTTATCATTCTTTCAGTTTGCAGATAGATTAGTTAAAATTTCATTTCATATTTGGCCCCTTTCACTTTTTTATTGTCACTCAGGAAGATGTAAGGCAGCACTGGACCTGCTGTTGTACTGTTCCACTTCTGTGCTGACCACAGACCCTCAGGAGCTCCTGGTTCCAGTTGGCCCTCCTGGGGCTTCACTGCCCCTCTGCATGGGCAGCAGGAGACAGCAGAAAGAGAAGATACAGCAGTGACTGAATGCACGCAGTTTGAGTTTCGTGGCAAAAGCAGGCAACGTGCTGTTTTCTTAGTGGAAAGCTGTTTTTCATTGAGTATTTAAAGAAAAATTATTCTCCGATGGATAGGAAGAAGTCTGTGGTACTGAATGGGACTTTTAACTCTTGTTTTATGAAGGGCCTTACAGGTGCCTAAGTTGTCTAAGAGATGCTCAGTACCTGACACAATATGCCAATAATAAAAAATATTAGTTGATTTTTGGAGAGAATCGAAAGTTATCTATATAGACGCAATTAATTAATAAAAACATGATGACATGATTTCATAAGGTTAGATCCTGGTTTTTTACTAGAGTCTTTCTATTAGTGACTATACAATTCGGAGTAAATCTTTGTCTGTTTCTTCACAGAGAATCTGTGTTGAAATATTTTGAATAACATACCTTGAGAGTGAAAAAAAAATCCAGATAGAAAATCAATAGGAACATTTACTTTTATTATTCATGTCAGCTATTGTTTAGGAGACATAAAAATGTCCGTAGTGTTTATACAACAGCATTTGCTCTCAGACCATTTCCAGTAGTGTCATATTTTCATGAGTGATGCTTACTAGTATTTTATTTTTTATTCTTCGAGAGAATGAATGAGAAGGAGTAAGCATTGATTCATAATTTGGATAGCTGAGTGAACAGGCTGAAGTGGGATGAATGTTCCAGAACTGATTATTCTAAGGGCTCATTCCAAAAAGCTGTAGTCCTGAAGCAAAAAGATCCTAAAGCATCAGTTAATCAAATCTGTTAAAGGCGCCTGGCTTTCCTCTAAGATGATCCAGGTAGCTGAGGACTCTAAATGCACTTTATGTTGTGTATTTCCAGCAGGTTGTGCCAGCCAAGCAGCAATTCCAAGGGAATATTCCTGCTTCTGAAATGCCCAGCTGGGTAGTGGCATTGCTAATGCAAATGTGGGAAATGTCATGCCAAAGACTTATGGTGTGATTGCTGGCTGAGTGACAAAAAGTGCCAAACTGATGACCCTGTCCAAAGAACTGAGGCTGTGTAGGTATTTCTTGTGCTGATCAAGGGCTATGCCAGAAAGAACTTTAGTTCTGCTACTGGCTACATCCCTGGAAATGCTGAGTGGTGGAGGCACTTTCCACGCCAGACCTTGATTTGGATGATCGCCAAATCACCTTTATCCTAAGAGGGCCATCAGAGAGAGGATTTTAGGCCAAATAGTCCGTTGCTGGCAGCACATTTGCATGAGGAGCCAATAACTGAACCATAAAAAATAATGGGAAGAATAGCTGCCACTGTGTAGTTCAGAACTCCCTAAGCAGAACAGAAGGAGATAAAGGAGGCCAAGGAAGGTGTGCTTGGAAATATAATGGAAAAGGTGTTGCAGCTGAGGTAGAAAAAGCAGCTTCTGAGGTGACTGGAGGTATTACTACACTCGAAGATGTAGATATTGTAAAAAGTGACAACAACAAAGACCCTGTGATAATTTTGAACGTAAAGAAGCTGAATCTGCCTGGATTTCTTATGCATCTTATGTATCTTCAGGTTCCCAAGACTCCCCATATATCTGTCTGAAAGATTGGTGAGATCTTGTTAATTTGGACTACAAAGCTTCTTATTTTTACGTATGATTTGAATAAAGCTCCTCTGTTAGAGGGTCAACTGACTGTTTCGATGATGGTTTTGCTGGCTTGATTTACCACCTGCCAACCATACTTGTAGAACTGCAATTCCTCCTGAATTATATTGTTTCTGAAAGCTGGGTATTAGTTTGAAATGACAGCAAGTCTCATAGCTGGATTGCAAGGTTTTATAATAATATGTTTAGAACCACATTTAGTACTGTGTTATTTACTCTTATTCGTATCCATTGAGAAATTCGGTATACTGAGAATTGCAGTTGTGTAAGGCTCTTTTTGTGATTGATTTATAGACTGAAGACATTCAATCAACTGTGAAGCTTCTCAATATTTTTGAGATACACGAATACATAAAAATTAGGAGCCCAAAGTCCAAATGATGGTGAATTTTGAGAGTGAGCAGAGTTTCAAAAGCTTTTCCATGACTCGTCTTGCTAAAGTTTCCTCTTTTCATCGGACATAACTATATAGATAATGAGGACTTGCACTGCTTGATCTTTTAGGTTCAAATCACAACACAAGTTGCTATGGAGGTCTACGAATGGAGCTTTGTTCTCAGGTAGTGTTTTCCTTGAGGTTACATTGGATGTTCAAGAATCACCTCTAGTGCATAGCTGCTGATGTGTAGTTAGTAGATCCCTTGAACAATTAAACAATTGTTTCCAGAAAAATCATTACTTATAATTACACAGCTGCACATAACTTACATACCGTAACTTCAGAATAATGATGCCTTCTTGCTTTCTTGTAAAATAACTAAATATAGTGAATGAACACACCAAATGCCTCATTAGGATTGAAAAAGTCAGCTTACAAGCCTGAGGTCTATTCTCTAGAAAAATCAAGGGTTGGCAAACAAGTGTTCTTGGAGATATTTTGGATACTGCTGCTGGATGAAAGACCAAGATTATGTCATGAAAACCTCCATAGTCCTTTCTAAAATTTTCCAAAAATTTTTCTTCTTTTCCCCCCCCCCTTTTAAGAATAGGTTAAATGGCTGAATTTCCAGAGGATTTGGCAATGATTTAGTTTGACTTGCCTTGTACTTTCTTTTTAAAGCAATTGATTCTCATAGCACGCAGCACTTTTTCTGGGATAACTTCAAGCTCCAAAACTCTTTGTTTAACATTTTCCATTTCACATCTGACACTGAACTGCATTGCTTTGTTCTGTTCCCTTGGTGACTGTAATCACAGAACAACCATATCATAATTTCTGAAATACTGGCAAACCGTATCTTGGGATAGAGAATTTCTCAACGGGAAAAAATAAACTCTGTGATTTACTCTGGTTAAGAACTCTTTCTAAAACAAATAATTTCTTTCTTTTACCTCACAGCTGTCAGTGATTGGAGGCGAGGGAAAGACAGAATACTGATGGTGTAAACACAATTCCCTTCCTTCCCACCCTCCTGCTGCAATTTCATATTTATATGGTGATAATGAATATAGGAGATATTGTAAGATCATTAAAATCCTGCTCAACTCCTCATAATATAGAGCTCTGAATCATATTGTACAATTTGTATAATAGCCAGGGGCTTGAGTGTTGACTCCATTAGGAGTTGAAAAACTGGTGGTGATGAGTAACACTCAGACAGACACAACCCCTGTGTACTCCCAGACTCTTGGGGAAAGTTCAGTTTCTCTCTTTAGAAATGGCAGAAGATTTTTCCTGTGCTCACAGTCCCGCCTCTTGCCTGTCCTTTTTTTTACACACCTCGGTTAAGGTTGTATAGCTTTAAGGTTATATAGCCGATATTACTAGACTGGCAAATCATAAAACTTCTTGCATGAGTGGCTTGCAGGCTAATGTTCATGCCAGCCGCCTTCTGTTCAGGCCAAGCAGAGGCCAAGTCACGCACTGCTTTAACTAAGTGAAGAATTGCACTTGCTTGAATCCCCTGCCCTCGCCTTTTGTACAAACTCTGTATGGTCAAGGTTTGCTTGTGATCTAACCCGCAGGCAGTTAGGTAGGAGCTGTGGCTGTGGAGGGGTCCCTGGCTCCTGGACCCCACAGACATGTGCTGGCTATGTTTTAAGAAGGTTTGGTTACCTAATTAGATTTTAGGGTGGAGAAGTAACCGTCTAAGATCCACTGCATTACCCTGGAAAGATAGTATTTGTGAGGGGGAACGCACATCAAACCAAAATCATGCTAGCACTCTGATGAGGAAGAAGGTCAGAGAAAGAGAGGAGTGCTGTCAGAAAATCCTAGCCAGAGAGACAAACTGTTGTGTGATACTGGATTCTGGAGCCTCCTTTTTTTTCCAGGAGCATGATTCTGGGAAACCTTTAATATAGTGTCTCCTATTCCTATTGGAAATATCTGCTTTGTATGTATTAGCTTAAGGGTATAAATAGGAGTGCATTTCTATAGTGGGTGGGATTCTGTTAGTAGTTTTCATAATTTCACAATTTCTCTTGAACAGGCAAAAACCCTTTTACAAGATTCCTATTACTTGTAACTATCGTGAGAGATCCAAATCTTATGACATGGTTGTTGTCATATAGTCTTCTTGCTTGCCACCTGTGGTCTGCATTTCAGATATATGTTAATGTTTCCACTGTTTGCCTGCCAGAAGAAAAGTAATAAGAGTAAATATCTGTTGGTCCTGATGCCTCAGGTTTTCCAGTTGATGTACTCCTATCTCTGCCCTTCAACAGACTCATTGCCAGGTGGGCAGCAAGTGTTTGTTTTCCACTAAGCTTTTGTTGTTGATTATATTTGCATTACTGAAACTTTTGCATTTTTTTTCTTTCAGCAGACTGACCTATTTTTTGCTTGTGCAGTTTCACACCACAAAAACAATCCTTACTTTTGCAGGATTACAGGTGAATCTAGGGTTCTGAATGGAACATTCAAATAATTACAATTTAATAATTACCAGACTGAGGGTGACCTTCAAACAGGAGGTGCAAAAGTTTAAGTTTTCTAGCACGATGCTATTTAGAGATTTGAAACAAAGAACTTCTATGAGCAAATACCTTTTGCTCCCTCCATCCTCAAGGAAAAGCTGATTTGATATTTTGTGAGAGCAACACATATTGACAGAGACCACAATCTCCTTTATTAATGACTGCGAGGTTGTAGTGTGAAAATTTGTCTCAGCCGTCAACTCGCTGCAAATGTATTCCTGCATGGCAAGCCTGAAATTGTAGTAATTCTGTTTTCTATTATGTTGTAAATTGACCTTCTACAATAAAAAGACAGCAGAAGAGGAAAGCCTGGATAATACTGCAGTTGCTTCTTGGATTTCTCAGGGACTTGATGCTTCTCACCTTTGAACCTTGTGAATTCTGCAGCTAATAAAGAAATAATAAATACTTTGTGCAGCTAAAGTTCAGGGTAGTTTAGATCAAAACTAAAAGGGGCCTGTGACAAACTGTAGCTGAATTTTAAATGAATATAAGACTATTATAACCACTGATGTCTTGAATCCTAAGTTCTATATTAAGGTCATGATAATGACTTAGTGTTTTATGAGCCTTTGTAGTCTTAGCGGCACCATCTCTTTAATCTTAACTTCGCCTCAAACCAAAATAAATCTCAATGTTGTAAACTGCATTGTAACATAACTGCCTTGTTCAGGAATGATCATTTTTTCTAAATGTCACTAATGTCTTGCTGTGGCAAAACAACAAAGGAAATCTTACTCTTTCTCTTGAAATGGCAAATCTGGAACTATTGTAGCTTTTATGTGTGAACTGAATCTTTATTTTTGAGCATTTTATCCCCAGTATTTTGATCTGGTTCAGTTATTTTCATCACTGCATAACGCAGGTTAAAAAAGACTAAGAAAACTGGGTACCATCTTCAGCGACATCTTTTGATTATGCACAGATTATTTAAGCATCTGCCATACACCCAGATGTATTTGAATAAATCAAGACTGAACCTCATGAGTGTCTGTCTGAGTGTTTGAAAAAGTACTGCCTTGGTCAGGTGGAAGGAGAGAAAGAAGCAAGTAGGGTGTGGACTTTATTCAGCAAATGTCACAGCTCTGTATTTATGTTACCCGAGTCAAGAAGAGGTAAGACAGTGCCTGTGCACAACATGCAGTGTAGAGGATTTGTCAGAGCCCTTCCATAGGTGGTGCCTCTTTAATTTTTTTTAGCTTTGTGCTGCTGCAGTTCTTTTCCACATCCTTTTTTCTTTCTTTCTTTTTTTTTTTTTTTTTTTTTATTTTTTTTTTTTTTTTTTTTTGGTAATTTTAGGTTTCTTGCATTGTCGTACATATTAAGCACCTGTTCCTTGTTTTTGTGATCTTAGAAATTGGAATAAGATTTGGATATGCAGGCAAACTCCTCCACAGTTAACTCTCAATGAACTTGTAATCTCATGCAGCATGTTTTGATGAGACATAAGATATGTCCTGGATTACTTTGTACCTCAGCTGATTTCCATGTTACCACCTGTCCCTAAAAAAAGCTGGTAACAAAGTGCATGAATGGATAGGTATGATAATTCTTTGCCAAAGTCAAACAAACAGTAGGCAATGTTTAGTAGCTGATGTAGTGTTTGGAACTGTCATAGAGGTATACCATGGGGAGAATGCATCTTAGAAGTCTGTTTTTTTGAATATGTAATTTCATATTTGGCCACTCTCATATTCTGGATGCTTTATTGACCAAGCGAAATTACAAGGATGACAATAAAATTACATTCAACTGCATTGAATTTCTGCCCTTTTTTAACCATATGGGCACAAAGAATGTGAACCTGGACACAGATGGCAGAACTGGTAATTTCCTTCTCACGTGGATTGTGTTGCTTTCCCATGGAGAGTGACTGGGAGATGGGTTTATAGTACCTACACATCTGCAGGTATGAGTAGCATTGAAGAAGGAGTACACATGCCTCACCTGGGGTTGCCCCACAGAAAGCAGGTGCTTGTTTGGCTAGTGAGCATGGTAAGCTTGCCTCCCACATTCGCAGTACTACATAGAAAGATTACAAAGTCAGTGTTTGCCCTGGTGTGTCCCAACCATGTCTCTGTGCTATGATGTTAGTATGCAAAGGAAATGGCATCCAGGGCTATTTCTGCCTCCTCAGAACCCCAAAATTTCCATGTGAGACTCCCATACCGTGCAGTATTTTATTACTTGAGTGACTTGCATGAGCCCAAAGATGCTGGTGGTCAGTAGCAGTAGCACAGGCTCTGAATGTTTGCCCATAACTGAGAGACTGTTAAGAAGAGCTAAGTAGGATGGGATTGCTTCTGCTTTGACTTTAGCCATCCAGAAGTTACGTGAAGAAAGACTTGGGGATACTGGTGGATGAAAAAGTGGATATTAGTTGTCAATGTGTGCTTGCAGAGCAGAAAGCCAAATGTCTCCTGGGCTGCATCAAAAGAAGCGTGACCAGCAGGTTGAGGGAGGTGATTCTCCCCCTCTACTCCACTCTGGTGAGACCCCACCTGGAGTACTGTGTTCAAGTCTGGGGTCTCCAACATAAGGACAAGGACTTGTTGGAGAGGGTTCAGAGGAAGCCACAAAAATGATCAGAGGGCTGGATCACCTCTCCTACGAGGACAGGTTGAGAGAGTTGGGGTTATTCAGTCTGGAGAAGGCTCCAGGGAGATGTTATTGCAGCCTTTCAGTAGTTTAAAGGGGCCTATAAGAAGGATGGGGACAGACTTTTTAGAAGGGCATGTTATGACAAGATGAGGGGTAATGGTTTTAAACTAGAAGAGGGGAGATTCAGGCTAAACATGAGGAAGAAATTTTTTACAATGAGGGTAGTAAAACACTAGAACAGGTTTCCTAGAGAGGTGGTAGATGCCCCACCCCTGGAGACATTCAAGGCCAGGCTGGATGGGGCTCTGAGCAACCTGATCTAGTTGAAGATGTCCCTGCTCATTGCAGGGGGTTGGACTAGATGACCTTTGAAGGTCCTTTCCAACCCAAACTATTCTATGATTCTCTGATTTTTTTTTTTTTTTTTGGTGAAAACTTGAGTGCTTTCAGACAAGGATTTGTCATCCCCCTTCCCTCCCTCCTTCCCTCCCTTGTCTTTCTAACCAATTTATGGCATAAGATCTTTTGGTTGTAGAGTGCCTTTTAAAAAATTTTGTACTCTGTTAGGACAAGATTCCTATTTGAGATCTGCTGCAGCTGATGCATTGCTAATAATATTGCTCTGAAAAAGCACTGTTAAAGCTTAAAGTTCCTGGTGACTTCATGTTAGCAAAGTGATGTGTACAGGCTCACCAACTTACCTCTGCAGAGATTCTGATTCAAGCTTTTAAGGCAACCAGAAGTCTTACTGCCTTAGACATTTAAACTGTGCAACTTAAACCAGACTAATTTATGATGATGAAGATAAATCTCTGCCCTGGGGAATAGTTCCTGTCAGGACACTGACCCAGATGGGCCACCACCTTAACTGGTTGTGACAGCTACTGTACTCCTATCTATCACGTATTCTTCCCAATCCAATTGTAAAGGGAAGTGTTTCTAAGAGAACCTTGTTTATAGTGTGTCTGGTGGTAGAACTTAATCACTGGTGACATAAACAAATAAGCTGGTAGTAGCTCACAGTGAATAATGCATGTGACAAAATTGGCCACCACTGCTGTGTACAGGCAGCTGTCAGGCAGCTGCTGGCTTCTGCCAGGCAAAGCTGCTGTGTGCTGCTTTGTGAACATCAGTTTCTGTTACATTATGACTGGAATACATTTTACAGTGGCCATTCAAAATCAAGCTTCCTAAATACTCTCATGTGTTCATGACTAGTCACAAATTGAGAGGTGATATTTGTGTTTCTTGCTTGGCTTGGTGCAGAGAAGGACCTGAAAGAACAAGAATTGTGAAGCCTGTGGTTTGCCAGTGTGAACACTTGCAAAAGCAAGTGTAAAATGTGCTTTCTGCCAATGCCTGTGGAAATAAAACACGATTGTTCCAGTATTGAACTAAAGCAAATGTCAAAGGAACACAGAAATTCTGTCTTTTTTTTTCCCCCTGAGCAAATGCTCATACTGATTTTTATTTTCTCTCTATGTTGTTTATCTCTACCAGTGTGCCCAATGATAACTTCTACATATATACGTTGTCAGGTTTCTCATTTCATTACAAATATTGGAAGGAAGGTATAATTTGTGTTCCTCTACAATGTGAGGCATCCAACTAATAAATTAGCTCCTTAATATTTTTAAATTAGAGAAATTGTTCATTTCTTTTGTGTTAAATCATTAAATGTAAAAACTTGCACAACTTTTTCATTGTTTTTGTTTTGTTTCTCTCTACATGTAAAACAACGTAACTTTTGCCAAAAGCAATTTGATTTTAAGTAGCTTAATTTTTTTTTAAGGATTGGATCCCAGTAAGTAAGCTTATTACTTTTACTGTAGCTATTTTTATGTTAAGCAGTCCTTGGAATTTAGTAGCAAGTGCAAATCAATAGTTTTCCAAGTAATTATTGTATGTATTAGAGCTCTTGTAGTTGCTACCACAAGGTTGTAAGGATAGAAGACAGTCATTTTATGAAAGAGTATTATTTATATGTATATGTCATTAGTATATAACAGCCTAGGCGTAGAAGACATAGTGTTAAATTGGCTGAGTGATAACTGTGCATTATTGCTTGAGAAGTCTTAGATGTTCAGAATAGAATGAAATAACAGTTGGCAAGAGGTAGGTAGGTAGGTTGTTTGGTTAGTTGGTTGGTTGGTTTGTTTTAAATGGCCAAATAAATCAATGGAAGAACAACCCAACACAAACCAATAAAAACAAAAATACCAACACTGGGGAGAGACTGAATTACAATTTGTTATTTTGGGTAAAAATGGTGATGTGCTTCTTATGCTGTGTTTGTTATGCTCTCACCTTGGAGGGAAGTATTCACACCAGTCACTGTTGACCAACACAAGCTGGAGACAGCGTTTTGAGTTTGATGGACTTGGTGCATCCAATGCTGAATTGTGTTGTCCTGTGGGCTGGAAGTAGAGCTGTGTAACATGATTTACTCAGTGAATAAGGATGTATGCAGAATATAAAAGTCACTGTACCAGTTTGGGCAAAAGGTCCAGAATTTGGTCTCCAAGAATGGCCTATGGACAAAGAAGAACAGGGATACATGAAACATCCCATTAATAGCCTCCCATATTCCAACTATTTTCTGTTTAGAATTTTTTCTGAATGTGCTGGGTTTTGTCTCTTTACTAAAGCACTTCTCACATCCACAATGTTCTTTGGGAGTATTTCCTTTCAGTGCAGGAGGTAGCCCTTCCTTTTGTTTGGGCTAACCCTAGTTCCTACCAGCTTCCTCTGAGATGGCCTCTGGTTTTGTATGAGGAGAGACATTGAGTGGCTGATCCCTGCTCGCTTTCTCCACACCACTCCTGGCTCTGCAGACCTCTGCCATAAACCAGGTTTATCTCTGTTCCAGGCTGAAGAATGCTACACTAAGCATCAGTTCTTTGTTCCTCACCACAAGGCTGTCTCTCATTGCTCTTGCTGTCTTCTAAGATTTTTCCAATTCAGAGCTCTTCTCAATTCAGCTGGACCTTCTCTGACATAAAGAGATCAGGACAACTCACAGTACTCAAACTGTGGGCAAGCCATGGATTTATAGGGTGGTCTAGCTTCTCTTTTGTTCTTTATCATCTTTCTAGATATTCCTAATACTTAACTCACTTTTTGTGCTACTACTGAGCATGTCAGCAGTGTTTTTATGGAACTGTCTGTCACAGCCTGGAGATCTCAGTCCTGAAGGCATCCTAGAATCTTTCATTATATGTGTGAAGTTATGACATATTTTTCCATAGATTCATAGCTTTGTGTTTATCTCTGTTGAATTTCACCTGCCATTTTAGTGTATAGTACATAGTGCTTTGCATAGCCTCATAATCACAGCAAACTCTCTCACCACACTTTCTCATATAATTTATGAATATGCATAATACCACTGTAAATAGTAATAAGAAGGGCTGCAGTTACCTCTGGACAGGAAAACAAGCAGCAAAACCACTTGAGCACCTGCATGATTTGTCTCCCTGTACTAAGTCTTTCCTTTGCCATTGAAATCTAAATGAATTTAGTTTGTTTTCTGAATAAGAGTGAAAAATAAGAAGCAGAAGGTTAGGAAGTAAGAAAAGAGTACTTTATCTGCTGCCTGCAGGATGAGAGCAGCTAGAAAGCTTGCCAACTTCACTTAAAGTTAGTAAGATGTCTGGATTCAATCATGGTGGAAGGAAGAAGATGTGAAGTCATCTGATGAAAAGCTATTACTGTAGAAATCAAATGATAATGATACCTTTGAAAGCTTTTAGGCTGAAGAATAAATCTTTCCTCTGGTTATTGTCCCTCTTCTGACCTCCACGGAGAATTAAGCTGAATATTAGTTCAGTAGTATTGTATTTTGGGGGAAGAGAAATATCAAAGCTTAATATAACATGGTATAGCCAGACAAAACTTTTCTGTAACACTTTGTTGAGTGGACAATGATTGTCACCATTTTAGAGCCAGGGAATGGCACAGACTTTTTCAAGTAGGTGTCAAGTTTTCAGAAACAGGACTTAACTAACCCTACAGATGGAATTTAACTGAATGCTGAAACAAGGGTAGCAGGAGGAGAAGGGTAAGGTAAGGATGAAACACAATGTGGAAGGAGGAGAGAGGGGCTTTGCTGGATGGTTGCACTCCGTGAACTGAGAGGCACCTACCTGGGCTATTGTGTATGAGACTGGGGAAGAGTCCTGCTGTGTCTCCTGAGAAACAGCCCATTCCTGATGCTATGGTGGCACACAGGGGTGCAACTTACGTTTTCTATATGCAAGTCTGAAGTGAGTGGGAGAAGGGGAGGATGATGACATTCCCAGACCCTAGCACTTTTTCTATATTAACTGACATCACAGGTGAGTGCAGGACTCCAGCTGAGCCCTCTGTAGTTGGTCCCTCAGGCAGAGAAATGAGGGAGGTGAGCTTTGTCTATCCAGCCCCACGGGAACCTGTGCCTCAAGATGGCTGGCAGATCAACCTTAATCACAGAAAACTTGTTAATTAAATTTTTCAATATAGAGTTCTTTGCCTGGATTGTAATGTACAATAAAACACATAAACTTCACTGCATTTGAAAGTTCAATTTATAATTCAGTATAATGAATGACTACCTAAGTAAAAAACTCAATAGTTAATGATCAAACATGAATTAATGGAAATAATCCAAAGCCCTTTCAAAGTCATGGGTTTTACTGCCTGCTTTGAAAGAAAACCTGAATTTGAATATTTTATGTGTTGTCTTATAGCATTTATGTTTTAAATACAATCTCTGTGTAGATCTCTGTCTGTCTTACCTTTTACTAAATTAATGATATTGCTTTTGTAGATTTAGACCAAGTTTCTGGCCTATCACTAATTCTTCAGACTAAGAGATTACTTAATTATTTTCACAGTGGTCTCTATACCTCAGTGCCTGTAACCGAAGCAGGGAGATGAAGACAAAAGACTCACTTTGCCAAATGTAAATCTCAAGGGTGATGAGAGTGAGCAGCCCCATGGGCAGAGGAGCCCCTCCCAGGGCTCACCTCTGTTCTTTCTGAGGCTTAATGTTACAAAATCGATGATTTATTTTCAGAGTTATCACTACTGATCAGGCATGTTGCTCTCCTCCTCAGAGGCTGCTGGTGGAAAAGAAATGCTCTCTTTCCTTGGAGCTAGTGAGTACTGCGGGCAAAGTGAAAAGAAACCAAAATGATTCTATGATTCTATGCATGGCAGCCTTGGCCCATGCATTCTGCTATGGGAAATGAACACTAAGCTGCCAGCACAGATTGCATATTAAGGAGTTTAGCTACCCAAGCGGCAAGTGACAGTGCTAGCAATAAACCCAGGTAAGATTAATGGCGGAAGGCTGGGAAAATTTTCTGTGAAACTGAAGCACTTTGGTGGTACTAATCATTGTAATTCATTACAGGATAGTTCTAGCAACACAACAAACACTGTTGCCAAGTTTGCTAATTCCCTGAGCTTGTTTACCCACTTGTTTAAGAAGATTGCATGCTTAGTGCTGTTTATTGATGTTCCTCTCTATAATTTTCTAGGGTTGGTTTTGATTTTCACATGTTCTCCAAAGCAAGTGGATATGTTACGTCTTCACAGCTCTTGACATGGCAAAACCTGCTCAGGAGATAGAGTGAAAAATTTTAGAAATATAAAAGGAACCCTGCTGCCTCATGAACAAGGGAGCAGTGCTGCCTCATGAACAAGGGAGCAGTGCTGTAACGTTGGAAATACCTTTTTAGCAATTGAGCAGAGGCAATTATGCACTGCTTATCTTGCAAAGGTACAGATTTTTATTTATACAAAAATTCAGATTTTTCTTTTTTTTTTCCTGACAAGCGTATCTTTAGCTAATGAATTTGTACTAGGTCCATATACATTGGAGAATTCACTTGAGTGCTGAAAGATGAATGATTGCCTTACAATAACTAAGTAGCGTATTTATAATTTTTAAAAAAATTTTCTTCTTATTTCAATTTTTTATACCTGAAATTATAGGAGATTTATGAAATAAACTGTACTAAAAATTAAGTTGGGTCTAATTCCTCTAGCTTGTACACATACTAGATTTTTTGTGTAACAATGATGTTACTGTATTATCACTTCCTCTCCAATTATCTTTTAATTTCTCAATATCATATTGCTATTCATATTTTCTGGTAACAGAAAAAGAATACCTGTAGAAATAGATCATAATGTGCTAGGAGCATGCTTGTCTACTTATAATTGTATAGCATCCAGAAAGCCTAACCAGAGTTTGGTAAGCAATATTTTTTAAAATTTTGTATTGACTTATCGGAATTCAATAACCTGATTTCAAGTCAATCAGAAATAAACAAAACCAAAATGAGGTTATTTCAAAAAAGCCTGTGATCCTGTTTGATCTGAAATTAGCTATTTCATGTACAACTCAATCAATTTACAATTATAAAAAATGCTTAAGGAATGAAATTTTGAAACATGAACATTTTGAATAAAATCACCTGTTAGAATACATGAAAATAAATATTTGAATTTACTTATTCTATATGAATAATTTAAACACTTGGGTCACTGACTCTCCCCTTTTCTTCCACCAGGAAGTGATTTATGATCCTAAACTCAAGTTGCCTTCCATGTTTTCAGTGTTGAAGCTGCTTTAATTTTGTCAGCTGTTGCTCCACGCTCCTGTCTTCAGGCTGAGCACTCTTCAGTTTTGCTAACACAGCCATTTCTAAATTGATTCACTGTCCAAGCAGAAACAAAACTAAAAAATCTTCCAATGCTGTTTTTATGACTATTTTTAATCTGGCTCAGGAAATAATACTTTTTAGAAAAGATCCCCGGGAGTAGGTGCTCTGCCACAGCTATGAACTGTTGTTTGATGGTGGTTTGAAGTGGCTGGAAAGGAGGGGGGACACAAGACGGGAGAGGAGAGTCAGGTGCTTTTAAAATTAATTTGTTCCCAGGGAAAACACAACATGACTACCTAAATAAATGATTCTGCCACTGAAGAAGGTGATAGAGAGGAAAACAGAATTATTATCTTTGCTTTAAACTTGGAGTTCTAAGCTGAAGTAATGTAAAATAGTCCTGTAAGCTCATGAGTGACTTTGGCATGCAGCTCACATCAAATGTGTGGGTAATCCTATTGCTGAGCCAGGTTTTAAATCACGCAAGAGTTCTGGTAGTCTTTTTGCTTTCAAACAGTATATTTAGTATAACTTATCAGAATTTTAATAAGAAAAATTGTCATACACTGCATGAGTGTCTCTTGGGCTCTGCAAAAGAATTAAATATTATTTTTACTTGGTGTATCTGAAATTAATTATTTGAAAATTAATACTAATTTGAAAGTTCCTTTATTTTTGTTATTTTGGTATCCCCTTTGAAAATATTTGATCACCTTGACATATTTTCTAGTGAAGGAGATCTTTGTTACAGACCTTCACCATCCCTTCCTGCTTGTTATTTTCTAGCAACCACAGGAAAGGCATTGAGACCTGCATGAGGCAAACAGTCTGAACCAGCTGACTTTAGCTCACCTCTTTCTATCTCTGTTAGACAAGCCAAGGGAGAAGCAACTCTCAGTTATACAAGAGTCTTGCTCAATCCAGCCTGCTCTGAGAAAAAGGTTGAAGCAGGTTGCTTGTGGAGGTCCCTCTAACTTTCATGGTTCTGCAACTCTCCCTATGTTTACATGAAACATCCCAGTTTTCCAAGTCCTACTGGATTTCTTTTTGTCTTTCAAAAATGTGTGTGGAAAAACAAGTGGGTTTTAAGAAAGAAAAGATGGATGGTAAGAAAAGGTAGTAGTAAATTTTTTGTGTAGTAGTAGTAAATACCCAAGGCTTTATTAATATAACCCAAGTGTGAGTAACAGACCTAGCTGGTTTATATTTCTGTGGTACTTTGATATTCAGTGAGAGGTTGACTCAGACTAAATTAGCTCTTGCTCTGAATTGCCTTCTGCAGGAGTCTGTCTTTCTACACTGGCTTTAAAGGAAGCTTGCAAAACTAGCTGGATAAAGTATTATAAATGATGTGAAAATTAGCCTCAGAGGATGCTATTTTCCATTATGCGTTGCCTGTAAACTCTTAGAGAAGGACTTTGTGTGTAGTTGTTTAGTAACTAGCATGATGGGACAGGATTCACAAGAGGACCACTTATCTGCTGTCATAGTAAATTAATAATAAAGAGGGAATTTTACATTTGAAGCAAGTCATTCAGGCTCACAAGAATTATAAATAATATTTCTTTTAACAATATAAGAGTGGGATCAGTGAAGAACAGTGTCATTGTAAAAGGTCCAGGTAAAGCTCCGTGTACAGTTCTGAAGGGAAAGACCAAGAAAAATACAAAGGGTCACAACCAAGCCACTGAAAAAGAAAATAAAACTCGGAGCAGCAGTTAGAATAACCAGAACTGCCCCCCTTTCTTCAATTTCTGATCACGTCAATAAATTTGATGTCCAACCTCTAGTACTGAGATGCTGAAAGAATGGGGGAAAGCAAAGAAAATCTTACAAAATTTCATCAACATATCTGAGCTACCATCTTGCCCTTAAATTGAATTCCACTACAGCATGCTGTTCAAATGACCCCTTCATAAAGAGACAGGCAAAAACTGCAGTAAGTGGAGACCTGTGCTGGCCTCTGCTTTCTCTGGGTAATATATACCCTGGAGAAAGGAAATAACTCACAGCATAATCAAGTTAAATCTGTAATTTCTAGGACATTTCGTGCTGTTCTTTCAGATAATATAAGGTCAGCAGATAAATCTAAAAAAGTAAAATGTCATAAGAAGCATCAACCTTGTCTTCTGTAAAAAGGGATCTTGACATAATCCACAACAAAGATATATTAGATCATGTCCTTGCTAATAATGTTACCGGGTTTTAAGATCAAAATGTTCCATAGGAGTTTAGCTTGGATGACAATCCACTCAACTACGGTAAGAACTTGAACTCCTCCTGTTTCCTCCCTATCCTGTGGGTTCAGCAGACATAGGTGAGGTAGCAATGTCAGTTTCTGCTACTTTGAGACAAAGTTTATTTTTCCCAGCATTTTCCCTGATTACTTTGTTTACTGGCAAATAAGGTTTCTATCCTGATTTCTACTGCTGTTTATATCTTGGTTGAGCTACTGGACAATGATACCGATGTAGGTCTCTCTCCCACTTATAACTGTGTAACTAAGCTTCTCCTAAATCTGGCAAGTTGTTGTATTTTTGACAGGCAGTCATTCTTCACTATGTTTTTTGGAAAAATGTGCTGTGAACAGAAGTATCTGTAAAAGAAGCGGGAAATCAGAAAGGTAAGAGTAATTTCTATTGTAAGATGAAATGACCAATGAAAATTGTTACAAGGACACCCACAAATCTTTACAAAGCAAGGCTACTGTTGGAGGCTGGATCGCTTTGCTGTAAGATGTCCAATCCTCTAGAACTCTTTTCCACCTCATTCCATAATATTTTTGGCAACAAACTTTTTTTTGGGTGATTTTTCTTTCTATGTATGTTTTCGTTAGGTGGGCGTTAACCAAGGAGCCTGGACCTGTATGTGTATTACAGAACCTGAGATGTGAATTCTGGCTTTCTCAAAGCTATAGCTTGCAAATGAACTAAGAAACTTACATGCCTAATAACAGCATGGGTGTAAATATGTGTATATATATCTATATAGATATATAGTTAGGATGAAAATAAGCCCCCAAATTTTATCATAATTTTAAACAGCTGCAGTGTTCATTAATTTCAAGACGTAATTTGTATACTTTTCTGGTTTGGTTTAAAATTAGAGACAAATCCCATTTTGCTCAAAGGTCCACAGATTTGGTTTCTAGTCTTCAAGTTAGTTATGGAGAACACCAGGGCAAGTCTGTCCCACTCCACTGATGCTCACAGGCTGTATGAATAAGCTTGTAAAATATTGATTCTGCATGTCATCTAGATGATACCACGTAGGGCTCTATACCATGTGTGCTTATAATGGATTTTAATTTGACACAGTAAGGCACATTTTTCAGTTCTTAACACTTGTGCAGAATCAGTTGCCCCGTAGTCCACTTACAGAATATGTATGATCTTACACATCAATCTGGGATGATTCCTCTCTGAATATAACAGGCCTCATATTAAGACTAAGCTGCTTTTCCAGGCTTGCAGAGAGCACAAGCTTTAAAAGTGCATGTGAAAGTTTGGCGAGGGCTGTGATAAAAATCAGAACCTTTGAAGTTCATCAATTGCTATTTAGAATAACAGGAATAAGGACTATTCTTCCTTTTTAATTAGCGTTGGCTGGTGGATGAAGCACTAAGAGATAAACTGTTGAAGTTTAAGCATACACACACAGACGTCTGAGTCAGTATTGTTACATGAATGCATGAATGAATAACAATAGAAACTGCATAATGAAAAGATTTTTCCTCTCATTTAATTCTAAAATGCCATAATGTGAGCTTGTAGGGTATGGGAAGACTTTTTGTATATGATTATACTGTTGAGAGCCCCCCAAAAATAAAAATTATAAATTCTGAAGGCCACAGAAGGACAGATAAATGAATGGCAAATTCCACTGAGTGTTTTATCAGCTTCCTGCCGTTCTCAGAACAGTGTCAGATAAAAACCCCAGAGCTTAAAGGTCTTGTGAAGGGCTGTGCATATACTTGTAAAATGTGTATTAATTATAGAAAGCACGTTATAGTGTCTTCAAACTTCCTTTAGTTTTCTCCAATTACATAAACATCTCTAGTATTTTCCTATCTGACCAAGATGGCTCCGTTTAAGATTGAAGTTACTGAACTGTCTCTAGGCAATTAACTGGCTAATGAGCCTTATTATTTGCAAATAGACTTTTAGCTTCTCTCCTGCTGTTTTTTATATATCTTTCTATTTATTATAGACAGAGCAGGTGGTGAGATGAGCCCTTCACTTTGTTCAATACATACTGCTAGAAGATACTGATCTGGACATCACAGTCATTTGGGCTAAATCTTTTCAAGAGGGAAAGATGTGCAGGTGAGATGCAGAGATGCAGGAAGAGAGAAAGAAAACAAACAGGGTATGAATTTAGGGGAAAATGAGCAAGGATGTAGAACAAGCGGTATCAGAAGGTACCAGAAGATCAGGCAGAAATGAGAGATTTGTGCAGAATGGGGATGGCAATTGAGAAAAATTGAATGTAACCATGCGAAGAAACATTCTTGCAGACACCAGAACTGAGAGGATTCAGTCAAAGTCTGTCTGTCCCCAAGGCAAGCCTATTCCTTCTCTTTTAATTCATTATGAACACTTTGTGGTAGCTTCCTGGACTGGAGGGATTACTGATTGGCATCTATCTATCTATCTATCTATCTATCTATCTATCTATCCATCCCAAGTTTTTGTTGCTATGGACAAAAGTAATTTGCATCCCTCCAAAATTTAACAGATTCATTGGATCATCTGCTGGAGGACTGGCTGATTTTTTAGTTGCTTAGGAGTCAATATTAGCTTAAGATTCACGTAGTTACCTTGATTTGCATCAACGACACATTGCTAGTCCTAAAATACTTTGAGAATATAAAAAAAAAATTGTTTTTCTTTTGGTGATTCTTATGTGGAGGAACTTTGTTTCTTCTTGATACTTGTTTTAAATGGTTTTATCAGGCTCATGAAGTACTGTGCATATATATCCTCTGTTTCTTCAAAGGAGTGATAAGAAGAGAAGCAATTCCCCCTTTTTGCAGTAGTAACATGAATGTGAACAAAAATGGCTTCTCTCCGTCACAGTTAATGACAGCTTATATTGCGTATGCATTTCATTTTTATCTTAAATGCTTGAGCAGTTCCTTTCCTGTGTTGACAAGAGAGGCATGTTACTTTTGCCTTAATATTAAACTACAAGCTAGGCTTCTCCTTTGCATTGACCAGCCTCTGTTTCTCCATCATCACAGAGCTCTCCTGTCCTTGTTTCTGTAGTGCTTGCAGCTGCTCTGTTCGTGCCCCAACACATTCAGGGTTGTCCTGTCTCTGGTACTGCACTTCAGGGATTGTGAACTGGATGTCAAAAGCCCATAGAATGAAAGGTCCACCCCTTACCACATCACCACTGGATCAAAGTTTTACCATATTGTGTAGGGAGCTCTCTGAGCAGATAGTCACACCTGCAGTACAATTGCTCTAGGAAGCCTTCAGGGGTCTGGGATGACAACCTGTGCTGCTTTTTTTTTTTTTTTAGAGAGAAGGTTATTAACATTTCTCTGCAGTGGCACATTGTAAATCAAAATGAGTTTTCTTAAGTCTTCAGTATTTTTCTTCTCACTTATTTTGCTATCAGCTTCACCTAAGAAGCACAACAGAGACTGAAGTCTTCAGCTGGCTTCCTTCATATAAGCTAATTTAATTCTCTTCTTTAGCTTGTGGTCTGGCATATAGTGGGTCATACAAACAGGACAGTGAATCACAGTCTGGGAAGTCAGCTGACAGCTCCAGCCGAGCATGTGGGGCTTTTTGCCGGCATGTGGGCACTTAGCTGAATCAGGACCTGGGGTAGGAGCCTCAGATCTCAGCAGGAGGAACAGCTCTGCCTCTGTGCTTGGCTTTTAGCTGTTTTTTAGTAGAAGTTAACTTGATTGTAAGTTAATATTCACACTTAAAAATCAGATATTAGGGCTTGGGCAGCTCTACTAATGTGTTTTGTAAACTCTATTTGCACCTTGCAAATCTTAGTGGGAGTTCGGCATTCACTGTGAACAATAAAATGTTTGGCTAGCTTGCTCATGAATTTTTCTGCTTTGCCAGAGGCACTTAAAACCAAAACAATTCCCCCATAAAAATGCTCAGAAACTAGTTTGTTGCTGTTGTTCCTCTTGCTTAGTGCTGCTTTCCAGTGTCTCACTGCCTTCTCCACGGAGAGTGGAGGATAAAAAGAACACACAGCATTTTTCTTGTCCTTAGATGACCTCCAAAATTCTCTTTTTTGGTCATCAACAGCTGAAGTAGGTAGATGAGCTCTTGGCTAAATTTTGTTACGGCTGAGTGTAAACTGTAGAGATGCTGTCATCTGTGTCACACTTCGGGTGTTTGTGGGTTGCTTAGAGGAAATTTCTGGTGTCATAGCAAAACCATGTAGTTTGTTTCAATTAGGTTTAGATTTGTTCCAGAAACACTTGATTTGTGGCAAGCTTTTCCTTGCATAAGTGTCTGCTGAGATTTTAAAGGGCACAAAAAAGTTCTAGTTTCTCATGAGGAGCCTCAGATATTTTGTTAAGCAGATATTAGGCATGGATGTGTTTTAGAGAAGTGAAATGTGATGAATCAGGAATCCTCCATTCTTTTCAGATACCCATCCTTCTTTGGTCATAGGTAAGGGCCAGGTGGAAAACGTTTCCTTTGCATAAGTATACGAGTCTTTCTGCTTTATTCTCCATTAGAGACGCTAAGTATTGACATGTGGATAAGAGCAGACTGTATGTCTGAGTGGGTGCAGCTGTAAGCGCCCAATCAGTGTGAGCTGGGCAAAGAGGTGACTTCAGGCTTCACAGAATCTTGCTCATGTAGCTAGTGATAGGCAAATGGGATCTGGATTTTGAGAAGCTCCTTTGTTTTCCTGAATATTATTTTTAGATAAATTCAGATGACTAAGAATAATTTTGTGTTAAGGCAACACTGCATGCCATGGGTGAGCTGTAGGAGTATCTGCTTGAAACGTGCTGATCTGCCCTACCCTGCTGAGTTCTCCTGCCTGTAACAGTTTTGATAAACATTCTATAAAAACTGTACCATTATACTAGAAGTAGAGTTGAGGAAGCCAGGGATATTTCTGGCTTGCACCAAGGCTCTGCTGAGTGTTTCACCAAGGCTATGAGATGTTTTCATCTCATCTTTGAAAAATCCCTAGGGGTTAATTTACTAGCAAATGCTTCCAGCAAATTGGTTAGCTCTTTTTGAGCTCCTACACTGCCAGGCTGAAGTTTCAGATCTTTCACGCTTTCCTCCTCTGCTGAACTATTTTAATAACTGAAAAGCTATTCTTTAGGATGGCTTAATGCAGGTTGTCTGGTGCATGCCATGGAAAGCTGATGCAGCTGGTGCTGAGGTTGCTGGGTACTGCTGGGGACGAGGACGTCTGGCTTCCTTCCACAGAGCATCTGGGGGGCTGCTTTTACATAAGCTCGTATGACAGACTCTGCAGACAGAAATGATTGTGCTGAAGTTAGAGTCCCTTCCCTAATGAGAAATCCTAGAGTTAGACCAAAATTCACAGATTTTGAAATATAGTTTTGAGCTGGCCTTGGTAAAATACAATTTAGTATTCTATACTAACTTAAAAGTGTGTGCACATATACAGCTTTTATTCCTTTAGTTGCCTTAAAAGCATGGCATGGATTGCCTCTAGACAAGATTTTCACTAGTCTATATAACACATATTTCCATTAAATCAACAAAGGAATATTGAAATAAAATTAACATTTGATTCAAACAGATTTGTTAAGGACAAAGACCCTGAATAAAATTTTATTATAAAATTGTATTGTAGTTGGTGTTTCACTGTGTTAACAATAGCAAAAGGTAATTATGAAACTTTACTTTTATGTAGATTCTCAAATATAGCCTGACTGGTTGCTAACGGATAACCCACTAAAAGCTGCAAAATCAAATGTATGTTAACTATTCTAGCACTCTTGTTTGGTTACTGCTATAACTTATACTGTATAATGGTTCCTGCTGTAGTTGCTATTTTCAGGTAAAAAGGAATTCGTTTTGCCTGTAAAAGTTTTCTTGCTTTGGTCTCATCCCCATGATGAATTATTTCTTCTAGTTTGAAGAAAAAGTGTTCTGCAAGAGAATCAAAACAACCACACTTCTTTAATTAAAAGTAATATGCTCACAACATCTTCCAGGCACCCTTGAGCTGAAATGACAGAAAGTTAAAAGCTGAAATTTGTCATGGAAAACTCCAATCTATATTAATTTCTCAAGCAGATTTTCACAGACTCAAAGCTTGTCTTCAGCAAAAAAAGATCAACTGAATTAAACAAAACAAATTATTAGACATGTAAGTTCAGCAAGGAATCTTTTCTTGAAGCAGGAATGTTAATGAAATATTTCAACTATTTTTTGATACTAAGCTGACTTTCAAACTTACTCACCTCACAGGCAGCTGCATTAGTGCAAGCCTAAATTCTGGTATCCCGCTTGGATTTGCAGAGGGACCATCTAATGACTGTCTGAAGATATTTATATCAAGCAGGGGTCTGTTCACACAAAGACAATTCTGCTTTATGGTGTGCTTCATTTGATTTGATAAAAGTTTTCGGAAAGATTTAGGCTTTCATAGCACACATGGAATGATTTCTTGATTTGCAGTTTATGTGTAATTTACTTAAACACTGCCTATGTGTATTCATATTAATCAGCTTCAGCTCAGGTCTCCTTAGCTTATTAAAGAAGTAGTTACTAAATCTGACACAGGTTGTACCAAGCGTCACACGGTGGTGTCCATCTGGGCACAAATAGCTTGTGAGTGGCAAGCAACAGAGAAGACAAAGCCAGCTCTTGTCAGTGGCAGTGACTGTGCAAAGGAAAATACACAGGCTGTGTGTCTGGACAGAATACATCCTTACCCACCCCTTTGGGTGCTTTTGCTGAACAGCAGCTGTCACTCTTTTTTTTTTCTTTTTTTTTTTTTCCCCTGTAACCTGCTGAGATTTTTCTTTATATCCTCACTTTTAAGTAATGTTTGCATCTTAGAGATTAGTTCCACACAGAACCTCTGAGACTGAAAACCTTTCCTGTCCATCCATGCGTATACATTACTAGTGCAGATTCTCTTCACATCTTTACTCCTGGAGTCTTCCCCTTCGACATCCACCTTCTTGCCTTGCTCACATCCATTCACAGTATTGCGGAAAAGATAATTTTTCTATTAATTTGAAATCAACTGTCTCTTTGGGTTCCTCAGCTGTCACCCCTTTTCTCAGTCAAACATGAGTCACTCCTCTTTATTTTCAAGATTCTTTCTCATTTCTTTCTCTCTCTCTCAATTCTTGTTTACTACCAAAATGTCAGCTTAAATCCTTGATTGGTTGTGATGCCCTGATGAACTGGACGTGGCCACAGACATAATTTTGCTGCTTCAAAACATCCTTTGACTTTCAAATACGTATTGCAAGATGCTATTGCAAAATGAGTAAGCTTGCAGGTGTTTCTCTCTCTCTCTTTTTTTTTTTTTTTTAATTCAACAATTATCTCCATGTTTCTGATTCCCTTTCAAACAGAAAGTAGCAGACCTGCATTGAAAAAGTGTTGAAAACTGGAATCTTAAAGACTCAAGCACTCTATTTTAAATACATTACATAAAAGAAAATGCATTTTGAGATTTTGTGGGTTATGGAAGCAGAAAAATGTTCATTGTAAATAAATTCAATATTGTTTTCCTTATTCCATTGAAAAGACCTCAAATTCAAGGACTAAGCAAGCTGATGTGAGGGAGAGGCTTGGATTCAGGGAGCTTAATATCTGGCTGAGGTGTGAAACACTCTCAGGTCCTTCTCTTAACCCCAGCCCACTATTCCCAGGAGCAGGAGTATGTGTCCTTAGAGTTTTTGTGGGCACAGTGGGCTACTGTGGTGGGTCATGAACGGTCGAAGTTTCCCCTCCCTTCTTTACCTCTAGGGAGAACAAACAATCCAGCCCATGCATTCACCACTGCGCTAACCACTGCATTTACTTTCCAAACCAGCAGGAATGCACTTGCTAATTTGCTCTTTTAAAAATGATTTATTCTGCAGAGCCGTCTACTTTAATTACTATTTGAGCTTTCTAGAACCACAGGACTAGCTAATTATTTTCATTGCCTGCCTCTGGTTGCTTATGCTGTATAGATGTGCTGTGTAATGAGTCACTCAGAGGCCAGAAGGCATGCTGAATTCCTGAAGTATAGGGGGTCTAGACAAGAATGCATGAACAAATATTTCCACTGTAAGCAATGAGAAAGTGTTTGTTTGTGATAAACTGGTTCTGAATCATTTATTCCGAAGCTTGAGGTGAGGTACACAGTTTTTTGCACAGGGATGAGAAAGGGGGAAAAAGGAATGCAGTAATGGGGACAGTGATTTCAGCCATTCATTTAATTATAGTTATTTATAATGCCTGGCCTGAGAACAGAACCCCAATCTGTCAGGTACTGCAAGCATATAAGAGATAGTTACTGCAGTTTGGCTTCTAAGCAGGTCAGTAATGGTAAAGTTAACATTTATTCTTTGGCAAAAATTGTACATGCATGTACTAACCTCACATAATTGTATTTGGCATAGGTTCGTTTTTTTTTTATTGGCTGCAGTTTTTATTACATGTTTACATTACAAGCTGTGGATTACTGCTTTTCATTATAAATTTAGTCAACACAATTACCCATTCAAGATTTACTTGGTTTGTGGATTAACTAGTATCACACATGCGGCAACACGCTGGCTAGCTGTGCATGGAGCCAACTGCAGCCTGGGGATTTTTATTTTAAACTCGTGCATGATGCCACACTAACGTGGCTGTGCTGTGTGCAGCCTGAGTACCAGAGCTGGCTGAGGAGCAGCAGAGTGAGGGTCACTGTGCTGGGGCCACAGGTATGGACGGCTGACAGGCTCCTGATGTGACAGCAGGCCCTGGTGGCAGCCGAGCCAGTGACTGTGTCTGCCAAGCAAGCTTGCCCAGGGCAGCACACAGGCTGCTGAATCATTCCCCTGCCTCACAATCCTGCAAACTCTTTATCTATATAAACTACAGAGACTTTCAGCATAAGAAGAAGAAATCAGCCGGAACAGGGTTGCTGCTAATAAATTCTATTGGACATGAGAGACCCTGAGTTGCCATTGCACTGTGTTCTTCACAGCTTCCCTTGAACTTACAATTTCTACGTTTTCCTCCATTTCCCAGAATATCCCAACCATCTGTCCTCTCTGATAATGTAGGGTATGCTACAGGTCTGAATAGGAAATAGTTTTCTTCTTGTGTGGAAAATTTCCCTACTGCTTCTGTCTTATGGATTGAATTTTTTGAAAGGTTGACTGAAAATTATTTCTCTGTTTCACAGAGTTAGGTTATCTCTCTCTTTTATCTTATACTGATACCGAGCACTTTCCTGATTGTATTTCTTTGAAAAAATTCCTTAGAAAGAGTCACTGCTGGCACTGATTGAAGAAGTTTGATGAAATGGTGATGACACAGTTGGAGATAAAATGATGGTGTGTTTCAAGGTTTTGGGTAGTAACAGAAGAGAGGAATTGAAATGTCAGGCCTATGCATTGTATACAGGGCTGCAAATGTGTAAAAACTATGAAAAAAAACCAGAAGTATTTGTAGGTACTGAGTTCTATACTGAGTGAGCAATACATACTAAAAGAAAAAAGAAATACATGAATAAGAAAAATAGTCTTATAGCCTCCCACCATCCATGGCTGTTTTACCCCTCTCTCGTGTCAGGCCATGTTTTCTGAAGTGTATTTCTCCTCTGGTAGTTAAAATAATCTCTTTTATCATATGTCATGAAATGATAGCTCATTCTCTTGCCTCTAAGCTATCACATGCACTTAGAAAGAAACTCATCAATATAAATGTTTGTGTCTATGTCTGATTGGTTTCTCATGTTTAAAAAGGAGGAAAAAGGAGATTGATTGCAGAGGCCATAAAAGTAATGATGCATTTTATGAAAACATACATTTTATAGGCAAAACGCGCTTAAAAATTACTTGAAGCTGCTGCATACGAGTTAATGAAATTAAACGACCTTCAAAATTTTGCTAATTTGACCTTGGGTTATCCCTTTGAGCCTTTAGCCAGTTTTACTTTTATTTGCACACATGTCGTTTATTTTTGTGTATTTGGTCTTTCTCAAGAACTCCTTTCAGCTCTTCCCATCAAATACTGTAGCTGCAGAACTACACTGCAAAGGTTACATAGCATGAAAACAGGACTGCTGGCTGTGTGTCTGTCCCGGAAGAGACAGTTACCCTTCCTTCCCCTGATCCTCCCCTTTATGGCTTTGCCATAAATTTGTCTTCAGGACATACCGCCTTCTAAACTTTCTGTTGCTAGCTAGTTCTTTTCATTCCAAAACCAAACTATGACTTGGTCCAAACTATAATGTTGTTGCATGACTGAATTTCATATGGGAAATGATGTCAGTAAGTCTATATGTAGGTAAGTAATATGGCGTTGTTCCACCTCCTGTTTAGCTGAACAACTTTTTGATTGAGATTACATACGGTGTCAGGCTAGTTCATCTCTCTGAGGTGGTGCTTATTCATGGAAAGAATTAGAGGGACATAAAGTGCAAACTATAGTAACATCTACATTGAATTTGCAGTTGTGCTGATGGCTTCCGTCCTGATGACCAGTCTCAGTCCAAGTGGTACTGCGGGCCTCATGTCCACTTTGGTCAAAACCATTCTTCTCTAAAATGAATGAGTCATCTCAATGTTGTCTAGCATTTGGACTCTGGTCATACATCCATTTGGGCTTTACAATGTTGTAGTAGTAATTATCAATTATAATTAATAATGTAAATTATAATTAATTAAGAAATAATAATAATAACAATTATCATTATTTGTTGTTTCAAGCTGTAAATAAGTAGTGAGAAGACTGTGTTGCAGCATGTCAGAGTGGTGTTTCTGTAGTGTGATTTCCCAGACACATGTTGTGCACCTTCAGCTGTGGTATAAAGAGAGTGGGTAAGTTTGTACCCACGGTCAAACAGAGTTGAGGTGCAGTTGCATGCATACTGTACAGAAATTAGTCCCTAGAAAGAACTGTCTCCTGAACCTCATCTAGATTTCTTTGCCAAGGGGACTAGAGACCAAGGGTGAGGTAACACAGGCATAATGTGAATGAGTGGGACTTGATCTTCCTCTTCCTCTGCTAGTACAAGTGGCTATGACTGCATGTATCAGCTCTCAGATGGGATGGATGTTGTGTGAGGCGCGGCGATATAGTAGCTCACTCCATTGTAGCTCCAAGTAGCTCACTCCATTACCGCCCGTCACCTGCAAAGGATCTGAGATGAAAGACTGCAGCTGTATCATTCACTTCCATCTGCCCCTTATGGTCTGATTATGGCAAAAAGTCTGTGCACAGCTCTGTGAGGCTCTGTACCTGTCTCTCTGGGAGTTAACACCCCACCTCTAAGCTCCCAAATGGGGAAGAAGTATGCCATAAGAACCGTGAGAATCTGAACCCGGTCTGTTGGCCACAGAAACCACTAGCAGGCAATGAAGGGAAGTCATGAGACTGAAGCACATGGCTGGGAATCCTTCCTTCTTGTATTCTCCTAGCTTCAGACGACCAGGCTGTTAGAAGAAAAATTTAGCCCTGGGCTACTTTATTTTATTTTATTTTTTCTCAGATGGAGAAAATGGAGTGGAAAACCTCGTCTCATTTCACCTGACTTTAGTAACTGAGGAAAGGGGAAAACAACCAGTTGGAAGTTTATTTCTCTGTCTCTCTCTCTCTCTAAGCTTTGTGCATGGGGGGAAATATCAGACTATTTCTTTAAACTTGCACTAGTGATACTAATCTCCTTTTTAAGATACATTGTGACCTACTGGGAGAGTGCTTCATAGCAGATCAATACTATTCTACATTGCTCTGAAATCATAGTAAGATTTATTTTTTTTTACAAACACTTGTTTTTTAAGACAAATCTTTGCAAGGGTTTATGGGAGGAGCAATAACATTTTAAGTGTGGTTATAAACCACATGAAGGTCTTTAGATTTCTACCACAAATTCCAGCTTATTATTTATACTAAACTCCCCCCTCTACTGGTAAAATAATTAAGACATAATGGTATAGGTTGCCGCTGTTGCTGCAGCGTGTTCCCTCATCTGCAGTTTGACATCCATAGAGATGTCATCTGTCCTCTGGGACATTTAGGCTTTACCTTCACGTCCAAGGTCTGACCTTTGTTGTGGGAAAAAGCCAGTGGAAGTGGTGCCATTAAATTCAGTGAAGGATGAAGACTAACCCATTGTCATTGTTGTCCCACAACCGCTCCCCACTGAGTGGTTTTCTTTCATTTCACCAGCTCTCCTCTGTCTCCTCCTGATGCCTGTGCCCTCCCTGGCAATTTTGTGTGCTGCCTCTGTGGCACTTGGGCCCACTGAGTGCCTTAAGGTGAGCTGAGGGCTTCAGATATTCATGGTCAGTAAATTCCACTGTGCAACTAAAACCATAAATCTGCAGCACATGGGCAGGGTTGGCACATTTCAGAACGGAGCTGCTTTTGTTCCTGAGGTGCCTATTGAAAACACAGCGTGGACTCTCCATTCCCTGGGCTCTTTCATCTTCTGAGGCTGAACTGTGGACCCCGAGTATTTTATTTTGGCATTCACAGAATTTACAATGCCCGTTTTGAAGCAGTGTTCCTGATAAAATGTATTGAGAAACAAGGAAATAAAAGTAGACAAGATACTTAGTTTAGGCATTTTTCTTCGCAAGCTATGAGACTGATACATTTCCCGTCTCTCAAAATAGCACTATTATCCTTTTAAGAAACTTCAGAACAGAAAGAAGCTGAGGCCCATCTAGGTCAATCTTCTCTAAATATTCAGACATTATGTGATTATTTTTAAAATATGCAAAATGTAACAAATAGTTTCAAAAGTATCAGAAATTTACCAGAAAACATTAGAAAAGAGCTTTCAAGAAGCTTATGCTTCAAATATACCTGTATCAGTCCTTGCAATTGGTTTCTTCTTTATGTTACTGGGTGTAGACAAGTCACTATGTAAAATGCTGTATAATTATAGGCTGAAATTTGACCAAGAATTTATACAGTAAATTCCATGTTATTACAGAATAGCCACAAGACACTCATTTCTGCCTTCTACACTGCAATCTTCTTGTAATGCTGCAAATTATATAGTAATTACAGATGGAATAACATGGTATCTTCAACCATTAGTACTCTGCAATTTGCAGCAGCAAATGGCTGGCCATGTTCTACCCTAATGTCAGTGGGATTTCTGTGTCTAGATCAAGTTGCACTCTGGCAGGAAGGATAAGTTGTAATCATGTGATCAAATGCAAGAACTAGGAAGGAGGTTAGGAAGGCTTTATGCTGTTTTTGTCCATATTTCAGTGTTTTCCCAGATCTGTTTCCAGATGTGCAGACTAGGAGTATAACACAGCTATTGCCTTTATAGCATAATCGCAAACAGGTCCCATGAAAACTGGGTTTTTCTGATGGATGTCCACATGTCCCCTTGTCCACAGTGCATGGTCACAGATTGTCTTTGCCTAACACATATATTTAAGAATTTTCTATTTTATTTCTATTTCTATTATATTATTCTTTTTAATTATAGTTATTTTCTTTCACATGTTTACATCTATGATTTAGAAATCAGCCCCATGAGTTCTTCCAGATTTGTTCTATATCCTGCGAAACATCTGATGCTTCTTTCCAGAGACTGCTGAGCAGGTAATGTCTGCAGAAGATATCCTCTCCTGCCCCATTCTCTCTTTGGTGTATTTTATCTGACCTTTAATTTCTGGGCAGGCTGGTTCCAGCTATACCCTTCTGTCTTCAGTTTAAGGGAAGCTTCTAGACAGAGGATGGAGGCTGGCAAATCAAATGTAGGACAAAGCTCTATTAACTTTGTGTTGATGCTGCATAGGGAGTAGGGAAAGGTACAAAGATGTGCTCACGCAGAAAACACAATGAACCTTCTGCTTCCTCTGAAGTGTTTCTTCCCTGTGTGCCATCGGCTTCTCTCTGACCTTGGCTCCTCTGTGGTGCCCCCTGGGAACTTGCGTGCACAGCCTCAAATGAGCCCTTGGAAAGGTGCAGGGCACTGTGTTTCTAGCAGGTGATGATGCCATTTGACACACAGCAGGCCAGCTATAGGCACCCAGGTGCACAGCCCTTGGTGGGGTGCAGGGTCTGCCACACTTAGTGATGCTCCAGAGCCTGCGCTGAGGGGCAGAGCTGGAACGATGCCTGTGGTACAGGTACAGATGTGATAACTATCTCAAGCCAGTCAGCCTTCCATGTCTTTAGCATCTTGATAAGTTGGAGGCCATTTGACATTTCTCCTTTTATTCTTTAAGGTATGGCAATTAGACTGATTTTTACCATCAGGTAGTACCTGAGTATAAGTCACTTCCATCATGAATGTGTGGCATTTGGGCCTCAATATCTGAAAAGGAAGAAATCTGAGTCACTGCTCTCTACGATTACTTCACAGCTGCAGTCAGCCCTCTCCCTGAAGGCCTATAAACTGCTAAGTAGTGCTCACAAAGAAGAAGACGCAGAGAAAACACTGATGAAAGCACAGGTTATTAAGAAGCATTTAGATATATCTGATAAAATCAAACACAATTAAAAGGATTAAACTGGGCCGCACTGAGCTCTGGGCTGCCACACCAGGCTGCTTCTCATACCCAAGCTGCTTGTTTAAAGTCAGCTCAGAAATCTCTACAGCCTATTGTAGTTTTCAGTCTGCAATGCATTCCCATAGACTGATAATGTTGTCCCTGTGAATAAAACCATGTGCAATTCCTGCTCTTCACCACGATAAGATTAACAAGTGCTTAAACTGTACACAGAAGAACAGCATGCACATGGTTAGCATCACCAGCTCACCCAGTGAGGAGCTTTCCCTGCTTTCACAGCTTCCTGGATGCCAGCATGGCTAAAAGGCAGTAAGCCTAAGATGCTACGTGTTCCTATGCAAAGTGTTTCTGTGAAAACTAAATAATGCTCCAAAATTTAAATTTCTGCAAAACAGAGCTAAGCTGTGGTACCAGCATCCCCTCTGGCAGTTGTTACTGCCCTGGCTAAGAGTCCTGGCTGTGTCAGGCAGCAGGCTGATTCGTCAGTCCAGCCCTGGGTGCCCAGCAACCCTCTGGTGCTAGCAGGTGCAAAATGGACGAAGGCTGCTACAGATGGTTCAGTGACGCACCTTTTTGGAGTATGAAAATGTCAAAGATCCTTTTCTGCTATGTGAGACCCAGCTGCTTCAATGTGCCTTCCAACACAGGCACACACAAGCTCTTGTTACTTTAGCTGCATCCTACTTCTTGTCTGATGTACAGTTTGAACCTTTGGAGACTATGTCAGTAAAGCAAATCGTCATAGGCTTTTCCATGAACTGTCTGCATAAGACTCACTCTCTGCTGCTAGAAAGTACAGAGCAAGGCAAAAGCTGCAAAAGGTATAATGCAAAATCCTCTCTTTTACTCATCTAGGATGATTTCGTCCATTATTAATGGGCATCCAGTGACCCAGAGCTCTCAGGCCTCCTACTTTCCTCCTTCAGCCTTCCTGGAGTCAAAAAATAAAGAGATCTGATGTTTAAAGATGGGTACAAGAAATAGATTTATGGCTTTCTCTATTGAAAATCATGTTTGCTCTCCGTTTCACTCTTGTCTCTCTCACCAGACCAAAGTGAAGCCTCTTGGTACACAGCCAGGACTAATTTAAACAGAGCAGAATCAAAGTTGTGTTTTCCACTCATAGTGTCTCTACTGAAAACCTCCTAAACATCTTTAACCGAAACCAATAAAAAATGGCATCTAAAAATTAGCCAGCTGACTGATACGGATGTATACAATTAGTACGTGTATATATACTCACTATTCTAGTCCCATAGTTCTTTTTCTCCCTTTTTCTGGCTTCAGAAAGAATAGAGAAATAAAGACACAGGCGAATAGGAAAGAATGAGAGACTTGGAGAAGGAGGCAAAATCAATATTTGCAAAACAAATTAATCTTTTTGGGCACCTCGATGTTTGAGTGCTTTCTTTTTCTATCTTTTTAAAAGCATCCGGTTTTCAGAAAGCACCTGACCTCCCAGAGTGATGGCTACCTGATGTGTCAGTGCCAGCTGAGCATCTGCTGTCACTTGTTATTTTGGGAAATGTAGGCCCCATGTGTTTACGCTTCTTCAGCTTGTCAATCTCTTTCAAGGAATTGGTGAAAGGTTTGTGTTTGCATTGGTTTTACTTGTCTGAATGGTTTTCCCATTCTTATTATCACCATTTTTCTCAATGAGCGGTTGAATTTCTGGTGTGGTAGTAACCCTTCACAGAAAAATGAGAGCTTGATACATTTTATGAGGGGGTGACTTGTAGTCATTGATGAAGGTACAATTTTCTGAGTAGGAGTTAAAACCAGTCACATACGGATTTCTTCCCTCCCCTTGTTCCCTCCTGATTTTTTTTCTTGGTTTTCTGATGGCTGTACAGCTGGATTTTTGATACTACAACATAGGCAAACTTTACGGGTGGAATATACTGAAAAATAGCACTGCTTACTGTTTGAACACCTCTAAAGCGTTTCTGACCACATTTTTCCTGTGAAAATTTTGGTATACCCAGAATATGAGTTGGTGCTGGTTTGCATGACTTGGCAAATTTATGACATATAATTTGAATGACAAACAGGATAAATTTAAAGTGCTTTTTTTTTGTTGTTTTGTGGTGGTGGTGGTGTTTTTAAGATGGATACAGCAGCCAAAGCATTTGGAGAAATACCTCACACTGAATGCTAACTGAACAATACCAGCTAGAAGCACAATCTCTGCTAGCATAAGAGTCATCTAGAAAGTCCTTTTACAGAAGATGCTGAACAGCTGGTCTGAATAGGATATATTCCTCCTGCCGATTTTAGTTTACTAGAGAAATACAGACTTTAGATAAACTGCATTGTTCCTGTCTTCTAATTTCAGCCTCTGGCAGCATCCTCTGTGTACGTATATAAATATTGGTATCTAGGATAGATCTTAAGTATTCATTAATATTTGTTAATTCATACAGTTTTGTAGTATTGTGTCTTGCAATTAGTTGAAACATGTTTCAACTCTAAATCAATTCCCAAACAAAAAATAATTGAGGGTACTTAAAAACTAGTTGGAAGTGGATGATCAGACTCTTCAATTAACTCAGAAAAGATCAGAGAGATGATGTGGCATGTGTTGCAGAATCACAAGTGACTGCACCAAATAAGCTGAAATCAACAAAAAGCTAATAAGAAATCACACAATTACCTATGACACACTCTTGAAAGACAGGAGGAGCACAAAGTATCTACTACTTCCAAAACTAGGGAACCGAAACAGTGGAAGACACTTGAATATTTCAGTGTGCTTCTCCATCAGCAATGAAGTACATGTTCTACATGGGCGCGAAGACAAAGTAGAAAATTTCATAAGAATGAATTTCATTAAAATATATTCATTTTGATTCTTCTCTTGCACAAAAATCAAGCTGACTGAAATGTCATCTAAGTGGAGATGGTACTTAAATGCTTTTTGTATGCAGAAGTATACAAGGGGGATTATAGTTCTGTCCTGATCGAGGGCAAAACACTAATTTTATTGAATGCCAGAACTCAGAGCAGTTTTGAAGAAAATGAAAGCTTTACCACGGGAGTTAAAGTCCAGGGTCATCTGCCTGTAGAACAAAGGAAGGAGCTCAGTCTGAGGAAGAATAAGCTGGCAAAGCTTTTAGGGAATAAACAGTGATAACCCACATTTTAACAAACTGTCTGCTCGTAAAAAATCTCTCTCATTTTTATTTGACCGGTTAACAGCAGTACATCAAGAGACAATAGCTCTAGGTTCCAAATATAAAATGCAGATCTAGCTCCTCTCTGAATGTTCTATCCAATACAACAGCAAGGAAATAGAATGCCCACTGAAGCATGGGGATAGCAAGGATAAATGCACCTTCACTTCACTACATTAGCAAATGTGCACCCCATTGCCTGGAAAGATTCCTACTGTGGTTAAGTATCTCTGTTTCTGAAAACCCTAAGAGAAACGTTCCTTTGAAATCTGAAAAACATGGCAGAGAGTAAAATTAATTATATACAGGTTATTTTTTTCCCTCACTGGTCTCTAATAGACAACATTTTTGGAGCAGAAGAAAAATGTTTTTGTTTCCATGGCAACAATATCCACTCTTCTCCTTTCTGTCACAAACCAGTTTCTGAGCATATTTAGGAAAATTGAAATGTGGGTAACTCGGAATGATAAAGCCAAGTGCAGTAAATTTTCATCTAAATGAATATTTGCATTCGGTCTTGTATGCGTTGGCTTTGAAAATTTTCAAGGTCAGTGTATTTGTTTGCCATGCTGATGGTGTTCTCATTAAATACTTAGTCTTGTTCACAATGAGGAGACTTATTTAAATGTGTCTTGAATGTTGCTGATGCTACCCTTAAATAATTGAGGTAATTAAAGTGGGAAGCAGCACTGCATAGCATCTTTAGAACAGTAAAGCGTGCTGCTGTAGCACTTGAGGACTTAAGGCAACTGGTGTATACAGCATACAAGAATATACACTGGAAAGGTCAAGTCTTTAATTTATAAGTGACTTGTGAGTGTCTCTCTTTGGGCAATGTTAACTGTGCTGTCAAAGTTCAGCAACAGTCTGTGCAGAAAACTGTTGAACTGATCTGCTGGGGCTCTGCTTTCTTCTTTTCAATTCCTTCTCAGCACAAACCTCTCTGCTACGGATTCTGTCTCTTTCTTGTCTGTTTGACTTGTTTCTCTCTGAATAATTTCTTTGCACTCACTGGGCCAGACTTTTAAGTCTTTGTTCCAGAAATATAGAAAATATAGACACAAAATAAATAAAATAAACAAATAAACAGACAAACAAACAAATAAAATAAAAGAAATAAAATCAATTAAAAGATAGAAAAAATAGAAAATGAAAAGGTTTTAATGAAAGAAACTGAGATCCACAGCAGAATACACATTGTGGTAGAACTTAGCTGTATAAAGCTGTATATAGATGTCGTGCCTCAACTTCAAAATGGAAATGAAGTGTTATTATTTGAGTTATTACAACCCAAAGCAAAATATGGTGTTTTGATGGGGAAAAAAAAAGTTAACCTGAGTGTTGTCAAATTTAAAATATCACTTACAGGAAATATTCACTGACCACATTTTCTCATTAAAAAAACACAGACAGAAAATTTGTTCAGCAGTTCTCTCTGTAACTTTGATAAACTGGTCTGAATAGACAAACCAGAAACTATCAAAAGGCCTAGAACTTCAGACACAGAAATGATGCCTCTGATTTTGTTGCCTTTCTGTCTGCATAACCGACTGAGTTTGTGGTGCATCGGGAGCACGGCACGCACACCGAGGCCTCGCATCACTGCACAAGCAGCCTGCGCTCGGAGGACTCTCTTCAGGGGTACAGCAGCCTGGTTAGCTGAGCTATAGCTGCAAGGCGACAAAGGAAACCCTCGTGGCTTTCATAACCATATCTGGCCCTCTTAACTTTGTGCTGAAGTGTGGCAGTCCTGGAAGCGTCATGGGTGCTGCAGTTAGGCCGGTTAGACAGATAGGCAGTGGCAGGTAATGGGGGAGACAGATTTTTCTCTCTCTTCATCAGCCCTTTTCACCTAAGGTTTTTTTCAGTTTACTTGCTCTCATATAAATGACATCTTAGCTGTCAACTCCAGCATTGACTTCTAATTAACCACCATCTAAGAACATTACAACGCCTGCTCAGACAAGATAAAGGATCATCTAAGTTGAAACAAGAAAACAAAGTTGTGCTGTTCCAGGCGACCCCTGGCACCAGCCAGCTTTTTACAGGCAGCTGCTCTGCATGCTAAGAAGCCTCAGCTGTCTCTAAAGTTGAGTATAAGGAAAAACACTACAGTACATCCATTCATCCTAACAAGGACTGTGATCGTTTTTGCAGACATAGCTCCTGATGTCGGGGTGTTAATGCCTCTTCGAGAATAAACCTATTTCGAACTGTTCACAGGATCAGGATCCTTGTTAGGGCTTGTCTTTACTACCACAAAAGCTGTATTTTACCTCAGGGTACTATGGATTTCAGGTAGCCTGAGGTAAAAATACAAGTGAAGGCAGTGCAGAAGGTATCTTTGCACAATGGTGCAGATTTTGTCTCCACTGTGTTTTTAGTTTAGAATAGTTGAGACATGGTAGATATCCTGAGGTAAAAAGGGAAGTTTTGCTGGCAGACAGTTTGAGGCCTTTTCCCTCTTTCTTTTTCAGAAAAATGGCAGAAGCAGTACTTGTTCTGCTTGCTGCAATTCTTTACATGTCCCTATTTTGTAATATTTTGTGTTTAGTACTGAAAATGAATCAGTGAGAAAAAAAATACCAGGACTGCAACATGATGGATGCAAAAACCCCATGCCGAGTCGAGGCACTGAATGAAGAATTACAATTGGATTTTATCTCAAGGCATAAAACCCCTTGAAAAATGGGCGTTTGTAATGGAAAGGCTATTGCTGACACAACCTTAACTTGAGCATTGCCAACGGTCTCACTATCACTTTATATAGCAATTTAATGGCCAGCTTTTCTCCTTGCCAGAGGGAACACAGCCAGTTGAGGTGATTGGGTTTGCATGCTATAAAGCAGCTTAACCTTGGAATGCACTGGTGTAAAAGTACTCCTTCTTCATTAGCCAAATTTGAAGTAATGGCCTGAAAACAGAAGCATGTGACTTACATGTTGTGTTTACGCTGGTGCTGGGTACATATAACTGTCCTGTCACCTCTGGAGTTTAATGGACTTAATGAGCAGTTAAAGTGTTTTAGGCAGGCGGTGATGGGCAAATACAATGTCAGTCAACAGCTGCAATTGGCATTTCATACTGCTTAGTTACCTGTGTGCAGCTGAGCCTGGCCTGCAGGAGCTGGTGCCTTTTACAGATCAGGCAGTGCTCCTCAACTTGCTCTTTTTCACTGAGACAGAAGACCTAAACAACCTATTTCCTTTTGACAAGTTGATATGACATCACATTATGAAATGATTAAAATGAAAAAGAATCCCATGATTTGCATAAGTTTATTACCTACATAAAAAATAACAGAATATATATACAGTTGTTTATATGTCTTTGTTTTTGATATATACATGCCATACATCAAGTGTTAGGTAATGAGTGAATCTAAATGCACCAGTTTATGTTTGTTTTAGCAAAGAATTTTTATACTGGAATCTTTTCGAGATGGTCTAGAAGTCTGAATTTATTGAAACAACAAAATATTTCAATTCACCAGCATGACTTTTGTACGACTTTACTCTTGATGAAAATCTCAGAGAAATGGAGATGTTTTCAAATTTCAGTTTAGCTGTGTATTTCTAGCTGAAAAAAAAAAATAAATCAGCTTACTCCAATCCAATTGTACAAAAATCCAATTGTAATACTTCATTCAGTGCCTCAACTTAGCGGTGAGGTTTTTGCATCTATCATGTTACACCCCTGGTATTTTTTTCTCACTGACTCATTTTCAATGCTATACACATAAAAACTACAAAAGGCTCATGTAAAGATTTGCATGCTCTTGTCTTAGGCCTGTCCTGAGCAGATGCTCCTTGCTATGTCATATGTCAAAGTTTTTGTTAGGTATTCATTCAGGTTACCTGCCCCAGAGAGGATATTGCTCCAGTTGGTGGGGACCAAGCCTGTCTATCAGCAATTTATTGCTCAGCACTGTTGCTTGCTAGGATACAATGACCTAGCCAGGATCCTTGAAATAAAACCATCACAGAACAGGGGGGGGCTATCTGAGAGCTGTGATTTTTCTTTCTAGCATTAATTGCTTTTAAAGACTTTGGAAATATCTGGGATGACACCTGTATGTATTCAGCATAGACACAGAGGATAAGGTCTCTGTACATTCAAGAATTAAAAAGTTTGAAAATACCTGAAAAGCAGGTGGGTAGAAACAGACTTTTAAACCTCCTGTGTGTTCAGGTACTGACTTAACTGAGGTTTTCATTTTTGGGAGGAAGTTGTTCTAGACATGCAATTTGCAGGTGTTCATGGGCAGAGTGGTGCAAGCAGACAGCAGAAGCTGCCATGCTGCGTATTGTAGACTCTAACTGCATCCTTCAGAGACACCCTGCTCCCACCCCTTCCAGTGTTGCAACCTGAGGTGTATGACTGCACATCGTTAAGTGCTGGCAAGGATGCACAGCCACCATGCCCATTCACCCTGAGAAGCCAGCACTGATTCATTTTCTCTTCTCTTTCATTCACTGAGAATCCTAGTGTGGATTAAGTTTGAAGAATTGTATTTAAAAGTGAAGATAATGCAAAACCAAATCTATATTGATTTTTTTTTCTTCTGTCACACATATGAAAGTGGAGATTTAACTATCTTTATGCAAATGTAGCTTTTAAAGAAGCTTTTCTCTTTGTCTTATTTATGAAAATCCTCTTGAGTCTTTCAGTCCACAGTGAGCTATGTTGCTGTTTTTCATAACCGAGGCCATTTGAGTTATCTTGGAAATCTTGAGCTGCTTTTTGCTTGATGGCCAGAAGACTTTGCTGCAGCTCTGCTCAGGGTCAATTGTTCCTTAAACTTCTTTTAGACTCTATTCAACATGACAAGCAAATCAATCTTTTCAATTCAGAGTCTGATGAAACTCAACGTTTTATAAAGCATTGCCATTAGAGTATGAACTGAGTAGATGGCTTTCAGGCCTATTCAATGTCGCTTTACAGTACTTTACTAGGATGTCTATAAATGCAGAATACTAGTCTGTCTGAGTCTGTTGAACACAAATAACCAGATCAAGCCAAATAGTAAGACATCCTTTTTATAATGATATGGCTGTGTGACATACTTTTTCTGGCCTTTCTCTCTCTCACCTCTTTGTGCATACCTTTACAGGCAAACACACTTTGCATTTAAGAGCTATCAGGTGACTATATATACATATATATATATATACACACACTACCAGGCATAACAATGTATACCACATATAGCGAGCAGTTTTGAATGAGATTACCTGATCAATAGTTATTTACAATTAAATGACTAAAAACCATGTTATTTTATTCGAATTTTTGAAATAATAGCATCAGATAGTGACATAAATCTATAACGTTGTCTTAGTGCATGAGAATTTCATCACTTGTCTGTCATTAACACTAAAGCCTCTGTGCTTAGTGATGCAGCTTATGATCATGTTTTGCAAAGAACATAACTGGGTTATTCTTTCAATACTGATCACTGACACTCTCTCTCTCCTGAGAAAATGGTGAGCGAAGTTTTGCTTCAAAAGGACTTCATACTTTGCAGTGAGTGCTTGCTTAAGCTTCAAGATGTAGGATGTGATGCAGTTTCCTGATAGCCTATTTAAGTGGGTCTGTGTGGAACAAGATATATACATATCTTCATAATTTTAGGTGTGTAGTTGCGATGCATCCAACAAAGCAGAAAAATAAGATTTTCTGCAAATTAGACAATTTCAAGCCATCTCAAGTTGTGCACTGAAAGCACCCTGTACATCATTAGTTACTTCTGAAAATGATAGTCCAAGGTTTTGCACAGTTCTCTGTCTGTATACAGTTGTGCAAACTGTACACTGTGGACTGAGAATATTTTGAGTGTACAATGAGCAGCAGAGCTGAGACCCTCAGCTGTGCCAGTGTTTCCTTGAGAAGATCTGTGCATTTGGAGAAGCAGTCCTAAACCTTCCTAATTTTATTTGAAGTGATTCTGGATTCAAACAGGAGGTGGGATTTGAGATGATCAGGAAATAAATAATCGTGGAAATCTGTGTTATTTTGAATTAGAGGGAATTAAAATTTCAGCACAAAATAGCTACACATCCCTGTCAGTGATCCTTTTCTCTGTTCTTCATCTGCTCCATTTATCTTGACCGAGCACCTGAGATTTATTATTTGGTTTTAGTATTTTTGGATAACTTCTTATTCTCCACTTCTCTTTCTTTACTGGCTGGTGTCAGGTGTCCCCCTCCTGTCGCTGTCCCTATTTCTGTCCTTCCAACTGGCACACGTGTTGATTTTGTATTTCTGAGAGTCATGGGAGAGAAATGCCATGCTGAATGGCTGTATTCTGAAATCTCAGATGCTTTTGAGAAGGATTGAGGGAGAAAAAACACGAGACTTTTGCTTTGTATTCCTGCAGAGCACAAATAAAGCAACAGTCTTTTTTTGAGACAGTGATTGCTTTAGTTTTAGGAAAAACACGTGAAAGTTTACAGATTTTAGCTTTTATGAAAAAGAATGCTTTCTTTCAAATTAGTGAACGCAGTGAATGATAAATTCCATACAACTTTGAGGTCTGCTTAATTTCGTTCTGCAAATAGCTCTACCATTAGAAAGTGCATCTCACGTACTATAAAGTTGTTTTGTTTTTTTTTTTATATTAGGCCTTCAGTCGATTAGAACTTTTGGTGTCTTGTTGTCCATGTATGATTGACATCTGAAATTCATATTAACTGATCTTGCAATGACTTGCAACCAAATTCATGGGAGCTGTTTGGTCTTGTCATGGTTTAGTTTAGATTTTGTTGTTGTTGTTGTTGATTTTTAATTTACAATTTTATTGTACTTTTATGAAGAAAGATGAAATACTAACAGCCAACAGACAGAATGATAGAGTTTTGCCACATTATGTAGAATTTACAAGACTATTAACAGGTGATTTTTCATAGTGTATAGGGAAGCAGGCACCCATCAGGAGTAATTTAGTACCTGCTAGTACTGGGTCTTAACCAACTCAGTAAATTTTTGGTCTCCAAGAATGCTTTGCTAAATGATTATTGTCACTAAACACATAATGCTGTTCCTAGATTATTGCTAATGGCAAAGTTCAGACTGCTGTTTCTTCTGGTTTTGATGTAATGTATTTCTTCTGTGAACCATCAGAATCCTACTTTGAAAATCAATAATATATTGTTTTTACTGTTTATTTATTCAGTCGACTAAAATTCGTTAACAAAACATCTATTGCTGATGCTTCGAATATGGAAAATAGTTTTGTCAGTACATTAAACTTTGTGACACAGGGTAAGGTAGAGGAGAAGTCAGTTCTTCCACAGGGTCTAGTGGACATCAGATTTTTTGTATCTCTTTCTTGTGGCACTGTGAGAAGGACAGAAAATAGCACAGACAAAACCAAGATAGTGACAATGATCTTCAGAAGAATGGTGCAGCCCTGAATTTGTATTGTTAAGGTTGCAATTTAGCAAATTCTCTCAGATACTGGACACTGCAAACGATTAAATACAGTTTCCTCTTACAGTAAGTTATTGAAAAGGTGAAGGGATTGTAATACAATACTTGGCAGAGAGACTTCTGAATGCACTTAGCTGTAGTAGTTACATATTCTCAGGTTGTCTTTATCCATACGCTTATAATCTCCTACAAATTTGTCAGACCCAATAATTCAGCTCCCAAAGATGCTTACACTCAGTAAGTGTTTAAATACAGTTACATCTGAAAAGAGCTTCAACCTATTGCTTTACAGAGAGGTCATCAGGAGGTTTCAGGTCAGTTTCTGTTATAAAATTCTGGTTTTATACTTTCATTAGTTCCTGTAGCATTCACCTTTATGACATAGCTTTTCTCACTTGAAAGAGTATTTGGATTCAGCAGAATCCTTTCAGCTGCCTTTGGCTTATAAATGAATCCTATTTAAATATATGAAGTAAATCCCACTTTTTTTAGTCCAGATAGGAGGAAATGGAAATGTTTCAAATCAAACCAAGTTTTAAACTTCAAATTGTTCAAGTACAATAGCTCATAATGAGCAGCTGAATCAATCTGAAAAGATTTAAGGAAGTGTTCACATCATCTAGTCTTAGGTAGAGGATATGATCAACCTATTATCCAAACTCTTCCTATTATAAGGCTCTCCAGATTGCTCTGATTTACATGGTCTGAATCACCTCTGGGGAAAACCTGTTTCTCTCTCCACTGACTATTGGCAAGAACCTAGAGAGAACAGTTGTTTAAATTAGATCGCTACAGCTCAGTGATATGAATACTCTTTTCCACCACAGTGCAGAGATATCATCAGCCTTTAAAAGTATGTCCTAATATGTGCATGAAGTGGAACTGGTTCACAGAGCTTAGCATTTAGACCGTATTGGATTCAACAATTTATTGCAGTTTAAAAATGTTGTACAGTTAGCTGTTCTGATACATCTACAAAGTAAATATGTCTTATTGAGGAGTGATTATCAAAGCTGGGCTTGCCAGTGAAGCTAAAGAGCTCTGTTCTCCTTCCCTCATTGTATCTCCTATGGTTGCATTGCTCACATGGCGTCGTATGGTGAAGGAGTACTTCTACAGCCTTCTCTTATTTTGAGGGTTTCTGTAGCTTTGGTACCTTTTTCATCCCTCCTCCCCCTGCTTTTTTCTTTTCCCCAGTTGACATTGTCCCGTGTTTCTCAGTCACTGAGCTGTTGTGGTGTTTGTTACAGGTCATCTAGTCTGCAGCAAACACATGGAAATGCTGTTAAGAATTTGTCTGTTTGGCTCAATTTCAGCTGAAGAAACTTGAAAAGCAACAAAAATGCAATATCGTTGCTTAAAAAATGGCCTACACAGCATTTGTAGGCCAGAATTAACACACCAAATGTTTTCAGCCATGATTTCTACCATGAGGCAAGAAATCTTGATTGAACTAATTATTGGTTTTAGACTTGTATCGTTGTTTTACTTTCAAATTATCTTTCTCAGAAATACTTGATTGTTATTTGTTGTTAATTATAGAGATATGTTGATTTGCAACTGAATGTAAACTACACATTAAACCTACACACTGCAACTCCTTAATTTAGCTTTTTATCATTAAAATTTCAAATGACATTTCTTGTTTATTTTCTGATACTTTTAGTTATTCTTTGTGTCAGACTACTGTGGATGGAAATGGAAATTTTATTAAATTTGAGTTCTATTTAATTACATCTTTTAAAGCCTTTTCTAAGTGAAATACAACCACTTTAGAGTGGTGGCATATTCTTAAACTAAAACATTTTGTAGTTTGGACTAACTGATTTATTAATGAGAAAGTATTCATCGTAGATAGTGAATTAAACAAGGTGATTGTGGTTACAAATTCCCCCAAGACTTTAAAATAATTAGCTCTCAGTCTTTCAAGGCTTTGTTTGTAGATTGGATGGAGAAGACGAACTATTACCTGTTAATCCCACTCAGTTTATATACTTTGAATTAACTACTGTACAAAACTGCTAAACCAGAATCAAAGGGGGAAAAATATTTCAGCACTTGAAAAAGTGCTGCTAAAATAGCTTAACAATTCAGTCAGAGGTTAACACATGATCTCATCTGATGCTCCCTACCAGTTCGCTGGTTTTACCCATCATAAAAACGTAATTACAAAAATGTTTTACTTGCATGCTGTTTTTAAGTAATTAAAAACTAATTAAATTATTATTATGACATTGTAAGAGGACTAACCTCACTCATTATTGCAAATCTAACTTTTGAAAATTTTTTTTTAGCTATTTCAATACTTTTATTAAATAACATTCTGATAGTTCTCTCCTTCAGAGAGTATAAACCAAACCTGAATAACTTACAGGATAGGGTTTTTGCTGAGGATGTTTGAAAAGCAGCTCCAAGAGACCAAAGCGATTTTGTCACAATAGTCTAAGGTACAAATGCAACTCCTGAAGCATATAATTGAAATTGATTTAATGTGAAATCAATTGAGTAGGATTGATTCCTATTGAAATCAAATAGACTACAGAAAAGAGTAAGAATTAACTGCTTGAGTCAGGGTGTGAAATCTTGTGCAAATAGTTCCTAGCCATACAGGTAGAGAAATTGGGTGCTCTCTTAGGAAAGAATGTTCATGTATATTTTTCCTTTTTGAATGCAGAAGTTTATACAGAAAATACACTTATTTTGGATTAACTGAGACAAAAAAGTAGTTTCAAATATGGGTGCAGCTGCAAAAAAAACCAAGGTAAGGTACCCAACTATTTTTCTTATTAATTTGAATGTCTTAGTTCAGACTTCTTTATAATTACACTCTGATTATATTGCAAATGTTGTAAAGGTGTGCAAGTGGTTCCCCAGGCTGGCTGGGGATAATGCTTCCTACAGGGAGAGAGAGAGATAGTGTAAAGCTGTCATAGTTAGTTATCATTTTAACTCTTCTGCGTCAAAAGCGATTTTGAGGGAGAATGCAGAGCTAGCATGCCACTAGATGTTGCTCTAAGACAACATCTAACAAAAGAAGAACTCTAAAAACATGCAGTATCTAATATTTGCATCAATCACCACATTTCTCTTTAAAAATAATTCACAGATTAAATCTTAATATTTTGAAACGGGTTTAAAAACAAAATAAAAAGGAGAAAAAAGAGTAATATTAAAACTTACAGTATTAGAGCTACTATATTTCTGGGAACAGAGTATGAATAAGAATGGTATTTTATCAGAAACCTTTGGTTTTATAAGACTGTCTTATCTACTTCTTGAAGTGCTTTCAGTTAAGTAAATTTAATTCCTTTAAAAAAGCAGAGCATAAATTCCTTAAGTCTTTCTATTCCAAAATCTGAGGCTCGTACCTGCTTGAGGTCAGTGGCTAAATGCATTTGCTGGTCTTGGCTGAAATACCGTGGATGCCTCATGGTATTTAGCTAACTTCATCCTGGTTTATGGGCACTCTAGATGTTAAATAAAAGAAATGCTAATTAGGTCAATATGGAAATAAATATGCAGAGCTGTAACAAGATGCTTTCACAGTGTCTACCGAAGCAGGTGTGTTTTTAGTCTAGGCTTGCAGAAAAATATAGATTAATGAAAGAGAAGGAAAAACCTTTGAAAAGTAGAGAATTTGCTCTTTTGGGAATCAGTGAAGGTTGGGACCAGGGTCCTTAGTAAGATAATTCAGAATGGGAGGAGATATGTGTGTAGAAGATTTTTGCAGGATAACAGGGTAAAATGGCAGCAGAATGGATGACACAGCTACATACTTCCTGGAGTGAATATTCAGTTTTATTTGGCCTCACTGAACAGTTCTATGTATGCTTAGCTTCAAGTAGTCACGTTTAGATTTTCAAAATTTTCTCATTTATACTTGATTCACTCAACTGAACAACATACAGATATGATCAACATCAATGACAGGTTATTTTTTTGAGAAAATGTTAGTAGCTTGCTAATTAAATATGAAGTGGGCATTGAGAGACCATTAACACTGTGAAATGCATTTCTGACATTTTAAAAAAAGCAGCATGTACCCTTGTCTTTAGCTCTGTGGTGGCTCTTAAATGGATGAAGTCTTTGCTGATCATTTTGTTTTTGTGTTTGGAAGTGATGTATTGTACCAGTTATGCTCTACAGGAAATGGTTGAAATTAGTTTTCAGTACTTCATTTATATTGTACTCCTCTGCACGACTGCAGCTTGACCTCATTACACCATCAGAATCTGTAAAAACTTTTTTAAGCCAAGCATTTCCAAATCTGTAATTTTTAAAAGAATTTCTGTAAAACAGTATTAAAATGTAATTATTTTAAGGCCTTTTACACCCTGCTGTCCATGTATAGTAAAATATTTTAAAACTGTCCATATCTGTTTTTCAATCTATAGTATACAGAAATATTGCATACCATATCAATGTGTTGAAGTTACCTTCCACACATTTGCTTTTTCTTTCTTTTCGTTGTGCCACAGGCAGACACTCAACACTTGCATGCACAGAGGACCATACACCAAGTTAGGAGCTAATAAAGACGTCAGCCACTGCGCTCCGTTATGAGCTGTGACACACAACACAAAGCACCCTGCCTACTCCCAATATTGTCATTTTCTGTAAGTGCTAGCTTTGCTTCTGTTTTTATTAGCTGATGCCTCAACACCCTGCACCCAGGAAAAGACCCAATAAAGGCAATTAATTAGTCCAACCATTTAGGCAGTGAGGAAGCACAGGAACTGTCTAGGGCCACAGTCCTGGCAGCTTGCATGATTCTGCTTCCCAAAGTCTAATTGGCATGCTTCTTTTTGAGGGGTTAACAGAGGCAAAGAGGAATATTGAGGTTCTCGGCTCCTTGCAGGGATTTTGTACTAGGATTTGTTTAGGTAACGCAGGGTAGCAGCAGGACATGTGCCTCCAGAGACTGCTGTCAGCCATTACAGTGTGCAAGACGAGGGAGAGGAGGGAGGCAAGCGCTGCCTGCGAGTAAACCCAGTCAAGGGAGAGTCATGCCCCATTTTCCAGAGAAGCAGTAAAAACCACCAAGGACACTTCTCCATCTGCACAGCTATTACATACCAAAGACAATGTCTGCATTTCCAGTAGATATATAAAGCTACTATGTTTGAGATTTATTTCTGGCTGGCAAAAATAGTTTTGTCTTCTTTTGGACTGAGTGTGTTAGACGGCTTTCTTGTTTCTGTGATTCAGTAACAGCGTCATCCTTTACAGACATAATGTGCATCTTGCTGACATTGTTCCAAAAAATAGATGGTTCAGGGCCACCTTTGGGGAATTCTCTAAACCGAAGAATCAGAAATGATCATCTCATGCTGGGTGTTGAAGCACTCTGTTTGCATGCTGAGAGTGCTGAAGGAGGACCTGTAACAGTCCCTGTGCATGTATTTATACAACAGACTCTTGCTGCTTTGAGTTGCCAGCCCAGTGGTTCAATAACATTCTCTTAAAAGCCTTCAGTGTGTGTTTATGCACCAGAGCTTGCATTGCTCACCAGGAGGAGGTCAGTACCTTCTCAGGTTTACTGCAGGAGCAGGAATGCAGTTTTGCTCCTTTCAACAGTTTCCCCCTCACAGGAGTGGGAGCAAAACTGGGACCCTGTTTAGTGGAAATGCTTTCTGCCCTGAAACCTGAATGCAGCAGAAAGAGTATGTGCTGCCACGTGCTGTCTCTGCATCTCAGAAATATCAGAGAATTTTCCCCCTCCTCCTTCCAAAAAAGATGTGCTCCACATGGCGCAGAGGCATAGGGTGGAGGGGGGTGCCTTGGATTAGTCACATGGAAGGCACTGGGAAATGATTGCTGAAAAATACTTTCAGATTACTTCCCCCGCGTGCCCCCCTCCCCCCTCCCCCCTTCCTTCCCCCGTTGTGCCGGGGGAGAATGGGAAGCCGCACCGCTGGGGCTGCACAATAAAGGCAGAGTGGTCTGTCTTGGAGGCTCTACCCCTTGTGGAGCAGCCAGCGTGGGGCCAGTGGTCAGGAGCCTCCTCTGCCCACAGGCATCTGGAAATCAGCAGCAGAGCTGGGCAGACCAAGGGGGCTGCAAGAACCCTGAGCCCTCCTCTGAAATGGGGCTGGTGTGGGGCTGGTGTGTGCCCTGCTGAGGCTCTGCCTGGGCTGCACTTTGGGGTCCCTGCCTCTGCGGGGGTGCAAGGGGTCTCACTGGGTGTCTCGTCCTGTGTAAAATGAGCAGGCAGGGTGGGATAAAGTCGCTTTAACTACGGAGCAAATCTGAGCTTCTGTGTAAGATCCACAGCTTGATGTGGTCCTGGAGGACAAACGATGAACTGAAGAGGTCATAAGATATTTGACATGCAGACAGACCCAGTCAGCTTCCCTGATTCTGCTGCCTCCATGAGGTCTGGTTTGGATGTGCCCTTCTGAAACCTGCATTAGGAGACAGCTACCATACAGGGCCGAAGCGCATGTAATACACAAATTAAAATGGGATACTCTTCTTGGCAACAGCTAATTCTGGAGTTGTTTTGTTGTTTGTTTTTACTTTTTTTTTTTTTTTTCAATACTAGAAATTCAACAGCATAATTTACCGTAAAAATTTACATTTGTTTTTGTGTTTGAAGAATGGCTTGGTAGCTTAAGCACAAAGCTGGATGGGATATTAAGTAGTTTCTCTTCACTTCTCTGCCCTCCCCAGTTTGTGTGTGGCCTTGGTGGGACAGACTACTCTCATAGGCACAGTAATGCACCCATGGTATGTGCTGGTGAAACATAACTAAAGTTCTCTGAGGCTATGCATGAATAGAGCTAGAGGAGCGCAGTCCTTTCTTTTACAGTATTTTAAGAACTAAAATTCAGAACTTAGAAATTCACCCATCACTACCAGTTTGTATCATCCATGAGAAGTTACTCTGTGCTTCAGGCACTCATCAGTTATGAAGAAGGATAGGTCCACCACGTAAATAAAGTAAATCCATCTCATTTTACACGGATGGTCAAACAGCCACCTTATGATAACTCTCAATCACTGCCAAAGTGAATCAGCTTCAGAACACAGGAGAAAAAAAGAAAGTTTCTCTTCAGTTTCTTTGGATCTGCATTGCAGAAGTCTGAAATCAGCTTGCAAATTCATTGCATTGTCATATGCTGTGTTCCATGGCTCCATTTATAATGACGTGTGTCCTGTGTACTGCTGTAATTCTTAACTACAGTGGGAGCATCAAAGGTTGACTACAGCCTTAGCCCTGACTTTACTGGCATTGTTGATTTTTATCACAGTTGCAATGCAGATTGAAAAACACAAAACCAACACAAACCAGCTATATGCTTTATACTCATTGCTTTCTTCACTTTTTTCTTTATTGGTACTAGAAAACCCTTCAGTTTAAGGTAAAATGAAACCAAAATAGCAAAATAAATAACTCAGGGGCATTTGGAAAGGAATGAAAGCTGTTTCTTGGTCTGAATACCTGCATTGTAATAAAGTGTACAGCACCCACAGACAGAAAATATTATAACAAATCTGAACAGTACCTGTAGGGCAGGGAGAACCTGTGAAAAGCAAAACAGCGGATTAGAACAGAGGTGCAATAAATATGCGTTTATTTATGTATTACAAAATAAATGATGTATTAACACAAGAAGTTACACTGTAATTTTCTGTTTGAAATGTTATAGAAGCAAATCAGTTTATTTCTAAAGGGCAGCATGGAGTGTTGGTCTTGCGATTCTGTCATGATATTTAACTCATTAGCATGCAGGTGCACTCCCTGGGTTTCATGCAATAACTGTCGCCTTTCACTGTGTTTACAGATAATCCAGCAAGTTTGCAGCACAAATGGCTCTCTGAACGTGAGCTCACAAAGCAGTGAATAAGACAGCACACTGCTTGGGGAGATTCCAGCACAGCTAGCCAGAAGGTGAGTATCAACAGTGGCATTAAAACCAAAAAATGGCTTGAAATTGTTTGTAGCTGACCATCACAATAATTAATTATAGGTAATGTTGCAGTCACTCATTATTCTTCCCTTTCATTAAAATCAGCTCTCTTGTTTTTTAGTGACTGAACCATGGTTAATAGTGGTTAGCACTGTGCATCTGAGCTCCTGGTTTACTAAACATAATGAATTATTCTGCTTCATGGGGAGCCAACCACGCATTTGGTGTGTGAAACAGGAATTCCTTCACGGAGAACCGCAGGCACAGCGGGGACTCTTGTGGCTCTGCTTTGGGACTAAGCAGCAGATGAGCTACCAGGGCGAGAGGGGGCCCTGGCTCCTGCAGCTCTCCAGAGCCACCTTTTCCAGCAAGGGCAAAAAGAAGGTCCTGTAGCTTTGTTGCTGAAAGGATCGGGGCTCAGCTCTGGGACTAGCACATATCTCCTGGGCTGATGGGCTCCTGTGCCCCAGCTCTCCATCAGCTGCATGGGTTTATTGTCTCTGTTTCATGTTCTTGGGAGAGGTGTTTTACCCAGTCCCCAGTCCTGCAAGGGCTGAGTGCCAAGCTAACAGTCTGGGCTCTTCCTGTATTTACAGGGGTTGGGGAGGAGACATTTATCTCAGGTAAAACAAGTGTTTAAGATAGCTGGGGAAAATGCCCCCTTTGTGTACATGGCTTTTTTCTTTTTGAACGGAGCCTAAGTATCTAGCTCAGGCTCCAAGCTGTTTTTTAAATGGTCTAAATTAGATGGGGCAACTACACCTGCCACATCTGCCTCTTTTCTTAAAATTGTTGTCCCTGAAGCTGGGGACTGTCTTCTGCCACCACGGGCATTTCTGTATGTTTAACATGCAAAGTAATCATTGCAGATGGAGCCCCTACATGCATCTGTAATATAAAGAATTGACAAAAAGACCCTTAGTGCTGCTGACTGACGTTTAGTACCTGACAATGACTACCTACACCCATATAGACAGACAGATAATGGAAAACCTCTGGATATTAACCTAACGCAGCCAGGCTCAGACACAAAATCATGCTTTGGCAGCTTTACAAGCTGCTGCATGTCTACTGAGCAGTTCTTAATATTGCTGTGCTTATCTCATCCTCATCATCTTATATACACTCATGTGAAAGGCGTGTACACAAATGGATGCATCAGACTGATGCACTGTCACTTGTTAAGCCACTTTTATCATGTGCCTCAGCCCACAGACAACAACCACACTTGGTCTTTTTTCACTTGGATTTCATGCTGACAGTGGGGATTTCTCAAAATCTGCTGTGCAGCTATGAAGATTTTTGCTAAATATGCAACAAACATCGATGTATAGGATATAGGAAGTGGAGCAGAATGGCTATTAGGAAAAAGTTTAGCATCTGTTTGGTGAGATTTCATGCATGATTGGTAGGGAAAGGTTATTCGGAAAGTCAATACAAGTGTTCTCTTGTCAGGTGTGTTACAGAGCAGCAGCAGATCATTTAAAGGTGACCAGCAAAATTCTTTTGCTCCTTAAGGTAGAAATGTCTTGTCGTACACTTGGGCTGCTTTATGAATCTGCTGGCCTGCTAAGCTGAAAGCCATTGCTCTGCTCCCAGATGGCAGGAGTTGCATTTGGAAAGGCACGCAGTGTCTCTCATCTCTGCAATGTGCCAGTTTGGCACTCTTTGAAAGCAGGTGAATGAACGTTGTTTTAAAATAGGATTTCTATGCTTGTAAAAAATGCCAGCTTGAGACTAATGGAAACTTGAGTCCTTCACTTAGCTGTGGAATTTGCACAGTATGGGCATTGGCGAATGTTCACAGCACCCACATGGATATTTCTCAACTCTCATTAGATGGAAGCCGGAACGACAGGTACCTCAGCATCCATTTCCATTCTCCTCATCATCAGTACTGCAAAGGTCTTAATGTTCTTGTCTCACGAAAAAACGCTAGGCGTTTGCAAAAGAGGGCCAAGGGGTCTGTGCCGTGCATCCCTAGCAGCCTGCTGGCTGCCTGCCGGCTGGGCACCCTGGGGTCCCTGTGCTTGGGTTCCAACACAGCTGCTCCAGATGCTCCTGTCTGCATGAGGAGGCTGCAGCACTCTCCCCTTCTCTTATGACATTTTTCACTATACCACTTATCATCCTTATCTCTAAATTGGAGAAGTAAGGGTTCAATGGATGGAGTATTCAGTGTATAAGGAATTGATTGGATGACCACACTGAAATAATTGTGGTCAATGAGTTGATATCCATGTGAAGATCAGTGATGAGTGGCATGTATTGGGACCAGGGCTGTTTAACATCTTTGTCAGCAACATGGACAGTAGGACTAAGTGCACCCTCAATGAGTTTGCCAATGACACTAAGCTGTGTGGTGTGGTGGACACGCTGGAGGGAAGGGATGCCATCCAGAGGGACCTGGACAGGCTGCAGTGGTGGGCCTGTGTGAACCTCATGAAGTTCAACAAGGCCAAGTGCAAAGTCCTGCACATGGGTCCGGGCAACCCCCGTTATCAATACAGGCTGGGGGATGAAGGAACTGAGACCAGCCATGATGAGAAGGACTTGAGGGTACAGGTGGATGAAAAGTTTGACATGAACTGGCAATGTGTGCTCGCAGCCCAGAAAGCCAACCACATTCTGGGCTGCACATCGCCAGATCACCTCTTGAAGCAAATGTGGTAGTTAGGAACAGAAGAAACATGCAGGCTGCACTAGGTTGAGAGCTGTAAACATGCTGCACCTTGTGCAAGAATGCACATCTATCTGAAACGATAAAGCAGCCCACATGTATGTGCAGCACTGGATTCCTCCCATCTATTTCTGATCGTCACTTCCACCTGAGAAGTCTCCTCCCTCCATATGGTGCAGTATGTTTCTTGTTTCTGCTCCTGGCCTTGTCTCTTCTCACTTTAATACAACCATGGAGTTACTCCTGTCTTATATGAGCATCACAACCCTTTGCCAAGTGTCTAATTAGCTCTGCTGAACTGTTAGAACATAACAGCAGATGATTTGTTCCTCAACGTTTTGAACAGCAGAGCTGAAAAACTGGATTACTTAAGCTGTCCCCTTGCCCAGAGATGCTCCATTAAAAGAGGTTCTGTTCCTTCTGTTCCTTCTATGCCACCTGAAACCTTTTCTTCCCTCCTTTTTTTACTGCTCTTATCTGAGTGTGGAAGCAAAAGACCAGGATGAAGGCAATCATTCCCCACGTTCACACTGAGATTCATAAATGGCACTCAAAAAGGTTCTCCCAGACACTGCAGCTGTACTTCAGGCCATTAAGCTCTCAGCAAAAAGATTTAAATTTCTCCCATTTCAATCCCTTGACAGGTGCAATTGCCAGATGTAAAAGTTTTTAATTACATATTTAGAAATCTTTATAAACTAGTGGGATTACTGAGCAGAAACCCAGCACAGCAAAGGCCATAAGGTCCGCTCAGGAAGGAAAATCTTTATAAATAAGCATACACTGAAGGAAAGAGCAAAATAACCACTACCTCAAGCTATGAATCAATGTTTTCCTGAGAGGCTAAGGCCCTGAATCAGTAAAGTCTTAAAGAATATCCCTGACTTGAAGTGACCTCGTTGACTTCAGTTATATATGTATCAGTAGCTTGCTCAGTTGGGACATTATGAGCTGAAATAGATTATTTTTAAAATTCATTTTTAGACTCTGGAATTGTGACCTTTATGCAATTTGCAAATGCAGAGTCTAGAAAAATTTAAAATGTAAGCAGAGAAACCAAGGATGGGATTAGGTTAATGCTACCCCTGTTTATCAGTATGGGAAGCTGAGGCTTAAGGACCCAATGGTTTATTTAGGGTCACACAAGCAGTATACAGCATAGTGTCCTGGTTTTGTTAAAAACCAGACCAGTTCTCTTTTAGTGATTTTTGCTTTAAGCTAAGTTCTTCTAAGTACCTTCTAAGTTACTGCATATTTTTTGGACACTGCGCTCCGAAACTGATAAAGGTGACCAATGCAATGCTGAAGAAGCTCATGTTTAGATTTATTGCTATAACAACCAAGAATTCTGATAAAATTCCACACATTCTGTCACAAGAGGGGCGTGCTTGCAAGGGGGTGCGGACAGAACAGGTGACTAAAACTGACTGAGTATTCCATCCCATCCATGTCATACACCCTATCAAAGAGGGAGATCACTAGGGTCTCACTCTCTTTGACCATGGCTGACATCTGAAGAGGACCCTGCCTGTCGTGTCTGTGATCCAAGGCCTGGTTCCAGACCCTGAATCCCTGAATCCAGTTCCGGTTTGCTGTGAAGTCCCACCCAGGACTTCTGGGTGCCTGTCCTGCAGCCGCTGGAGCCACGCCAGCTCCGCTGAGGGCAGGGCAAAGCTATGCTACCCAGGGATATTCAAGATTGGTTTTGTATATTTTGTATAATTTTCTCCATTTATTAGCATTAGTAAAGCCTTTAAAAACTGTTCCAACTTGAAGTCTCTCTTCCTTATCCTCCTATCACTTTTTCCTATGCAGAGAGGGTGGCGGGGATTAACAGAGAGCATCTGCCATGATTTATTGTCACCTTGCAATAAACGTTGACAAATAGCCAGGAAACAGATCCTGGTCTTTCAGGTCCTGCTCTCTCTACTTTAATCCTCTGGTGTATATTCTATAGAAATTCCAACCTTCCTATCTCCTCCTTTAGAACTTCTGCTAACACCTGAGTAACTGGAAGGGACAGAAGAGTTAAAGTTAGCTAATATTTCACCTACTGGGGACCAGGGAGAGTGTCTTCTTCCCACCCTAATGTTTATTTAGAAACTTGAGTATTATATACTTTTGAAATTCATATTGTTGCATAATAATCTTTGAATTTCAAAGAAAAAGTGAAATAATATTTTTCTGGTCTACTCATTTGGATAATTGTATCTGATACAGTGTTTCTAACCAAGTGCATTAGCCAGTCTATCGCAGCTCATTTCCCAGCATGGGAATGCAGACAAGAAGAAGCAGACCACCAAACCTTGATTAATTAAATATAAGGAGAGCAGTCATAAAAAAAAAGAAAGAAAACACTGGGTAAGTTTTCTGAAAAGGAAAAAGGTATAATTACTTCAGCTGAAGGGCAGCAGTAACACAGACACTGACAAAATACAGGGATTTTATGTGCTTATTGAGTCAACCATTTATAAAAAAAGTCATTATCTTAGCAAATGCCACATTACAAGATAGTAATCAAGCTACTGTACTGTACCTCTGAGATACAAAGCACCTTTTACTCAAAATCAAAGGCACTTTTCTGAATAGTTAAGATAAGAATTTTATGGTCGTGTGATGATATGGCCACATATTTTTCTTTTTGTCTTTCTAACATTTAGAACTGCTGCCTTCTTTTTTTNGCTTTCTTTTTTTTTTTTTTTTTTTTTTTACTGTTGCCGCTAAATGTTCCAGAGTGTTTCTGCTGGCTTTTGAAAAAGTAACTGCAGAGTTAGTACAGAAACTTTTAGCATGCCCAGCTGAGTCACTTCTGACCACCTCAGCTCTGAATTACAAGCTTGCAATGTGAAATGACTGAAAAACACTAAAGCTTATCTGTAAACCCTAACTTTCCCATTTTCCATCAATCCTTACTGTTAGCAAAGTATCTGTTGAAGTAATGATAGGGAACTTCCACTTTAAGACCAAAGGGATTACCAGGCTGTGGAAGAAAAAGCTGGTGAATGCTCAGAGGATGTAAAAATTTGTACCACTTCTGGGTGATGACCACAACGTTGGCACAAGAAACCGCAAGAGACAGAGTGTCTTTAGGATAAGCAACCCTGTGAGTGCCCTTGGAAGTCATAGGTAGCCACTTCTCTTTCCAAAATATAAATGTCACAGTCATAGCAAGACAACCTTTGCCTGATATGGAGTTTATTAGCCTTATCAGCCCCTCCCGTTCTTCTCTCCCAACTTTCACTTTTTAATTTTTTTGGGACAGATGAATATTGGAATAGTTTAACTGAGGATGAGCCATTTTCAGTCTCTGCTTGTAAGGGCTGCCTCAGCCTCCTTTCCATCCAGGTCACTGCTAGGCTGAGGAATCTGGAAATGCCAACCAAATTTAGAACATTAACTTTACTTGAAAGAGTGATATTCCTTTGCTCTTTTCTTATTGGTGTCTTTGTTCTAATGGCTATAATAATCTCCATCTTAATTAGATTAGGAAAAAAACCCTCTGGAAATTGAAGAAGAATCCCCTGCCTCCAGCTGCAAAAGGCTGATGTATCAATCTACAACGCGAATGTAAATTGCAGGTACCTGCGACTGGCTGTTTCAGCACAAGTATGTCCGTGATGGATTTTAAATCTATTCCTGTATTTCAAAAAGAGCCTTATATACACTAGTTTACCAAAGACTGTGAGGCATAAGAAAATAATGTTATTTTGGCTCTGTAATTTCCATTACAAGTCAGCTGCAAATATTTAAGGAGTTTTATTTGCTGATGCACATTTCTTTCCCACTTGTTATGGTATGACAGAAAGAAAACACAATCTCTAAGCTCTTTGGGATGGCCTGTGTGATTAAACTTCCTGACTGTGGCTGTACTGTATGTTATGTGAATGTAATGTTTGTGGGTGTATTTTATTTTGGATGTGGTGGTACTAATTAGCCTCTAGTGTAATATTTATCTTTTTCATCAAAATTGTCACTCTGTTCAAAAGACTTTTTAAGGTGAAGAAGAGGCAGGAAACAGGTTCTTTTTCCATATCAAATTTAACATCTGCTGTATCTATGGATAACAGATTCTGCGGTGAACTGCTGAGTGTGTCACAGTAAGCCCAGCAGAGTTAAGTGTGGAAAGTCAGTCTGAGCACATGCTGTAATGGATTTGACCTCGAAGAGCACTACAAAGAGAAATTGCAGATAACCATCTGAACTGACTTCAGAAGCCTGTAGCCCCGACTCCCTGGATACCAAGAAAAAAAGAAGAACTAAATAGATGGAGTGAACAATCAGAAATATAAGTTTGAATAAATGCTTAATATTTGAAGCACTGATAGTAGAAGAAAACACAGAAGAGCAGTACATTTCCCTACTTGATTCCAACCACATTAGAAGAGTAAAATTCCTTAAAATACAGTTTTATAAAAGCAAGATATATATTAAATAGAAGGGAGATGTGAAAGTAATGCTGGAATAGTAAAGACATAGCTGGGAAGATCTTAAGGAACTTTCCATGGCAATTACTGATTAAGAATACTAAGGAGAAAGGAGAAACTACTCACATGGAGAGTAAGAGTTACATTCTCCCAGCAGGGCTGAGTTCAAGGCTCCAATGCTGGATCTGGCAGGGCTCCGCCATAAATACCTCAAAAAGTCATTAAATGATGAAGCTTATGGGCTATTAGAACAGTCATTTTTGGATCAAGTTTTTCTAGCGTCGAGTGGTGTACGTTTTTGAGCATCCCAAACTCAGAGGCTGCAATTAAAATAACTGTTCTCATGTGGTAGTTCCTGTCAGGCAAAGAGTGAGAAGGGATGGTTTAAAGCACAAGAGGTGTAGGCATGCAGAAATGAAAGACGAGGGTGAAAGCACAACTACCTGATTTACGCAAAGTTGTAAAAGGGCAAATATTTGGAACGGGTATGATTCTATCAGTTGACTTTCCTAAAATTACCTTGATAGTGCAAAATCACTGTGCTGTAGAGCTTGTAGTCTAAAATGTGAAGATAAGACAGAAGACAGGCAAGAAAGTGGAGGCTAAGAGAATCAAAAGGACTTCTGTACTTGTAGTCCCAGAAAACATTGGGGCAGAAGTGGGAACAGAGCTTAGTTCGTATTGTATCCACTGTTTGTTTTAAAGGATGGGCTTTCCACTTGGTTATTCTTCATATTAAAATTATCAGCAAAAGTAGGGATTAGAAGGAGTTTTGAGGATCCTCTGGGACTGGGGACTGCTGTGAGCAAGCGCTACTTGTTTTTTGTCTATTAGGTTTAAAAAGAGGCAGTGAAAGAAAAGAGAATGTGTGCACATGTTCACTGCCACGTCTGCTGTACAAAACCCTGAGCCAGAGTCAAAATAAGCCTTTGAAGAGAATACAGGCAGCAGCGTATTTAGTTTTGATTTATTAAAATAGTTTTCAGACTGCAGTCTTATTTGTCCTGTGAGAACTGCACTCTCTGGTAATGGGAGCATTGAATTTTCATGTGAAACATTTTAGAGAGCATATTTTTTTCCACCTACAAGAGTGTGACAAGAATTTGTTCTTGTATGATGATGTGGAAGTTATTATAGCTGCTATGCTAAACATGTATTTATGATCACTGCTGGCACGGCTGCTGTGTATTTTGTTTATGTTGTTACAAACCTACTTGTGACACATTATAAAAAATACATTCTTTTGTGGTAGTCTCACACTGAGGCAGAATAAATCATGCCTCCCACCTCTGCTCCAGCTTTTCTGATATTGCCATTTTGCTTCTCCTTACCCTGGAGAAGTGAGCGCCGGTGTGATTCGCAGCGCCATACCAGATGATGTCGAAGGCCTCATGAAAGGGCAAAAATAGATGCCTTAATACAGCTGTCAGATAGGCAAGCCCCAAACCGCAGTATGAAGCAGCTACTGCCCTTCAATCAGAATAACCTGCTTTCATTAAATGCTGGTTTGGGAGCAGACTAGACGTGCTTTAAGTATGTGAGGAACAACACAATGAATAATTTCAAAATGGGGAAAACAAAACAAAAATAGAAGCAAAGCTTCCAAAATAAACAAGAGCTAGCCAGATCCAGCACTAGAAAAATACTAGACAAGAAAGACTCAAGTCTTTAATTTTCCTTGCTCTTTCTCATCAGCATGGACAAAAGACATGACTACTATCTCTATGTGCCTTTATCACAGGCACCTCTTTGTGATACTTCTTTTTAAGAAATGAAAGCACTGTCAAATAATTGCAATGCGATTTATAAGCTCAAGATTTGATATTTTTGAATTAATTTGTTTCTTTTCACTTTCCAAACCAAAGCATTTTTGATTCTTGCTTAATTAGCAGCATTCTAAGAGTGTTTTTGATAGAGTATCACCATTTGATTTGTATATGAGTGTTCTTCTCAACCTTCCATTTGCCCATCCGTATTCCCACTGAGATCAATGGTGCAAGACCAAACCCTATAGTTTGGTGTTTAAAGGATATAGGTTTATGCAATGCCTGTAGAGAAAAATGCAACATTTTACTTTTTTTTTGGTGACTGGGACTTATGCAGATGTGTGTTTGCACATTTTAGTGTTTAATCTGCTTCTATATAATAAAAAAGTTACAAGAAAGCAGTTCCAAACTGAATGTATTTTGGATATATTATTGACTTCCCCAATAGCTGATATTGCTAGGAATGAATCCAAAACTACTATTACTGAACCCTGAGAAAGAAATTATGGGAACTTAGATGGATAATGAATGACAGTGGATATCATAGTAAAGCCAGCATTTACTACCTGTTATCACAGGTGTTTTTAAGCTTTTCTTTTAACCCAGAAAATAAATTGCATCCACATGTTATGTACCACTGGGCTGTAATTTTTGGTTGATGCTGAAATTTTAATGGCATGTATGTACTGACTCTTCAGAAAACAGCTGGTTATGAGGCATTTTGTTTAATTATGCTTTCTTATTTTTACTTTCCTGCAGTATTCATCATTCTGAGGAACACAGCTGAAGATATAGGTCAATGACCCCTTTATACATTATAGTCTGACACATTGCTCCATGGGGCATTAGCCACCTAAATGGGAATTTTAATCATTACTTCTTTTGTGTTGCTATTCTGGATCACTTCATTATAAGGCAATGGGAGTAAAAAACTAAGGTCAGCAAAATTTTGTTTGGTCAATTCCTCTGAGATAATTCCTCACAGTATAATAAAAGGGTACTTTTCATGCCATGCAGCACGTCAGAATTCAGTAAAGAGAAACTAAGAGGAAGAAGGAAGCACAAGAAAACCACAGGGCAGGAAAACTGTTGGACGTTCTCAAATTTCTTTTGACACTTCATGGTGACAGAAGCCCCTGTGCTAAATATGTCTGTGCTGATCTGCTGTGAAAATTCGCTGTTTGATAGCTTCCAGAGTTTCTCATCTCCTACCTACGGTGTGCATACCTACACCTCTGACCATTGGGCTCCCTCACAGAGTATAGATGGTTACTGAGTGGCTCAAAGACGTTTAAAGGATTTTGTAAACTCTGTTTCTAAGGTGCATCTCTACTTTTAGTCTGCTCATGACAGGAAATTGTCAGTTCATCATGCCATTTGTGAGAGGCGAAGTTACCAGATTCTGTGAATCAGCAAATGAGTGAAAAAACTCCTGAGACCAGTAGCAACTGTGGGGTCATAAAATAAATAACACTGCATAATGCGCTTTATTTTGACAAATACGATTTCATTATAATTTGAAGAAGCAACATTTGGCAATATAGTGATTCGTCTTTTATCTTAGGTCATATGTTGGCTGGCTCACACCTGGGCCCAAGAACTTGAGGTCAAAGACACAGAGGTAGAAATGGAAAACAAGGTCATTTACTATCCTTGATTTTGCCCAGCTGCTTTTTTGACTAGTCTTTTTCTAACATTCTCAGTGATCTCCACTGATTATTTGCTTTGGAAAGTATTCAGAGTTTAATGATAATTCCAAGACAATGTACATTTTAAAGGGAGTGGAACAGGTTAAACTGAATTGCTACCACAGCATTCTGCTATTAGATCTCTGCTAACAAGAGCACATAGTGAAGATTACTGTAAATTAGTTGCTTGATTATGCAATCCTTGGTTCCTCTGTTTATAGTTAAGTAACGAATCAGTGTTTCTATAAATTCATATTCTAATTACACTTAGAACACAATGATATAGTAGCGTGTAGTGATATATGCACAACTGCTATATTTATCCTAGGGAGGTCTAGAAACCTCTGGATAGCTCAGAGCATTAGCTGAACCTGTCAATCTCCATATTGTTTTAGGTTAAAGATGAAATCTAGAAAAGTCCCTTTAAGGCATGGTTGCCTCTGAATACTGGCAAAAAGGAAGCTGCTTGCTGAAGCTGCACTGAACTGTCATCCAGCTCCCACTAAAGTAAAAATTCTGGTTAGCTCCCCATGGTTCACTTAGCCATGCAAAAGCTGGATAGGAAGGCATTTTTCCTTTTGGAAATGGATCATGGGAAAGAAACCAACTGTATTTTCAGATTGCTCTCATAGGGCCTAGGCAGCCTGGTACACAGAGTTGTTGGCAGCCCTACCAGCTTCCACAAGGTGAACAAAACAGCACTTCTGCCTCCATGTAGCTCTGCTTTGTCTGTGTTTCCTGCTCATTGCAAACAAATGAAAGCCACACATGTTTTATTGCATATATTTGGCGTGCATACAAAGTGCAGGGAGGAGTTGATAATTACACTTCAGGGTGGTACCTCCCTCTAGCATCATAAATTAAAGTTATTTAACACTGAATACAATAGCATTTCAGTAAAAATGTTTGGAAATAGAATTACAATAGCCAAACTTGCTTTCATAAGTTATTTACCATAAGTGAAATAAAGTACAGAAAGAAATGGGAAATGTGGTAACTGTGCACTGAATGCATTTGTACAGTTTTCTGATCTCTTTTGGAGTTACCCAGAAGAAGACTTCTGCTGTATTTCCTCTTGACATGTCTGTAGACCCTCTTTCTGAAAGCTCATACTATTTTTCTTGGATATTTTTCCTTCTCTCTCTTGTCTGAACCTTTCTGCTAGAGTATTAAAACTTGGCAGTACTAAAACTTCAGACAATGAAGCTGACTTTTCCTCCCCTAACCCTTTGCCGACTTAAAAATTTGAACCATATTTTTGGTCCTTTACCATGTGTGTAAATCAAACTTGCTGGACTGCGACTGACCCCATTTGAACTGTGGCATGGTGGAGGGGTTTTCCTGTCAATCAGCTGTACGGGGGCTGCACTCAGTGCAACAAAGTCTCCCGAGGGTGGGTATCAGCATCTTTTCTAGCTGTAACCTCTACACAGCTCTTATAACGGTTGATATATCTTTCTTATCCAAAATCATCTGAGAATGCTTTTAGGCATTTATGTACAAGTCAGCAGCAGCAGAAACATGTGAGTGGCTGCAATCATCTTTTACTCATGTAATACTGCACCAAAGCAATTATTTGTGCCATATAATCCTCACGACAGGAAGGCTCTAGTTCTGAGAAGCACCAGGTCATGGGATGGCTAACTGTTGGCTCCCAGAGAAAGGCTGAATTGCTAAAGATGTTTTCTGCAGCTTTCTAGGTTTTCCTCAAAGTTGCTTTTTTTTTTTTTTTTTTTTTTTTTTTTCTTTTTTTTGTTTTTTTTTTTTTTTTTTTTTTTTTTTTTTTTTCCTAGATGATTTCAGTGATAGCATATTTAATTCTTTGCTGAGGAAATTTCTTTTGAGGAGGGACAGATCTTGACATTTGGCCTGGAAACTACAAAATTCTTTTAAGTATTGCAAATTTGTAAGTACGTCTTTTTTTTTACTTCTCTCTGGAGAGCTGTTGAATTAAACAACACTTAATACTGAAAATGAATAATCATAGCACATGGTAACTTCCCCCCACTGCACCCGCGCCTCGACTGTCACATAGAACTGTTCAAAAGGGAAAAAATGCTTTCTTCTCAGCATTAAGGGCAGACTTTGCATTCTTATCCTAGACAAATTCCATTGAAGTCAGCGGAGTCCTAGTTGCATAAACAACATAGAGTATGAGTGTAAGAACTTTTCCCCTAGAGTAAGTGACTCTTCCATGTCCAGAGTCTCAGGCTCAAATACAGTTATTTAGAAACTAAATCTATTACATATGTATATTCTGGCATATCAGGATAAGAATTTTACCCTTTGTTGCCTCTCATCCAGGGAAAAAGAAGACTGGGAAACTGCTTGAAAAAATATGACATAAGAAGCAGAGAAAATGGGCTTAGTGGAGATGATGGTGTAAAACCCGGGAGGCATATCATTGAGTCATGCTGTGCCAAAATTAGATTTTAAAATTGTTTCTGACATCTTACGAAAGCCCACAACACTTTGTTCTGAATATCCTAGAGGTCTTATAACTTCTCTTCAGAAAAGGTTGGCTGTCCTCATCCTTGTTCCTTCAGACATTCCTACATACTAAGAAGTTGATATAGCTTTGACACATTCAATTTGAATAAATAAGTGTTCTTTTTCCTCACCTAACAGAAGAGATGCTTCTAAGTCTGGGAGCAGCTACCATGGCCAACTGAAAAGTATTATAATACAAAAGGCATCAGATCTAAATGAAAAAGTTGCTATCTCTTCGATTGGACTGATTTCTCCATCTGGGCTGCCAATTAATTTGCTGAATTTAACCTTTCAAAATGTCATTCTTTGCCCCCTGTTAAGGATAACTGACTAATCCATTTTTTCCTCTCATGACTTCTTAAAAGCTACTGCCCTTTCCATGGCTGTAGGAGCTTCTCAGGATGATTGTGAAAAGGAAAAAAAAAATATTGCTAAAGCAGCTTCCCTCCTGGGAAGCGAATAATAATTTTGCCCCTCTTAAAGTCATTGTAATGTAATTAATTTTGTGCTTTTAATGACCTCAAAATATGAAAATGCAAAGCACTGAAAATAGAATTATTCAAATGCCCATTTAAAACTGCTTAATGTCTGTCCATGCCATGGCAGCCCTGTTGGTATAATATCTTGTTTTAATGCATGTTGTGAATTCCTTTGCAGGCTGGAAAAAAAAAATCTATCATGCTGATTTATCTGTAGACCCCGTATTTTTCACAGTTATGAACCTTTTATTATGTTAGCAGTGTATAGTTCTTTCTTCTACCCCGAGACATTTCACTCTTAACTGTGATGACCATTAGTATTTCATTCAGAGAACTATGAAAAATGATGACACTAAATGCTTTACAAATAGGCTTTTATTCATCCTATTTGCCACAATGCAGAATGATGTGATTAGTAATGATTTTAAACTGGCTTCTAAGAAGGTGTCATGTATCAGTTTTGTCATGTGAATTAGTTATTATGCTAATGATAGCATATCAATTATTCTTTGGAAGATTGCATTAGATCAATTATATAATTAATCTGTCTTGTTTCTTTACTTATTTGTTTCTCCAGTTACTGCAAAAATATGGGTGTTAACATATGCAGTTAGTATTTAATTTTCCTGATCTACTTGCACAGATTATTTTGCAAACAATATTCTCTGAAGCATTTTTATACTTTTTCTTATGAAAATTGGATGACTTTACTAGTTCCTAGGTATATTTTTTACTAGTTTTAAATAAATTGTTTAAATCTTCTTGTTTTCTTTAAAAGCACAAGTTTGTCAGTTACAGAGCTTTTCTCTGGCACAGTAAATGGCATCTGAACTGGAGATATTTGCTGAGGGAAGTTTGAGAACCGTGGCAAAGTCCATGTGTCTCCAGTTTTAACTGCAGTCTCTGACCATCAGGTGTCAGGTTGCTCTTCTGCCCCTATTGCCCATTCATTCTTTTCTGCACAGTGTCCTGACTTGAAGGAGGAATGGAGATAGGCTCAGTTTTTTAAATCATGTTTTACTTCATACTTTGGTACAAAGTCCACCTCATCCAACTCATCTATGCTCAGAGCATAGATCTACGCCCAGCTGAATTTGGGTCCACCCAGTCTTGGCTGTGTTGAAGAGTAAATGTTCTCCACAATTCCTCATACTTTGCCTACAACAATCTTAAACCAAGACAAATATGGAACCTTCTTAAAGGGTGCATAACTGAGTTGTTTTTAGGCACATAGGACAACTATATCTATACAAATTATTCTAAGACAAATCCTGTCCTGAATTTTCTCCCTATAGCATAACATAGTAGCTCAATTTTCTGAAAACTGCATAATTTAATTAAAACCACATTTATTTAGACTCATGTAAAATACTGAAAATTCTTGTAGAAATTTTGGTGCAACCTCTATGGGAGTATTTGGGGGTTTTGTGTGTTTTTTGTTTGTTTGTGGGGCTTTTTTGTTGGTTATGGGTTTGTTTTTTTTTTTTTTTTTGTGTTTTTTTTTTTTTTTATTTTTTTTTTTTGTTGTTGTTTTTTTTTTTTTTTTTGTGTTTTTTTTTTTTTTTATTTTTTTTTTTTGTTGTTGTTTTTTTTTTTTTTTTTGTGGGGTTTTTTTGTGGGTTTTGGGTTTTTTTTTTTTTTTTTTGGTTTTTTGTTTTTTTTTTTTTTTCTGTTAAGTTTGTATGTCACTTATTATCTATCAAGACAGATAATTGTAACTCAGTCAGTGGGGATCATCACAGGGATAAAGTTAATAGCTTCCAGCTAAGAAAATCTCAACTCATCCTTGTAAGACAGAAGGGAAAATAAATTTTAAGTGTCTTAGATCCATTCTCCAATATGGTGCGAGAGTTGTTTTACTAACTGAGTAACATATGACTGTGGACACCAAAAAGTGACATTATCTTGTGAACCAGGGTTGTTGCCAACAAATGCGAGTACACTTTTATATTTGTGGAGAGCTGAATTCATTCTCAAACACAAATGTGTCTGCCAGGCCCAGTAATCATGTGTAAACAAACACCCACGAGCAGATTAGAGCCAATTCCCCATTAAGGCACGGGGTAGCCAAGCGTGCTCAGCCCATCAGCACAGCTCTCAGCTCTTGCTCAGTCTGGGCAAGGCAGATCTGGTAGAGGTGGTCGTCCTGCATTTTGAGCCACCAGTAGGTGTTTAAAGCACCTAATGAATGCTTTCAACCATAGCTACAACTGAGCCCATGAGATGAATGAAAAGTGTGTGGGTCACAGAGTTTGTTGTGCTTTAACTTGTTTTTAACCTTTATCAGCCAAAATACCGAGTGGTTTTTAAAGGATGCAGCTGTCTCTTGGGAGCAAAGAGGGAGATTATACTATCCAGTCATTCAGACGCTGGGTCTAGAACAAACTTAAATACCCCAAATTGCCAACTGGTAAATTGGCAGATACCAGTCTGGGCTAAAACTTAACAACTGTTTATCTCCAAAGTCCTTTAAAAATAACTATAATAGGAAGTTTAATGTAATAAGCAGTTGAAGACTTTTTTTTTTTCTTACATTAATCATGGGCTATTATTTTGCAAGAAAAGAGGTGGCAGTGGGAACCTACCCTGTACCTGTGTGTGTAATTGTGGCTATGATTCAGGTGAATGTACCCTTGGGCTGACTTTTAGCATGTGAGAGTCTTACACAGGTGTAAGTGATAGCTGAAACACAAAGCCTTAGCAAAAAGATCAGAAATAAATTTACCTTAATTGCAGTGTTTACAAGGTTCTTCAAAATCACAAATGGCAGAATGCAATGACAAACTTCAGTAAGTGGTGTCCTCAGCCAGTCCAAATTTGATAATTACTGGTGTCATGGCAGTCTGTCTGAACCCTTTCGTAAGAAAGTTTAAAGATTATCAGCTTTGGTCTGACAATGGTTTGTGCCTATTCAATTTCCATTATCTCAGTGTCATTCCTAATATGACATCATTTAATAAATGCAAAGTTGTGAGAAATTTTCATGGATGTTGCTTTACATTAGTAGTTTCTTCAGTATCTGTGCCGCATGTTTAATAATAAATTTTGGCACCTCTACACGATTTCTGATCAGGGCACTACTAGGAAGTAAGTACCATTAGCTCCTTTTTGAAGATATGAAATTGGGGATCCAGAGGAATAGTGCATCTTATGAGGATTCAGTAGTGGTGCCCAAGATAGGAGCTGGGGTTCTCAGCTTCTAACTCAGTATCTGGACTGGGTTATACTGCTATAATTTAATATTGCTTTACATGGTACTGATGTAACAATTACATATCTCTCTGAAGGAAGGTACAATGTATAGGCAATGCATTGTCAAAGGAGTACAAAAAGAAGTACTTTATGACTGTATCACGGTGTGGTGGGTTAACCCTGACCATGCATTATGTGCCCCCAAGCCACTTCATAACCCCCCTTAATCAGCAGGAAAGGGTTAGAAAATACGACAAAAAAACCTCATGGGCTGAGGTAAGGATAGGGAGATCACTCACTTATTACTGTTATGGGCAAAACAGATTCAGCTTGGGGAAATTAATTTAATTTATTACAATTAGTAATGGAATAGAACAGTGAGAAACAAAAGCTAAACTAAAACCACCTTGCCCCTACCTCTCCCCTTCTTCCTGGGCTCAACTTCACTTCCAACTCTTCTACCATCTCACGCTGAGCAGCACAGTGGAACAGGGAAGGGAGGTTGTGGTCAGTCTGTAACACACTGTCTCTGCTGCTCCTTCCTCCTCATGCTCTGCCCCTGCTTCAGCATGGGGTCCCTCACACGGGAGACAGTCCTTCACGAACCTCTCCTTCCCACGAGCTGCAGGCCTTCAAGAACTTCTCCAGCATGGGCTGTTTCTCTCACAGTTTCTCACTCCTCTCTCACAGCTGCTGCACAGTGTTTTTTACCCTTTCTTAAATGTTTTCACAGAGGTGCCACCAAAGCCACTGATGGACTCAGCTTTGGCCAGTGGCATTTCCATTTGGGAAGTGGCTAAAACTGGCTCTGCCCAATATGGGGGCAGCTCCTGGTGTCTTCCAACAGAATCCATCCCTGCAGTCTCTCCACTATCAAAACCTTGCCAAGTAAATGCAACACACATTGCAAAGAAACACATGACCTCTGATGGTTTGCTTTGCCCTTTTTAAAATTTTCATTTTTGTAAAAAAATTATCACCACCTTCAAAAAGAATACGTGGTCAAAAGCATCTTCTTAACTTTAAAAATACTATTGAAACATAAATGAGACAAAAACTGAGTAAATTGAAACTGCACCTGTGGTTCTTTACTGTCCTGTACAAAAACTGCTGCAAAATTTTTATTTGCAGGTTGGAAAAATTACTATTTCCCCTCCCTCTTAACAATGGCTCAGGTATTAAAACTCAAAGTATGTTGGCCTACAGGCAGTAAACAAACTTAAAAGATCCACCCCAAAGCTGAAAAAAATTCCTTAGAAATTCATAGGCATCAAGGGTGTGTGGAAATATTTTTGTGGTCATAAGGACAGCAGTTAGTTGCTCTAAGATACCATTGGATGTTTATTCCAGTCTGGGCAGCTGTCTGACAGCTGACAGCTCACCACGGGTGAAAAATCAGGAATTAAAATTTCCTTATTACTACTTTTTTATTGATTAAAAATGACCATTCCAGCCCTCAGGAAACACCAGCCAGCAAGCATAGGGCTGGAACTCAGATCCTCTTTGCTGTTTCTTCAGTAAGCAGAGTAGCTCCATACAGACCTGGCACTGAAACGATAAGGTGTTTCACTTCTCTGCACAGATTAGTAAGTCCAGTCATCGAGAACTGACTGTGGAACAAGAGGAAAATACATTGTAGCTCAATATTTGTCTTATCTGAGTACAGTAATCAAATGCAAAAATTTAGTCTTTTGCATAAAACATTTTACAGATTGCTGTGCTGACAACTCAAACCTATTGCTTGCTTTTATCATTTTTTTTTTTCAATATTTTTCTCTAATAAACAAAATAAGGTTCTGCCTTGGCTTTGCATTTGTTGACAATTTAATTTCCTCATATATTTGCTTGCTGTACAAGAGCTTACTAGGATCTGGAATAGTTTCTTTGTCAAAGATTACTCTAGTCAAGTGTTGATGTGTAGAAATAGCTTCCCAAATTAAAGAAAAAAAAATGTTTGTAGTCTCTTATAAAGTAACTTTCAGATTCAATTTTCTCAACTAAAGGAAGAAACAGGTCTTATCCAGATAACAAATGAGTCTGATGAGTTTCCTACTATCCATATGAAAAGGGATGCCAAGAAAAAATTGCAATTAAATCCATCAGCTGCACACAAATAGTTTCCACTTTAGACCTCAGAGATATTGACTTAGGGGATTTTCAAGAGGATATGCAATCAGCTGTCCTCTTGATCCACCTTTGGCAGTAAACATTAGCAGCACAGTGTTTGCTCTGTTCTTGAGCTACTAAGTTAACCCTTTGAAAGCCAAAAAAGCTGAGGATTCCTATCCCACAGGAATCTTAAATTCAATTTCAGAATATTATCATTTATCCTAGAATAATTACGACTGCCAAAAGTAGCACACCGGATTTTTTAGATAGTCATAAACTATTGATAGATTTTTGCTTGAAGGCAATGAAACAGTATGTTGATAGAATCTCAACCTGTTCTTCTTCTGACCTCGCCAAACCCATTTATCACTACATGTTTAGAGCTGTGAAAAATTTATGAGAATTTTTTTATATAAAGTGCCTCAAGAAGAATGTAGAGAAGAGAGAAAAACATGATGAATCTGAAGTAAAAAATTTACACTGTTTGCTATCACTGCAAACAAGTTAATTTAGGCTGAAAGGAAATAGTATTTTCCCTGAGGAGCTAACTTAATTTCTTTCTCAAATAGTCATAACGAAGTCAGAAATAGGAAATTTATATAGTCTCTGAAATCCCTGAAATCTCAGTTGGGAGACTGAAGATGCAGGTTCAGATGTCCTACAGCAGATTCAGATTAAAGACCAGAACCCAAGCCTCCTATGAGGTAACTAAAGACTTTTTAGTAGTATTTTGTTACCTTTTTGTCTATTCCTCCAAATTATATTGTTCAGTTTTGTACAGAACAAAAGCCCTGAGCCTATTCTCTCAAAACTCAATCTTTTTAAATAAAAAACTTGAGTCATCTTTAAAGGTTTGTTACATATATTTTAACCTGAAATCTACGAATTGAGTACTCTTCTCTTCTTTGAAGTGCTGTCAATACTTTCTGTGCTTTTCTAGGTTCTAGGTATGTGCCAGTAAGTGGATTGTAAACAGCTGTAACAATAAATGCATTTTGACAAACCAAATCAAGGCAAAACGTCCACAAGGAGCATCTACTCACAGAATGTCACATCCACTGCTCTGTACCAAGTGGGCTTGCCTACATTTCTCTTACAGATGAACTAATTTCTTTCTGTCAAAACCAATGCCAGATACTTCCACTTGCTCATGAAATGTAATGCTCATTTTCCTCTGCCCTTTGAAGTAAACAGAGTTTTCAGTATGAGCACTGTAACTTCCTTTTAAATAAAATTTCTGATGTTTTTGCCAGTAAACAATTTGGAAATCAAGAAGTCTTCAAATGTTTCCTACAGTATGAAGTGGCTGTAAAGCTACTCTGTAGAGCATAGCTGAGGATGTCTGAGTTGTGGCAATAAAGCTGATTTACTTCCTACCCACTCCTTCACATAAGGTACAAGAAGTAAAAAAGATCACAGTCCATTTTATTAGATCCTGGACAGATTGGCTTGGTAGCTGTCACTTATATACCTGACACTTGGTAGCTGTCAGGCAATTTTAAGGATTTTTTGCACTCCCTTTGGAACCATTTTGGCCATCTGATAACTTAGTGGGGGCAAAGAGTAGTGAGATTTTTAAAACTAAAATGCCCAAAATATGAAGACCTCCCCTATTCTCTTGAAGTAGATAAATAATTTAAGGTTTTTAGTGCTCAGGACTTCAGAACAGAACTGAAACTTCCGAGGCATCTTATTAGAAACTTTTTTGGCTTCCTGGTCCTGGGGATATGGTGATAATTTCTCAGTGGCTGTTGCAGCTTTTCTGCTTCTAGACTGTTTTGGCACAAGGTTGTGTTGAACGGGGGAAAAAAAGACTGAAAGAAGTTATTAATCTGAAGGTTTTATTAATCACAACATTTAAACTGCTTCTGTGTATTTAAAATTTTCAGAGAAAGCTTGTGTTGGTTCTTATTCTAAATAGGCTGATTATCCTTAAAAGATTCCTAGTCTAGCTTTTGTCTTAGTATTATGTTTTAGTGAATTAACTCAAGTTTTTCGTAGTGCTCTGGGACAAAGCAGAACACTGCAGTGAATATTGCAGAGATTTATATGTTCAGGTCTTTAATTTGCATTTTAGTAACATCAGAATGTTTTTCATTTGTGTTTTTAGTATTAATTTAGTTTTTCTGTGTACAGTTTATGCTTCAAGTCTTTCCATTTATCTTTCCAGCTCCTCCACATGCCGAATGCACTGATTCTCAATGGTTCTTCCAGGACATGTTGGCCATTCCCTTGGTAACACATTATTTAATCCTTGACTAGTCTTGCTGCACTAAATCTAAGAGACTTTAGAGCCATGAATCTGAATGCTGATGCAGTCCCCAGACAGATCCATTTATATTAGGAGTGTGCACATTGCTAATGTTGGCTCTTTCTATCTAGGCTGGGGCAGTTCGCACATGTTACTTATTTGGCTTCACAAATAAGCTTTAACAGTCTGGAAAATAATAGGACACACTGTTTGTGACTGCTGGGGATCTCACAGTACTGAAACTGGACTGACTGTGGGAGGTATGGTTTAATAGCTGAAGCTGAAGATTGAAGGTGGAGAGATCTGTGTTTTTTTTGCAACACATTTATGGTATATCCTAAGTGAAAAGAGATTTTTGTGAAGTTTAATTTAAAATATTTCTATATTTCTCCTAAAAATGGTCTAGTAATAAAGTATTCAAAAGGGAAATATATGTAAGTACGACAATTTGCTGCATCCTTGCTGCAAGTTCCTTAGTGACTCTTCATAAAAGAAAGATATCTAATCTGCAAATTGTAATCAATAATATGTATGTATTACAGTGCCTTGGTTGTCCTATCTGAAGTCCCAGTAGATTTTTATTCTTACTTTTTCTCTGATGAATTATTGACTTCTCAGTCCCAGTTGCGTCTCGTAAATGTCTGATACTAAAGCAGCACAAACGACGCTTTTATTTTTTTTAAAAAAAGCTTACATGTCTCTATTTTTTAAAAACCTAAATATTCCTATAATTTTTTTTTGTCTGCAATTTGTGGCAACATGTTGTCATATCAAATATTACCAAAATCTATACTGAGCTTTGCTGCCTTATTTTGTTAACCGGTCCTGCTCAATAGCTGTCATTGTTACATGGAGACTGACATCAGAGTCAGATTGATTCCCGCACTTAAACAATTAACTAGCACCTAGGTTCTTCCTTCTAAATGGAATATATCAGGCCACCAAGATAGTTCCAAGTGTTGTTCAAAAAGTTATCGATTTATTCACCAAAACAATAACTCCATGCAAGAGTAATTTCTGCTAGCTGTCTTCTCTATAATGGCTTACTAGACAAAATGTGTTTGATTTAACAGCACTTTAAATGCCAGATATATTCTCCTGTCCCTTTATGAAAAACAATGCAGTTACTCTTGAATAGGGAGCCTTCACTTGGGAGGGCATGCTCATAATGCCACCCTTCCTTTGAAATTTTTTGACTGGCTGGAAATTTTGAAAGGGAATGCATCTGGCAAGACCCACCCTAAGACATTGTGCCCACAGACTTCTCCTTTCAGGACACCAAATGTTGTACCTCTGTTGTTGGAGCAATTGCACAACTCTGAGACAAGGAGTAAGAGATAAGTCTTAATACAGTACAGGCCTACAGAAGCTCTACAAATTTAGATACATCTATTTCTAGTGGATCTAGTTGGACAGAAATCTCTCTGCATGGTCTTTATAGTTCCTTGAGGGGACATACTTCTAGTATTGATGGAAAGAAGTAATCATTAGTGTCCTTTGTACAAGATATCTCTAGGTAGTCTGTAAGTAGCTTATATAAATATTTAAGTTATGCTCATCCTTAATAATCACGTATTTGAGAACAGCCTGTAATGTTCTCTTATCTGTCGAATTATAATTATAATAAAGACGTGTTTAAAAATAATTGCATGTATCCTTACTTATCCGGGTGTTAGATCATGCTGATATGAATTTTAGATGCTTCAGTATCATCATGTGAAAGACCCACAGTCATGTCTGTGGAAGTCAAAAATCTACACATATTTATCAGAGGTAAGAATTGTAAATTTATATAAAAATCATAGAAAAAAGTTGGGTTGAAAAAAACTTCTGGAGCTTATAGAATCTATCCTCAGCGTAAGGAATATCAGTGCAAACATATGGTATCCTCTGCACTGGGTAAGGAAAGGTGCTTTTTTCTCTAAAACTGAGAACTAAGTTTTTCTATTCTTCAGTAGCTGTCCAGAAGGTTAAAAAGTTTTCACATGTATTTGAGCTTTTGAAGAAATATATTTGTAACTTTTGCATGACTTCAGTTTCTGTGAACACTCATGCAGCCAATTTGCCTGCAATGAACATTAATCAAAAACACATGTCAGCCTCCGATCCTAATTTTCTGCCATATGAATATTTGAACCAGAGACAAGATACAAAGCCCATTGTAATAACCCAGAAAGACACCCACTGACTTCAGTAGACTTTCTTTTATTGGTTTCTGGAAGTATTAACTTAATTCTCCTGTCAGGGATTTTTATTCTTTTAAAATCTAGCTAAACATAACTGTTCCAGAAATGTATAACATTCTCTGAAAGTAATTTGATCTTTTATTGAACTCAGAGTCCGAATATGGATTCTCTTGCATAGAAGAAAACCAGTGAAGTAAGGATTTTCTTAATACCTCACTGGCAGACCAGACCTACATTCGTAGCTACAGTTTTGTTTAGAGTGATTTTTGTATGCAGAGGCTCGAGACCTGTTTTCTACAGGCAGAATGGTCTTTTGTTCCTTACAAATGATCTTAGACTTTTTCTTTTGCATTAACGGTTTTTAATTTCAGATCATTTCCAATAGTAGATCTGCTTTCATTTATTTGCCTTTTCTGATTTTTCTTCAAATATGCTCAGGCAGTGTTATTGTACTAATTCTCACTGAAATTAAGAGTCTACACTGTGAGTGATACAGGCCTCTTCAGCTGAGAATAAGAATCCACTGTCAACGGTTGGTGGCAATATAACTGGGAATCCACCGTGCTCCATAATGGTGGCTCCAGTCAGTCATCTGGACTTATTATTACAGCTTTCCTTCCATGTACTGCTGCTGCCAGCTGTACCGAGTGACTTCTCTGCAGGACCCTCGCATGTGAACCAGATGATAGGGCAAAGCTCTTTCAGTCAATAGCTTTGTACACTTACCTATTCTCTTCAAAAGTGAGAAATTAAATTAAATTCTTAAATCTTCAGCAATCCTTAAATTTTGATGTTCAGTTTGTTTGAGCTGTTTTTCAATACACATCAAATTAACTGATGATCTACTTCTAGGCTAGCTTTTATGCTGCGGTAGAAACAGATCAGGAGTGTGTAAAACTTCATGTACAAACTAATTAATTGTTGTAAAATAAACAAGCTGTCACCAATGTTGACTCTTTTCCCTACAATGCTTCATTTTTATTTAGTACAGTATCTATCTCCCAGCTCTCTTGCCAGGTATAGAATTGCTATGCACATAATTTTCCATGTGGGATTAAATAATTTTCCTTCAAGAACTCATCATAATATATGTAGAAATTTGATGGCAGATATGAAATTAATGTCCTCAGAACTCACTGGATTTTTTTTTTCTTCCTCCTCTCCTTTCAGAACTGAGTAGAAAAAAGAATCCTGGAAAATTAATATTGTTAGAAGCTTTCTGCAAAAGTCAGGAAATGGTTTGGTTTTCCAGTTAGTACCGAATATATTTTTCATTAAAAGGCCATTTTTTTATCATGACTAATAATTATAGAAAATATTTTACTCTCAGCATTGCCACTTGCCATGCACAGATTTTCAATCAGCTGCACTCATGTTAAAAGGATTTCTGGAGCAATTCCACCCAAGGATGGAAAACTAGCAAATACTAATCTTCAGAGGGGTAAAAGTCCGTAACTGGGAGCAGCTAAGGCAGGATGGAGCCTTCAATGAGCTTGTTATTGTGACATTTCAGGTATATCAACATTTGCAGGCATTTTACATCATGCTAGTTAATTTGAAAAGTTCAAAACTTTCTTAAGACAAATGCTTGGTATTTCAAGTGGAAAGTTGTGCTTTTCACACCAAGCAACCTCCATATTACTTCCTAAACAAATAAGGATAAACAAACAAAAACCAAAACAATAACAACAACAACAAAAACAAAAAACAAAACACCACAAAAAATTTCTCTCTTCCCAATATACACATCTATAAAGAAAAATACTTTTCTTGGGACTATATATAGAGAAGAAATGAGTTTAAAATCTTCCTAGACTAGTTTGAACAGGAAAGCAAAACTCTTCATTTATTACTTAGTGTTTCAATCAACTCACATGGTTTTTAATGCATTCATCTAATAGTTTACATTGTAAGAACTGAATCCTAAAAACATACTTCATCTTGGTAAATTCCTGAGAACAGGATTTTTAGAATGGGTTTTATCCATTAGCTTTTATCTGAGCCCACTATAAAAAAAAGCTTAGCCTAGTGAAAAGGAGGCTTTCTACTTACCTACTCTATGCATTTGTTTATTTAAATATTTTTATAAATTAGAACTCAAGCTTCAAAATTAGAAAGGAAAGGTTTTCAGAAGTTCTGCCTGAACTTTATCAAACTGCATAAATCAACAGGACTGGGACTTTGGCAGAAGGATGTTGGCTTCACAAGCTGGAGCTGTTTATTCTTTTATCTGCCAAAAGCTGGAAGTCACCATGCAGTTAATAATTAAGCAAATGATAGCACACAAACTTATAAAATGAAATAACTATCTGAAGTGGGTGTTGTTGACCAGTCTCCTCCATGCACTATTTATGTTTGAGTCAGCTTGATGGGTGTTTCCACAGATTCTGAGAGGAGATGGGAGACACAATTATAGTTTCTATATTCTAGATTCGTTTACAGTGATGCTAACCAGTTCTCTCAAGCTCATTTTAGGAAAATACGGTATGTGGAAGTTCTGTGAATGTTGCCATTACAAAATATTTGTACACAAAGAACAGTTAAAACACATGAATTTACTGTTTTGAAGAGCATAGTTCTCTAAGTGTAATCCAACAGAGATGTAGACTATGGTTCTTTAAAATATGTTTTATAAGCATTGAGTGGTACTGCAGAAAGACAGAATTACAGGAAAGAGGTCCATTTTAGCAAGGCTTGGAAGCTGGGTGAAGCTTTACAGTTTCTGATCAAATCATTTGGATTTTTGGGGGGTCCTTTCTAGTTTGTGTATCAAACCTGATCCCTCTGAAGCCCAAGCAGCTTTCACTCTTTCTTGTTATTTGACAACAACCCTTAAGAAGAAGTGTGGCATATCTGTAGCATCACAGGATGAGCCAGGCACTGAATTGTAACTGCAGATACGAACACTTGTCACGGATGGGGTGATGCACTTCACTTGTAAGAAAGAAGCAGCAACATGTTTCTTGCTAACAAAGTTTGATAGTAAATGCAACAGTGATTTAACAAGATTCGATGGCAAGGTACACTGTATTATTTACTTCATAAGGGACAGGGTCAGACAAGGCTGACAGGGAGATGCTCCTGCTGAGTCACAAGGTTCAGAAATGACTTGCTTGATTTCTAAACTCATTCTCAGAGAAACATCTAGGTGTGGCTGGATCCAGATTTAGCCTCAGACATAGTCGATAGTTAATGTCTAAAGGATTATATATGTGTAATCAATTCTTTGCACCACTTAGCTAAGATTACAAAGTTTCAGTGCACTTTCTCCCAATTCACTTACTGAGTATCTTGTGCCATAAAGATTCTCTCAACCTTGAGAAATAACCCGGAGATGCCAGCACACATCCCGCTGCCATGCAGGAGAGCTCAATGGCCCCTCCAGGCTGTTGACTATTTATGGAGTAAGATGATTGACTCACAGTCATATTTTCATGCCAACTGCAGATGCCAGCTGCTTCCAAATTTGGCTTGAGTCAGGCATGGACCAGCACTGTGGCCAGGTGGCCACATTGCCATAAACTAGCCCTCGACTGTGTTGTTTTCTGTCTCCCCTGAGTCCATGTTGAGCCTTGAGCTGGTTGCAGTCCTCAAGACCGGATGTACCCACCATGGGCACCACTGATGGTTATTACTTGATCAGTTACAGGAAAAGGTCAGGTCGAAGGGCAAGAGGAGCACAGTGACATGCCACTTTCTAATTTTTTCTGTTATTTTTTGTTTCTGCCCTCCTGGCACTGGTGATACAAGCTTATGCCAGGCAGGGGCAAAGCCAAGGTTTAAACCATTGTCTGGCAAACCCAGCTTCCCTGTCCTCTACCTGGTACAAGGACTTGCACAAAGTATGTTCCATGTTGAGTAAAGGAGTAATTTTCTTCCACATCATTCTCCTCTTCTGTTTTAGTGTCATCATGGCATTGCTATTGTCATATGACACTCAATATAATTTTCTTCTCACATTAGAAAATGCAGTTTTGTTTCCAGTCATAATGGGTGGCTAGGAAAGGAGAAACAACCAAATTCAGTTTTCATCATGGTATTTTTGGGAAGGTAGATTCCCTACTGTTCTAGGAATAATATTTCAGACAGGGTCACTCTGAAACTTTCCTATAAAGTGCAACAAGCTAATCTCATCAGTCTGAAAATGCATAAGAGAAAGAGACCCTAGAGGAGAGAACACGTGAGAAAAATCTCCTTGGGACCTCTCTTTTTCTGAACTCCAAGCGAGGAAAAGCTACTATTATTTATTTGCATTGAGGGGACTTATCTGAGGACTGAGCAGCTTCCGGTGTGCTGTAATTATGGGCACAAAGGAGTTCATGCAGCCAGCTGGACATTCAAGAGCCTGGAGGTGCAGTTAGGCCCTGCTCCTTTTGTCAAGCCAGGGCAACATGATGGCCTGCCTGCTGCCCGAGCTGCTCCTACATGCTGGGGATTCTCACTCTCCTGCTTAGTTGGACAATGGCATGGGAAGTCACTGTAGCAGTGTCAAGGAGCTGCCTCTTTGTATGTAGACAATGTCCTATTCTATGGCAATAGTTTGTCAGTTCTTAGCAAGCAAAGTAGAGTTTTAGTAAAGATTATGAAAAACAGGTGTTTGGGAGGCTAACACTAAGCATAGTCAATGGGAGATCAGAAAAATTATTTATTCATCCACTTCCATTATTTTTGTCAAACACAAACTTGTTTTTGCATAAACAGATATTAACGCATCTTTTTAACAAATGAGCTAGCCAGTAGCTGCATTGTGGTTGATATCAAACAGTTGTTCTTCCAGCAAAGGTACTGTGCCATTCAGCGATCCAGAAGTCAGTCACATTGCAAGAGTAATGGCAACTGGGCAGCTTCCTGTCTCTAAACCTTAACCAGGCATGGATGAGTGCTGCCACATGGACTAGTTTTCAGATTTCCTTTTATTTAGCTGTATTCCGTGTTCAGGCTACGGGACTGATAAAGCAGAAGCTGTTCAGGTAGCAAGGCAGAATGGCATACAATTCTCATAATGACCAAAATCACTACAACTTTCTAAAAATTACAACAATGTAACCATCTTTGACAGGGCCTGGAGATTAAACTCATCACTGGACTCGACTTTTACAAAATTGTAATACTCTGCTTCATGATATTGGCCAGACATGGGACATTGATTACAAGGTGACCCAGCATATGACCATTTGCTACTACTAATACCCAAGTATGATTTTTCTCTTCTTCACCTTCTCTCATGCTGTTTTGCAGGCAATTTCAACTGTTTCCATCTGCAATTCATAACTTGTGCACATAGAACACTCTGTTTAATTCCAAGCAATCAGTTTTGCTTTGGCTTTAGTGTGTTTGGATTAAATCTGAATTTAAGATTCATCTTCAAACCCAACCTTTTTATCCTTCCTTGATTAGTTTAGTTTATATTCTTGCTTAGCAGCAGGAGATTAATTCAGGTGTCTGCTCCTACTCAAGTGAAGGTTCAGTTCAGGCCTGGTTTTGCTCTTCTTTCTGCACTCCCTTGAGTCTACATTTGTATTCCAAAGCTGTTTTAGGTAGAGAATACTGTGAAGCTTTTCTATCAGTCCAAGAGTAAATGAGCCTGAAAATAAATCTTTCAGCAGATATAGGAAGCCATTATTGGGTTTGACTTCATACAAATAACAGTGCTGTTTTGCTAAGCATGCATTTAATAATGGTTTTGCAATGATAATTTTTACTATTAAAATACAAAGCTTTATGAAGTTTGAAGACACTAGTTTTACTGATTCTTATAAAATGCTGTTCTGAGTAAATGGAAGTGAACAGTTTTGTCTTTGCAACACGAAATATGGAGACTCTCAGAAAATCCTGATTGTTGTTATTTGGGGAAAGAAGTAGTACGTTCACCTCTTTGACTTCCCGTATGTGTCACTGCACACTCATTTTGACGTATAGTTCATGTACAATTCCTGTTTAGGTTCAGCAGCACTCACAGAGAAGAAGGTACTCAGGAAGGGGAGGAGGTTTTAGTACAAGTTTCCTACAATATGAAATCTTGTCTTTTCTAGGGGGAGGCTAAGACAGCTGGATTTGTTTAACATGGAAAAGGCTAAAGGAGGATCTGGTTGTTACCTTCAACCACCTAAAGTGGATCAGAGCACAGAGCCAGAATCCTTTCCTTCAGCAACAGGGTGAGAAGCAACAGTCACAAGCTGCATCAGGGGAAATTCCAAGTAGATATATGGAAGAAAAAGAAAATCACCATTTGCATGCTCAAGCACCGGGGCAGGTTACCCAGAGGGATTTTGAGATCTGCATCCTTGGAGATGTTCAGAGCTTGACTGGATATTGTCCTGAGGAACTGGTTCTAATGAGGGTGTTGGTCTTGCGGTTGGAACTAGATGGTGTTGGGACTGCTGTTGGGACCAGTGGTCCTTTCCAACAAGAATTATTGTACAAATTTGAAAGCACAGAGAGCAAGCAGGACAGAAACCTTACCCACCTTATGGAAGTACAGTCTTCCACCACACAGTAATATTAAGAAAGGACCAGTTCTGCTCCAGCCTTTGGTCTTTTAAGGAACTGGCAGGATTTCCAGCACATGCCATCTACTCCCTGATGTTGGAGGGAAGCTTCTCTTTGAAAAAACGCAACACTCAGTTATCTAAACTTAGGTGTCCATCCCCACCTGAGAACCATTGCTGGTGTCTAGGTTCTGCTCCAGAAGTGTACAGGTTACCTGTGGAACATAATGAACAGTTACTGTGACTATATTTGCTGTGTGCTTGTTACACATCCGTCATGGAAAGGGTTTCTTTGGTCTGTAGATGGTAAGTCTCTATGCTGGAATTTTGATGTATTCCCAAGAAGATTGCTGAAGAGCACTCTGACTTCCACATGCTCTGGATTTAGCCCTTAGTCTGCATTAGTTCCACATGCTGAAGGGGTTTACAACATGAGGAGAGAATTACTGCATTCTCACCTCCCCAGGTGTCTTTCAGATTGTTCCTGTTTAGATGACTTTGCAGCTTTTCTTCAGCTACAATAGACACCTGGGACAAAATCTAGACTTACTTATGGTTTTCTTTTTCATTTTGATCAAAAATCAAAGCAAAAGTTTTTTTCCTTGAATCACCAGGTAAATTGCTTGGTATTCTGCACATGCAGCCTGTGCTGTGGCATGCTACCATTGAATTGTGTTTTTTGGAAAGTAACTGTATCTGAAAGTATAAGAACATTTATCCAAAACCCCTGAAGTTTTTTTCCACATGTCTAAAAGTTTAGCTAAGAAAACAGAGTGATGTGTACTGGGAGATGTTAGTGTTATGACTCCAGGATCTTTGACTCCAGAGGAGCAGAGTGGTCTTATTTCAAGCTGTCTAAAGAGCAGCATTAGCATTGATTACAGAACTAGCCTGGAGCCTTTTGCCCTTCCTTCCAGCTAAAAGAACATAGAAATACTACTAAGTGGCAGTATCTACCTAAACAAGACAAAGAGAACAATTGGTAAAATATTGCAAAATATATAATAAAATGTTTTTCGTTCACAATGTATAGAGAGCTTGTTATGACAATATATTCTAAATGTCAGTTCAAAGCAGATATAAGAGTTTCCATCTATGCCTTTTCATCCATTCGGTATCTTAGAAGTACAAAGCATTCAGTCTACTATGTGCTAGGATAAATTTGCTTGTTGTAATCTGAGTTCAGAGAAACAACCCACACAAAAGGTTCAGAACTGCCTTTGAATCACCCTTAATTGTACAAAAACGGTCTGATCTCCTGTGAATAACCTTTCCTGTGTATTTTCAGGTACTTCATGCTTAGAGCAATGACACTGCAATAAAGGTATTTTGTTTTACACATCACTTCTGCTCTTTGGGCCAGTTCGAGTATCAGGTATGACCAGAGGAGCAGTATGTGAAACTTTTATGAAGTTCACAAGGGATTCTGGTTTCATGAGTGTGTAAAGATTCAAGCAATTCTGTTTAGCTGAACTACACAAACCCCTAATGCTGGTGAGGTATTTTATAAAAGACTCATGTTTCTGAGACTGGAAGGACATCAGTATTTTCAGATAACGCTGTGTCAGTAGCATCACACAGCACCTCTGTGGTCTGCAGTAGTAGTCACAGGATGCTGCTTAACCAGTCACAAGGATTTTTGAAGAGTTTGTATAGTAAAATATTAGTGAAAGGCCAGGCAATGTCAAGTCAGAGGAGACATTCATTTTGCCTTCAAAATACTATGGAGCAGAGACATGAAGAACAAAAGTAGCAATAAGATATGTAAGCTCAGATGTGTGACAATCCAGGATCTAATGGCATTATTGCCACATATTGTTATAGTCCACACCACGTATGGTCCTGCAGATGGAAAGCAAGAAGTAGTTGTTTGGCTCCTGTTGTAGTGTGTCACATGCAATGAAGCTGAATATGGGGAGAAAACACTGAAATACATTCAGGCAGAAAGTCTACTAGGTTTCACTAAGATCCACTGTCTTGTCTTGAAATGACAAATTATGAATATTTTCAGAAAAATTTTTATGGGAAATTCTTCTGCCTAGATATTTGCATCGTGCTTGTCACAGTTGAAATTGAAGTGATTATGGTCTTTCCCTTGGAGAAACACTAGAGATTCAAACAGTGGGGCTCTTCCCAACATTCCCTGCCTCTTAAATGTAGGTTTTTTCTTGCCTTTCATCTCAGCTTCATACATTTCCAGACCTTCCTACATAATGGTCCAATTTCAATAGGAGAAATGGTCATTGCTTTAGTCAAGTGTGTAGATTGGTGGTAAAGGCATCCTTCAAGGCATCAATATGAAGGTTTGAACCACCTTCTCCTTTGGCTGAGGTATCACAAAAAGGAGAACTTACTGGTGGAGACATTTTTATAGAGGAGAAATTATGTCATTTTACATACGGGTTACTGTTACATCTTAAAAAAATTCTTAAAAAAATTGACATAATGCACTGTGCTTTACTGTAGTGCTTGAATGGACATGAAACCTCCAAAAGGCAAGCAGAAAACATTGGATTTCAGACATTTTTAGCATAGAAATATTGTACATGACTAAAATCTGTATACCTCTCTTTACCAAGCAGGGACACACACTGCTTACTTCAAATATAAATAACAAGAGTACAAGGTGAGGCTCTGCGGTGTGATAGCAGATGAGATTCCAGTTGTATCTGATACTGATGTTTTCTAAACTATTTCAGAATAACTTAAAGAAAAGGCAGATTTTATCATCATGAATTACCTTCAGGCTCTCCCACTCACTCTTGAAAGACAAGAAATTATATGTATGTGGTTTTTTTTTACCATGAAGAAGTTTGGATCAACTTAGATTCTTCAGTAGTCAAGGAGGACTTCTTAAGTACTTTCAACATATTGTACTTTCCAAGAAACTTACGGTAACTGTACATATTCTAAAGATGCTCAGTAGGTCCAGTTCAAGTTACCTGCCAAAACTCTGAAAAGACAAATGTGATAATTCGGGAAGGATCCTACCTTCCAGACATCCTACAGACATTATAAAATTGATTGGATAGTTAGACATATAGCTGCTTCTTGAACTGCCAAATTCTGCTGATTATAAGTAGCTTTTTATGGAAATAGACATTTAGGAAGATATGGATTCTTTTTGTAAAAGAAAAGCACAAATCCCACCAAATTTATCCTGATAAATATCCAAATTTCTGTATTTTGTACTTAGGCAGTGTAAAAATTAGCTGAAAGTTGGTAATGGGGAATTCTTTCTTGAGAGAAAAAGTTTGCAAATGTTTAATACCAGTATCTGTGTGAGAATTTTGGTATATGGCTTACACAATTAGGTGTTTCATAACTACATGGAGACATTTTAGCAACCCATTCACTGATATCATTTGGTCTGCTGCACTGAACTGAGCCCAGATATCTGTGATGTGAATATGTTTGGAATATATTTTGTTTCTTATTTCTCTTATTTAACAGTAAGAGTTAATAACCTATCATAATATATATTCACACACATTCACACACATAGGACTTTTCTCCTTCTTTTCAAGAGACCACATGAAAGGGTATCAGGCAAAATCTCACTAACTCCTCCGAGGATGCTTCAGGGGTAGTTTGTGTTGCAATTTGTGCAGTATTCTGTCAAGGTGATTTCTATGGTAACCTCTATTTGCGTTCTTTCAAATGATGGTAAAATCTGACACATTCTATTAAATATTGATAGCAGTGTTTCATCTGCTGGAAACCCACATGGGAATATTTAATTTTATCTACTGTCTGGGACTATTCTCTTGCGGTATCAAAGCAGCAAGCTTTTCACAGTTAAAATGTTAATTAGGTTTTTATAACCATTTTTATAGTTCTGTTCTTCATCTAGATTGCTCCAAACATGTTTATTTACAATTCCAAAATGCTGTCATTAATATTCCACATCTTCTTACTCCAAGATTAGCTTAATAGCAAACCTAAAAAATGTACTTAAAGGTTTGTGAAACACCTACAGAATCATAATGCTGGAAGATTTTTTGGGTAATGGCCAAATGATTTATAAGATCAGTTTTTAAGGAAAAAAGACAAACCTGAAAGAGAAACTGTCATAATTAATTTTGAAATTGCATTGGTTTCTGAAACATAAAACATTATTGAAAATGTTTATGTAAAGGATTTTTTATTGGTGAGGTGGGGTGGGTAAAGAAAACTAAGAAAAACGGGGTGTAGGTAGAGTGGCACATGAAATACCTCCAAAGAATAATAAAAAATCCTCCAGAAAAAGAACCTCCCATCACACTAAGGAGTACGTGTTCATTTTATATAAAACACTGGTTGAGGATCTGGCTGGTGACTGTTTTCTCGTGAAGAGATTAGTGAACATGAGTTTGTGGCAGAGGCTAGGGCTCTGAACTGCTACTGTTTTATGTTTTGCCTTGCTGATTACACATTAGAATAGTAAATACACACTGGATTTAAAGCACCGCTAAGTAACGAGGACACCACTGATGCTCGCTAGCTTGTAGCTGAACAAAGTGCTGGCACCTGAACAGGTGGTGAAACCACAAGTTTAAATTGCAATGACCTCTTATTTGATCTGCTGGTCGACAGGTGGAAAATGCTGCACATTAATGTGGAACTTCTGGCCTATTTTGCACTTCTGGAAGGTTGTTTGTGGCAACATAATGACAAGAGATACTTTCAGAAAATCGGTGCTCGTATCAAGGTTTTCTGGGTTCCATTAAGGCCTGGAAGCTGGAAATCCTAGTGTTGAGACAGAAAACTGAGAATGTTTGATACTAAGATCAGCTCTGTGAAGAGAAACAACACCATATATTATTCTATGCTGTGAAACTGCAATTCTTTTAAACTGTTTACTTCTTGCATGCGTGTCCCCCAGACCATCTCAACTACAGATGCACAGAGGGCATGTAGTCTGTAGATTGCACGCAACAAAATGCAATGCAGAGATCACATAATGTTATCTTTAAGATCTACTGCAGTATTGTCAAGAATTCTCAAGCACAAACTAACCAGTTTAAGTCATGTTACATCCTTTTTTTTTTTTTTTTTAAGAGCACCTCCCTAGAGAGATCAATAGAGAATCTCTTGAAATATCAATGGTCTAATATTACAACCTTACACATTGCATTTAGAAAAATTCTTGAAAGTTGCAAAATGCTTTAACCTATTCTCTCTGGAATCTTGAGGCTACTGTCAGTGCTCTTTTAATGAAAATAATCCAACTGCAGTTGTTGGATTTATGATAGTGCATAACTACTGAGAGCAAGGATAGAATTAGTCTTGCTGAATTACAGGGCTGTGCAAACTGATTACCACCTGAAGTATTAGGAGCAATATGAGCATGTTAGAAAGGGCAGAAGATATACCTGGCAAGAAAAGGGTCAACCAGTCAGTTGCTCTGTAACAGACCTGACACTTGCACCACCCTATTTATTCTTACAGGGCTATGGTTTTCATCAGTCACTTGTTCAGGGGCCAGACCGGTACCATGGGGTGGCTACACAGTCTGCTTTCTTACAGGATTAAAGGTAAACTGAGGAAAAAGAAGGAGAGGGGAGCACAGCAAATAATGCAAACAGCCCTCTCACCTCTCTGTTTCCTGGGGAAGTACAGAGCAAAATGCCTGATCTGATGGTTTATTTTCTCTGGCACAGTGACAACTACTCAGGTGCCTACAGCACAGAAAGAGCAAGAGTGCCTGGCTGTGCCTACCTCCAAGGCAGATTAGGGATAGCATACAGGAAAAGTGGGAAGGTAAAGGGGGTGTCACAGGTGTGGGAGAAATGGGGGAAAGAAAGGAAAGATGGGAAACCTAGATGTGGAGAGACACAACAGGAAAAGAAAGATGAGACAAAATGATGATACAGGTCTGTGTTGGCAAAGTTGATTAATGCAAATGAAGTGGCTTGTTTTCAGAGTCAATTCAGGTTAAGTGCTGGTAAGCACTACAACAAGGCACAGAATCAGAGCTCATAAGCCTGGTGGACTGGAGCCAGTCGTGTGCTATGGCCACACGTTCCTGCAGTCGTGGGGAAGGTAATGCAGAAAATGCTTTTGATTTATACTCCGTATTCTCTGAGGGCTATTGCTTTAAGAGCAACACCAAACTCAGGATAATTTCACTCTATACAGAGTTCAAGCAAATAAGCTCTGCACTGTAGGGCATAAGAGAGAGTGCCCAAGGTCTGAGCAGGAGCCAGTGTGGTCCAGCAGAACCAGGGCTGTGCTGAATGATGTAGCCTGCAAGACAAAGGAGCACATGAGGGTTCTATTTGAGTCCACCTGACTCTGATGTGCTGCACTGACTCAGAGCAATACTCAGTAGTCATGATTTTGTGCTTCGTCACAAAGTTGATTCAGGGCTTGTGACCTTAGGCCCAGTGCTAAAGATTATAAATACGGCTCTGAACACAAATAATAGCAAATCATATTTGGAGAATGTTGCACTTGCATTGGTAAAATCCAGTGGATCTGAGCTGGATCTGTATCTCTTACCTCTACGATTCTATTTTTCTCTTACATCTCACTAAATGCACTAGTGCTGAGAGGTGGTCACCCAGCCGGACAACATGTACTATTTGGCCAACCAGCCAAAATGATAAAGGTGCCTTGCATATTACAACCAGTCTTCAGGTATTTAGTAAGTCATTCCTCATGTATCTTATTGATAACTGATATATACTGAACAACCACAGTGAAAGATGTCCCTATTCATGGCAGAGGAGTTGGACTAGATGATCTTTAAAGGTCCCTTTGCACCCAAAACATTATTTGATTCTATGAACTAGTCCTAACCTTTTGAAGCTATTAACAAAAATACAAAAATAGCTTCAACAGAGACAGGATTTATATATCGTCTTTTCAGAACAAGAGGAAACTTGTTTAAATGCTATACTGCCACAAGTCCAAAGGGCTTTAGCACATTATGGTTCAGAACTACAATGAATGTAAATAAATTGTTATTTTATATATATTTGTTTTATAATTGATACACTAAATGCAGTGGCTCTGTACAATCATGCCCTGTTGTCAGGCATAAAAAACATTTATGTTCTGGGATTTTGAAATAAATTGCAATGAAATCAGAGTAAAAAGCTACCACATATTTAATCTAAAAAGTTCAGAAGTTGTATTTTTCTAGCATATAATTGCAGTTACTTAAAATCTCAGTAGTTCACTTCCGTCATGAGTGTTCTTTTAATTCAGAGTTCGACTTTATAGGATGGGAGCTATTTTTTTTCACTATGAACTGAGGAAAATAATCATGACAACGTTCTAGTCAGCCATAAAAGAGTGGAACAATTTTGGGCTGGATCTTTGCAAAAGTGGTGGAGCTCTGACTCTCATGATAAGTTTTCTGGTCTGGTAACTTGATGAACATAAGGCGTGCTGGTTGTACCAAGTACAGAATTGGAGTACGCACCAGACTGCAAGCTGGTGTGACAATTCCATCTGCTTTGGATTTACCTCCCAAACCCATATAAGGACAAGACATATAACAGATATTAACTCTTTTTCACAGAAGGGAAACACGAATATGTGAGCCAGAGGAAAGAGAAAATCCAGACACATTTTTACATGAGAACCAGGACTCCAGAGCTTCTCTGTTAGACATAGCCTAAGATGACTCAAGATACAACATTGAAATCAAGCATATTTATGCACACATGCACCTGCATGTATGTAATGAGTAGGTTCCTCCAATATACACGTACTTGTATACAAATTACTGCGTCCTTGCCACCCTGATCATGACACCTGTCCCTTTGCACACATATGCTGTTTTATTCTCTTCCTTCAAAACACTTCAGTGACTCTATGGCCTGACCTAACACCATCAGTCTCACTGTCTTTAATTCTTGTCACATTTGAGGAACTTTCTTTCCTGGCTAATCTGCTGAATTCGTTTTCTAGCTCTGGTTTAATTTATACTCGTATCACAGCAAAAGCCTCACTTAATTGTATAGATATAAGACCTGAGTGAACTTCAGACACTGCAGGTTCTCTGAGACATCCCCATGAGACTGCTATCTACAGCATGCAATCAAGGAAGACCCAGGTTACCCTGGCTAGAGGCTAGGCAGGATCCTCTATAATGCCTAAAATGATTCTTGGCAGCTATGTTTGTGCAACTGAAACCTGTCCAAGACAACCAGCTTGGAGAAGTCACTGCTGAAGTGTTTTCTAATACCAGCCAAAAGGCAGGCTTTTCCTTGAGCAAAACAGTTTAAAAAATGTGAACAGTGCACTTTTTTACCCTCTTTTGGAGGATTTGCCAGTGTAATAAGATCCTAAGGAGAGGCAGACACCACTTTGTTTACCCAAACAAAATCCTTTGTACTGTGAGGGGAGTAAGGGGAGTTCACAAGACAATAGGAAAAAGGGATATTGAGGACTGGTATCTGTGCTGAACACCAGTGTGTGTTCCTGGTGGGACTTGTAAAAGTTGACCAGATTCCCTATCACGTTCATGAGTGATAATTGATTCATTTCTTTAGCATTAACAGAGAGCAGCCAGATGAAGAATTGATGCAGTCTTCCAAATGCTTTGAAGGGTCAGACCCTCTGTTGGGATGAAGAAGAGGGAGAGAAAGTGAAGAAATGGAGAGAAAGAGCAGCAGGAGGTGGGGAAGAATCTTCCTAAAGCAGAACTGCCACCAACATCATAGACATTTTCGCCTTTAGCAGGAGATCTGCACTGGAGTCAGCCATTCATTCGTGCCCCTCTGTTGTCCCAAAAGTGAAATCAAATGTTTGTACAGCTCTGCTCCAGCTGAGGGTCTGAAAGCCTCATGTAGGGAAGATAATGAATTTCTTTGCTTCACTTTCTCTCTCCCTCAACCCCAATTGATTATAGCTTGTACTTAGAAGGCAAAATTAACAGCTCTGCTCCCCAGCAGCAGCTCCTCTAAGTAATGAGGAGGGGCAAGAGCTGTGTAATACCAGCTTACTGATTCTCTGTACAGATCTCACTGGTGAGGGTGATGTTAGCTCCTGTGAGGATGGATACACTGAGCTACAAAGCGAAATTTCATACATGACTCTGAAAAGTTGTCAGACTAAATTACAGTCAGTAACTGCTCCAGTTTCCCTGAGTATCCAGATATAAACCCTGTGGTATTTTATTGGCCGTTTAAGCCATCCATTCCCTCCAAGTAATTTTCCTTACCATTGAAATACAGTAATGTTTCCAGGTTGCCTTTCTACTGTCTTCCAGAAACTGCAGTATCTTCTTTCTTTCTTTTCCTCTTTTATTTTTTTTTCTCTTCCTTCCTTCTCCCCTTTCTTTTTTTTCTTTCTTCCTTTCACCCTTTTCCTCCTTCTCTTTCTTTTTCTTCTTCTCCTTCTCTTTCTCTCCCTTTCTTTTTTTTTTCTTTCTTCCTTTCACCCTTTTCCTCCTTCTCTTTCTCTTTCTACTTCTCCTTCTCTTTCTCTCCCTTTCTTGCTCCCTTTCTCCCTCCATCTCCTCTTTTCTTTCACTTTGTTCCTCTCTTTCTCTTTAGACAAAGATGTGTAGATGCTTCAGATGCAGTGCAATAGCATTACTGACAGTAGATTGTAGTCTATCATACAACTTTCATGCTGTTACCATTAGAAACACATTATGCATGTGACTATACTTGGCCTCCTAAAATGCCTCATCTCCTAAGATGTAGTATTTACAAATCTGACACCTCAGGTGGACTGTGTGCCCTGGGAGAAGTACGAATCAAGGAGACAAATGGCAGTCAAAAATTAAAAGCTAGGAACGTTTTAAAGCAGATCAGGTTCTGCTGTTTATAAGTTTAATTTGTCAAACTTCAGATTTGCATTATTTCCCTTTGTGTGAACCAAAATGCCACTGAAATGTAGTTATAAAATCCTAAATATTATTTCAGCATTTTGGCAGTACAAACAGTGTTGACTTTTAGGCTAGATGAAAGGAAAGGATGTTTATTGACATGGGAAGACAGCAAAACTTCTTGTTCAAATCTCTAATCTTTAATCATTTTAAAATCAGGCTAATGAGCCATAGTAAAGCAAAGAGGATTGACTAGGAAAAAAAAATTAAGATCTGAAGCAGAATGAAGAGGGTTTTGAGAATATTGTTAAATTAATTTTAAGCAAGTTTCAAGCAATTTTAGGCTTAGATCCTTCTCAGTAAAAAACATTAGATGAATTTCAAGTGCCCTTTTTTGTGTAATTACTAGAAAGATGAAGCTTCAATGAACACCTAAGTTTGGTCAAAACTTCTAAAAGTCTTGGATAAAAATGTGATATTTTCAATGTAAAGGTGTATAGCAATACAGTGAATTTGAGCCCTCAAAATAAGAGGTTGTCTAATCTGTGAACAATCTGTTCAATCCTTCCTCTCTCTCTTCACAAGATAGATTAGGCATAAGTGCAAAACCCCTCAATTTTCTCAGTGAACAGTAGATGTGCTGTTCACTGCTCTTAGTGTTGTATATGTGTACCTCTTGCCAAAATAAATGAGAGTGTACTTAAAAACCATTGCAGAAAGTAGAATAGCTACCACTTATTTAAACAGTCTATAAATGTGCTTTTCTATGGAGGAGATGAGGACATTTGTGCAGAAAGGAGGATGCTAAGATAGATCTTTGAGATCTCCTGCATGTAGGGACTGTTGTTTTGCTATCTTTTGATTTGGAAAGATGAAAAAAAAAAAGGAAGAGAAGCTTTTGTCTCTGCCACGTGCTCCCTATCCCAAACTAGGTAGTCTACAGAGCACTCAGGGGTATACTTATTTCTGTTACAAACTGATGAACCCTACACACAGAATGGGATCTGCTTGGGAGACACTGTGCTACCTGTCACTTGAGCATGCAACAAAGATGCTCACCATAAGCAAAATCAGAAAATAGACAATGTTTAGAAATCCTTCATCCCATATATGCAAATATCTTTGTTCCAATTTCAGGGACTGAATACCTGAAATCTCAGGAGATGATAAAGTCTAGTGGGGAGCAAAAAGATCTAACAGGACACCATAGCTCACTCTACACTAGAAAGTTAGTTGGTTCTAAGACATGGGAACAGGCAAAAGAATTCAGCCTTTTTTTCTCAATTAAGTCTTTCGTACAATTTAAGTGTCCTAGGCCAGCTGGCAGTGTTTCTGGGGCATGATTTTGAAAATAAGCCTCACAAATCAGAAATTGCAATCCTGTTTTAAAGGTGGAGAGAGTCTTTTTATAGCAGCGACTGTGCTAGCTTGTCTCAGGTCCTGGGAAAATGCCACAACACTAATTAGCTGACCTAGCCTGAGATTTCAGTAATCCTGACATTGGCTTGCCTCCTGGTTTTGGTCATGTTCAGTTATCCCACTTGCCTGAGAAACCAGACAAACCCCTGGTATTCTTATACGACTTCATGTCCACAGATGTTCAAGCTCAGTGTATTTCTCACTCACAGGGAATAAGCAGTCATATATTTTAACTAACTTTTTGAAAATAGTGTTTCTGTTCTTTAAAAACACAGTTTTTTTTATCAGGAGCAGATTTTCCAGGTGAGGTTGTATCCAGTTCCCATGTGCTTCTGAACTGCCTAGCCTGGCTGTCAACAGCCCAAAGGAGTATATCCCCTCCACTCCTCCCCTCTATAATGAATTCTTCATCCTCTCTGTTGCACAATTGTAATATCCTTTAATGAACATGACAGCATCTTTGTTCATTGATGACCAGTAGATCAGTTTCTACATGAATGCCATATGTTTCTGTATTCTGGATATATATTCTAGTCCCCACTATTCAAAAGCACAACTATAGAACTGAAAGCACATGCACAGATATATGTAGAAAGTGGAGACTTATGAAGAGAGGATATTAATTTCTGACAGGTATCCCATGGTACAAATCAGGCCAGAAAGAGATTCTGCTATATATTTTGAAACTTGCTTCATTTAAATGCTTTTGCAACACAGCATTGTGCACTTGGCTGTAACTGTGAGTGATTTCTGCAATGCACCAGGGCTGTGTGTTAATTCTGTACAGTTAGTTAAATTCTGGGAAGGAAATCAAATTCTGCAAATGTTATAGGGGATTTTCTCACATGAGCACCAAAAACCAGGGCTCCATCCGCAATATGCATGTAGTGTCATTTAGGGACAGTATCACGTTTCTGTCAAGTTCCTTACCTAGGCTGTTTTTTCCTTTTGCTAACCTCAAAGATTACCTGTTATCTGTTTCCTACTTTATAGAACCTGAATAGAAAATCAAAATCAAGAAAGGTGTTATCATCAAGGTACTGCTGGTTTTCAATTTTTCTCTTTTTTTTCTTCTATAAACAACAAGGTGCCAAAAAGCATCATTTGCTAGACACTAAAACACGAAGAGCAGACATCTCATCTACATTTTTACAAAGAGAAAACAAGTGAAACATTGATGTAAAATGGGTATTAAACTTTCCACTGCTTTCCCTCCGTCTGCAAACATTCTTTATTATTGTAGTTTTGTAAGAGAGGAATTTTTTATTATTTTGTTCACCTGCATGCCTGAAATTTTTTTTATAAATAGTTAACTCTTTGGAAGCCAAAGTTTCTGTAATTTCCTTCTACTTCGGTGAAAAATCTTCTGAGCTGTCTTTCTTGAGAAAGTGTATTGAAGGTGAGAATGGAAAAGAGATGTGGCAGCTCATGTCTTAGTGCTGGCTGGAAGGTCCCTGTGGCTGAAGGCTCGAGCGAGCCACAACTGAAAATTCTGTAGGCTGTTTTACAGTGGCCTTACCTGGTGCCACTTGCTTTGCACTACAAGCATGAGTGCCTCAAGCCATCGTTCACCCCTTCTGCTCTTTAGCTTTGTGCTTGGAGTATTAATTTACACAGAGTATCCACTACAGTTGAATCCTTGTTTGTGGCTCTTCTCTGGCCCACTTCCGTAAGAAGTGTTTCCGTATTCCTATCAGTATATTTGCAGATATCCAAAGGTATCCAAAGGAGACAAAAATCAGTTTTGCAGTGCATAAAAAACACACAAAAAATCCTTCTGCAGAATATTATATAAATTAAACCTTTTTTAAAATTTATTTTATTTTTTTATTTTTTTTTTTTTTTACAACAATTCCATTTGGTGCATGCTTGAGAGGGTCTGAACCAGGAAATGGAAAAAGCCACTGCAGCCATGGCAGGTATATTTGGTGGAATATAGGTAGCATGACAGGGCTTTATTACAGTAAGTAATACAATTCCAGAAATAACCTATGCGGAACATATTGCTTTTGCTGCACATGTCAGGAAATGGACTTTGATCGATGTTGTTGCAACACAAAACCACATACTAAAACTTTTTAATTATGATGACAGTGTAAAAGTGTAAATGGTGCTCACTGGCAGTGTTCATTGCCTTCATAATTAACAAATGGACAGTGCAGATTAATTCTGCATGCTCTTCATGTTTAACAGTTCCTTCTAGTTGCTGCCATCAGCATATACATAAGCAATAAGGCAGGAGAGGGGGCCTGGTTATCATCACCTCTGGGGTGTTAAGAGGCATCCTCCAAGGGAGTGATTATCTCATGATAACCATACCACCTGGAGTTACCATATTGCTGCTATAAAAATTCATTAATCTAAGAGAAAAAGAGGTACATTTGTGTTAGAGGATGAAGTTAGGAGTTCAGAATGTTAAAGACCATTATCAGGAGCTCTAGTTTGCATCTCTTCAATTCCATATGAGAATATTCACTGGGCCATTGTAATGCTTTATCAGTTTTATAACTTGTAACACCACTTTAGCAATATTTTTGTGGCAACTTAGTCAAAAATTAAGAAGAGATGGCACAATCATCAGAGGACAGAAAGTGAGTCAGTCACATGCCTCTGATTGCCTTCTCAAAGGGAGCATCTCAGTTGGCAAAAGACATTCCAACATGTAGTTTTTTCAGAGCAAAAAGCACAAGGAAATCACAAATCAAATTAGATAGGAGTGTCTATAATTTTAAAGTTTAAATAGACTAATTTCTGCTCAGCAATGCATTTAGAGTATATTTAATTTGGATTTATCAGAAGTACATGGAATGAAGTACATGGGAATACAATAACTCATTGTCTGCTGTTCTCTATGATAATATAACAAACTGTTATCTCATACGCTAATGACTTTGATGTTAATGGAGTCGTATGCTCTTTCTGACCTCTTCAGCACTGGATGGATGTGTATGTGCTTTCAGTGTCCTTCAGGTTTTCTGCTTCGCTCTCAACTTTCCTACTAATTTTTTGTCTTTGCTTCTGTTTCATTTCCTCTTTAGCAGGAGGGCAGATTTTATTTAAATTAAGACTTTTTATTTAAATTCAGAGTTTTAGTTCTGCATTTGTAAGGATAATTTCTTGGGTTTTTTAAGATCAGTAAATTTTGAAGAAACTGCTCAATTACTGATGTTGTGGCTATCTACTCCCAGGAATATTTCTTGCTCTTTCATAGGGGTTTATCCATTTAATGAAATTTGGCTGGCTCATCACTCAGAGACAATAGGAGACACATAAAATCTTTTTACTACTCTCCGTTTGCTTACTATTATCTTTGTTGCTTCTGCTTAGCATCTGTAGCATGTGGTGGATGCAAAGATAGACTTTCCTCAGGCTCTGTAGATGGTGCTGGGAAACATCTAGACAGTCAAGACAATGTGGCCCAGGGAGTGCTAAGTGGCTACGAAGCACAGAAAGGTTTAATTTACAGCCATCTTCTGCTGACCATAGGTTCACCACGGTTAGCACACAAGCAGCTAAGGCGAGATCACACTATGAGGCAGGGAGAGCTTGAGGATCATTTACTTGTGCACTCGTTCTTATATGTTAGAGTCCAGCTTTAGTGCCTAAAGAACAGAAGGTAGTTTAGGTTTGTTCTTCGTGAGTCTACAAGGCACTGTGAAATGTTAACATCCCTGTCTAGATCCAAAGTATCTGAGCTCTGTGTGTGCAAAAGATGAAAGTGTTTAGGAGATGGCAACTGGTTTTGCTAGACACCAGCTTATGGCAGAACCGAAAAGGTAGCTATTATCTGTGTTATATCATAGTTATGTGGTAGCAGAACAATATATTTTTGCTGATATACTAGCAGCGGTTCTTAAGTGGTTATAACTGTATACATATGGAATACTTGTGAAACATGTAAATTATACCATTAAAATGATTAACAGCTATTTTTGATGTGGAAAATGGATACATTTACTTCTACAAATGCATACAAAATTTGCACTTTTTGAATCTAAAGCTCTTCTTTGTACTGAGAAACTGCACTATTGGGACTGTACATTCTGATGAATCTGTGGATTTTCCTTTGAACTTGCTCATCCAGTAGACCGAATTATTTGTTTAGCTGTGGTGGCCCATTTGGTTTCTGCGGTGCAAGGGATGACTGAAACAGAAAGCTCTTATTTAAGGCCACTGAGACTTCCTTTTTGTAAATGGAACTGTGGCTTTATCAATGATGATGAATTACAGAGTACAAAGCACTTCATCAGTCTGTGAGTGCAGGAGAACACAGGACAGAAGGGAGTTAAAAAGGCAAACACATCTTGTGCAACACGTTATTTGGTTCCCCAGGTGGTTGTAGGGAAAGACTTGTGAAGATGCAGATTTCAGATACTATGAGAATTTGTTGGGATGTTCTCTGTGGCCGTGAGAATGACTGCATAAGTATTTTAGCTTGCGCTTGAGAGCACGGCTATTATTTATACAATTTGGCATATGCAAGTCAAAAGTCTTATTTTTATGGCTTCATCTGGTTCACAATTCTGGCTTAGAGTGTAAAAAATAGCTATATAAAACACAACACCACAGTAATTCCTCTTGGAATTTGCATTACCGTAGATGATAGTATTTAGGAGCATCAGTTGTCTCTTGCTGACCCCACCAACTTCCCAATTGGAAATCTAATCAAACATAAATGCTGTTCAAGATCTCCATGTTATTTTGCTATTGTGGTCAGAACTGGAAAAAGGACTAAACTAAAGACCGAGAGCTGCTGTAAGATTGGTACTGACAGGGGTTAAATGAGCCTGCAGTACTCTATAGGGGGACAGGCATCCACAGGGACGTGTCCATCTGTTTGGTTTCTCAAGATTGTTGTAGAGCAGCTGTGCCTTATCACTGATGTCCAAAGGAATAATTTCTTATAAATTCTGGAAGTTAACAGGCAGAAGACTTGGCTTTTCTGCTCTCTTCCCAGATACTTAAACCCAAGCTCTTTTAAACTGCCACGAAGTCATTCAGTGTTGGTCCTTTTTTTCTATAATTTCCAGCTTCTGAATGCACAAGGAACGCTACAGCTTGGAAATATGACATTAACTGATGCCTAAGGCATAGTGCAAAGGTAATATTCAGTAACCAAATGTGATAGATTACTAATGCCAGCCAGTCATCATGCGTTTGTTTATTCACTGTGCTACTGTTTCACTGGGGTTTTTTTGTGTCTAAGATGGTCTAGATCTGGAGAATGTGTTGCCTTTAAATGCCACTGCATAGAAAAAAGAAGTTAGATAATTTACTGCATGACATGTTTGCCTTTCCCAGATTTTTAGCCTGACTGATGCTATTAGTTTCTGTGACTTCTTTTTTTTTTTTTTCCTTTTTAAGGCCTGTTCAAACTCAGACTTGCCCTGTGAAATGCCATTTTGTTCAAAATCTGGCACTTGTAGCTTTCACATGCTAGATTATATGGTTCATGAGTTCTGCTGGGTGAGTTTTTCTTCATTGTGTACAGCAGCTCATGGTAAGCTTCACAGATCTTGAACAGCTCTGCCTTTGATGGATGTTAGTACATTTTCTCAGTGGCTGACTTTTATTAGTCTCCAAAGATAACAGTCTATGTATCCACACACTCGGGTGTTTATGTGTGTGAAGGGCGTCATGAGGAAAAATTGGAAATCTCCTGCTCTTTGTCAGATTTTGCCCTTCAGCATATTTACATCTGCTTGGTATGATATTTAACACCATAGTGAAACTGTAGGAAGCCGGAAGTGCCTCCCTGACATAGAGATAGGAACTCCCGATGTTTGGTTCATTCAAACTCTGTGAACCTCACTGTCATTCTCAGCAGAAAGAGGATAATATTCAACCCCAAAAGGTTTTTGGATGAATAATTTTTCAGAAAATTACCAATAACGTTACTCCAATGGAAAGTCTGTATTCTTTTGTCATGCCTGATCACAGGCTATTTGGAGACTGCAGAAGCCCTTTCAGACAGCATATCCTGCATATGTCTGTTTCTGGATCAGCCCAAAGTCAAAATAGCATGAGGATATGGTTCTTGAGACTGTAGGCTGTGCATAAAATGGCAAGATAGAAGCCATTTAATGTATACAAGAACATTGCTGCATATTCTTGAGCACCATCTGCTGGCATTTTCTCATTTAAGTAGTATTTACATAATTGGAGGCATGTCTTTTTATGTTATAGAATGGTCCTGAAAGAAACAGGAGCTGAAGTCCTCAAGAAAATAAAGTCTGTGCATGTTTCTCAGGCATACGTGGAAAGTGGCCATATTGAAAAGGTCTGAAAAGGGCTTTGGAAAAGCCTACCAAGTTGGTGCATGAAAAAGGAGACTTAGTTAAAGCCCTAAATGCAGCACAGAGATTTGTACTGAGATGGCAATGCCTGGAATAAGGACTTTGGCATTGCCAAGGGACAGAGGTCTTTTTGTTCTGCAGTATTGAGATACCAGCCAGCATCTCCAGCCAAAATGGTCCTAGGCCAAGGAAAGGGATCGTAAGGAGTTTTGCTATGAGTAACTCAGCAGTAAAGGTGCCAGATTTGTTTGAGACCATCTTGAGAAAACTTTCAGAAAAACCTGATAGGAGAAGGTCAGGAGAGATTAAAGAAGGAATAAGATTTTAATATTGATCTATCATGGCTCTTTAATGCATGGATACTCAATATCCATGTATGTCCTCTTTGAAGGCCTAAAAGTTCCATATGGTCTCCAAAACACATCTGAAAATATTATCTGTACTATAGCCAATAATAAACCATGTAAACCCACCTGAAGTAGCTTTAAAATAGCTTGTCCAGGTGCAGATATCTCTGTAGACCTGTGAAGGCTTCAAAACCATTCAAATAATGTGGCTGTTTGGCCTTACCATATGTCAGTACTAACTAATTTCTACATGGTCCAGCAATTATTGTGAGGTAATCTTATTTCACAAATGTGGTAGTCCTACGTCCAGCACCTTCCTACACAACAGCATCTCTCTACCCTAGTCTGGGAAGCCTCCCCTACCTGCTTCTCGCGTGCTTTGTCTAGGCAGTTGTGAGACAGCTTAACAGAGAATTAGAATCATAGAATCATGGAATGTCCTGAGTTGGACAGGACTCACAAGGAGTCATCGAGTCCAACTCCTGTTCCTGCATATGACAATCCCACAGTTCACCCCAAGTGTCTGATGGCATTGTCCAGTCTCTTCTTGAACACTGTCAGGCTTGGGGCCGTGACACCTCCCTGGGGAGCCTGTTCCAGTGCTCCACCACCCTCTGGGGGAAGAACCTTTTCCTAATGTCCAACCTAAACTTCCCCTGGCACATCTTCCTGCCATTCCCTCGGGTTCCGTCTTCAGTCACTAGGGAGAAGAGCTCGGTACCTGCCGTTCCTCCTCCTCTTGTGAGGAAGCTGTAGCCACCATGAGGTCTCCCCTCAGTCTCCTCTTCTCCAGGCTGAACAAACCCAGTGACTTTAGCTTCTCCTCAACTGGCTTCGCCTCCAAACCCTTCAACAACTTAGTGGATGGGAAGGATTTTATTCTTCCTGTGGTGTAGATTCATATGTACTCTGATCTTTCATGTGATGAGTTTCCAAAAATTGGTTTGGTGCTATCTGTTTGCTTGTCTGAAAAAACTAAGCTGTCAATAGATAGGCAGGGAAGTCCAGACAAGAATTACTTCTACATTTCAGAATATTAAGCTGCCGATATATATTTGTGTGTGGTTTTATTATTTTAGCACCTTTAATATCTCCAAATATTATGAATGTTATTCTGAGTCCTGTGGTGGTATAAGAACTCCTGAGTGGCACTTGTTGTGTTTTGTACTTAGGATTTACAGAAATTAGAGGAAAACAAAGTAGCAAACACAACACAGTAAATGCTGAGTCCCACAGAAGCCATTATTTTTACAGAGGTTCTCAAGAAATCAGTGAAGTGGCAGACATTGCTTTTCCTTGCTCTATCCCTTGGTAGTTTTTTACACAGATACAAAATGAAAATGTTGGAATTTTCAAAGGTACCAAAGACTACAAGATACGAATCAATCGCAGCTCAAGAATATTTTTTCAAACGTCTCTGGAGAAGTTAATTTCTGGTGGAATACATGTACATGAGTAAAAATACTAGAAAGTCACAATGCAAAATACCAATCCACTAACAATGATTTTAGGCTCATGATTCTTTTTGATGTAGACCCTTATTTCAACCTCAGGGCATGTCTACCTCTTCTCAGGAGTTCAGTGCTTTTCCCAAAACCAGTATGAGTACTGGCATTCAATAGCATTGAATATTCAAGTGATAGGGTAACTCTATTCAACTTCATCTTAAAAGAATATTTATTGAACAAAAAGAATAGCGAAGTCTATGTACCACATGCTTATTTATCCAGCTATGGCATATGCAAGTTTAGATGCATCTAATAAGATGTGTGCTTGTGCTTTTTCATCAACTTGATGCAGCAAGACCCAGCAATACATTTTCCATTATCAGGGAGAACAGGATAACGCATTAAATCTAAGCTTTTAAACTTCCTTTAACTTAAGCATAAAATGCTTTTTAAAACACTCAGAATAGTGCACTGTCTATCAGAAACAAAAATATAACTGGAATTTAGCCTGATTTCCACTCCCAAAGTCTCTGTATTTTTTGCATCAGTCAGTCGTTTTACTTTCCAGTGTGACATGTCACTGTGAAGAACTGCGGCAGTCCAAGTGGTGATTAGGTTTAAACTATAATAAATCATTAATTTGAATCTTTCACACAGCTCATGGTTTTTGTACCTTTTTTTAGTGAACAATCTTTTCCTCAGTTCTCAGAGGAAAAGGAAGTACTTATACAATACTATTTCTGTGTATATGGAGAAGTGTGGAAGGGTACAGGCAGCATTATGTTTATAATCCTTATCACTGGTAAGTAAGGTATATTAAGCTTTGATGCCTTTTAGCCTTGAGATAAAACTGCCTTCAAAAAAAAAATTATAATACCTTGTCCTGAGAGATTTATGTAGAGATGTTAATGTAATAAAATAAAAAAGGAAAGTTGATTAATGGTCCCGTTACTCCTGAACTTCATAGTTGTACTATTTGCTTACTGTTGTCTTTACTCATTTTTGCCTAACCAATGTAGAACTGCAGAGAGTACTATGCATTTGTACCAATTTTCTTGCTGCTGAGGGAGTATCACGGATTGTTACAAATGTGAGTTTTCTGTGAGGAAAAGGAAGGTTTTGCTAAACGGTGTTTATGGATGAAAACTGCTTAAGTGGGTATCATTAACCACTTGGTGTGCGATACAAAGTTTGCATTCAAGACTTAAGAAATTGCAGTAAATTAATGAGCTTGAAACCAAACCAAGTAAACAAAAACCAGAGGTAAGAGAGCAATCAGATTTCCATTAAAAGTTTCAAATTAGTGAGGTTGTGAGACAGAACTAATATAAACCAGTTGAGAAATGTGGTTTCCTGCAAAGACTGTGTGCCATGTCAGTTCCTCTGAAGCAGGTAAAACAGAGGTTAAGCTGGACTTAAGTGTACCAGGCCCTGTGCTGACCCAGGGCCAGTGGCACACAGACACCCCTTAAGACTGCTCAGACTGACACTTTTTCACAGGTGAGCCGGTGGGTCCAGAATCTACTTTTTCTTCTTATCTGAAGAGTATGGCTTATAACATTACGTCAACTTCAAAGACATATTGCTAGAAAAGTACAGCTTCTCTGCTGCTATTTAAGGTAAGGTAGTAAAAGCTTTTCCTGACTTGACAGTCCTCAGGCTTACCGAACTTCCAGTTTCCACTCATTTGAGAGAAGTTCTAGAAAACTTGAACATTTCCTCACCACTTTAAAAGCTATCTCCCTTATTGCAAACAATAGACAGCTAAAGAAAATTAAACAACCTAATGCTAGACAGAAAAACAAAAAGAAGAACAAGACATTAAAATCTAGCAAATTGTGGCAACTTATGCTGCTGAGTGTTGCCAGCGCTATAAAACAAGCCTTAAAGCAGTTAAAAGTTACATTACGTAACTCAAGACTGCTGTGGCCTGATGGAAAACGATTGGAATTAATGAGAAGCCTCATGGTGTGCGCCTGCATTACAGGAGGCAAAGACCAGACTGAAGTTCAGACTTACATCGTTTAAACTTGTCACACTTATTTCTGATCACACAGCTCACTATTCCCCTTGGCTCAGTGCCCAAAACCACATCCACACTGGCAAACAGAACTCAGTCTTTAAGCCAGATGCCGTAGACTTCTTGTGTCCACCTTCCCAGCAGTCAGTCCTAGGTCTGCAGGTGGTTGTCCCATGTGGTCCCAAAGCACCATTTTTAATTGTGTGTGCACTTGTGAGAGTTTTTGGTTATTTTTCAGATCAAAGTGTGCCAAATAAACAACGGCATCTGTGTCTTCACCCCATAGAAGTGAGTGTGCAAGTTGTATTCACCAAGCAGTAGCAAAGCCACAGCAGGTGACCTATTAGTGCACTTACGAAAAATTGCCAGTCTTAGCAGTGCTGTGGGAGATGTATATGTCAGCAGAGTGGGTCAGCACAAGGCCTGGTTCACCTAACTCCTTCATGACCTCTATACTAAATACTGAGGAGGAAATAACACGGCATGCAGACCTCGTTTTGTGACTTGCAGAATATCCCGTTTCTAGATTGTATTATCTTCTTAAGAGAAGCTGGTGTGGGAGGTGGCCTGGGAAGTGGGGACACTGTGTGGAACCAAAGGAGGGTGTCTGCTGTGTGGTGCAAGGTGAACACTGGTTCCTAGACAAGGTAGCGGAGATCCCAGACCCTAGGCTGATGGGGCACCCAAGAGAATTGTAAGCTGGGAAAGAGCATCCCAGAATCTGAACTAAGCCTGGCTAGTGAGATACAAGGACAACATTGGGAAAGAGAAAGATGTCTGCCCATGTTCATGGTACTCAAAACCTGTCACCTCTCAGAGTCCTTCTTGGTCCTTCCTGGTCTCCATCCCCTAGTCCTAGGGATGCTGCTCATTCACCTCTCCACGGCTCTTGTCCCCCACAGTGCTACTTCCATCTCCATTGCAAAATCAAATTTTGCTGCTCTGCTCCTTCCACACACTGTAGTCTTAGAATAAAATTCAGCTATGCTTACTTGGCTGAAGAGTGTTGAGTTGGTTCTGGAAAAAAAAATTGCTGGCAACCTTATAGCTAAACATAAATGCAGTTGTAAGCATGGTATATGCATAGTACAGCTTGAGCAGAGGGAGATTTGGGCTGGCAATGAGCTTTACTGCTTTTTAAAATAAGAAGGTTTTGTGGCAACAACCTGTCTCTGTGTCCTGACCCGTCAGACAAGGGTCTTGTCATTGAACTTCAGCTTGAACTTGAATGGCAAATTCTCGTCCCAAACACATGGCTGAGAACAGAATGGTGCTTATGATCTCTGTCCCTTTCCTCAGATAATGTATTCTGAATTCCAGTTAAAGCAAGTTGCAAGTGCCTGTGATCTGCTCCAGGAAATCGAAAGTTTGTTGGGGAGAAAAACTAAGTTTTCTAGCTCGTCTGCCCTGCTCTGGCATGCATGACCACACTCTTCTGTTCTCCCACAGTCCTGCTGGGTACTGGGCACCAGCATACTTCGTGGTTCCTCTCATTCTTTGGGGGAGACAGTGGGGAAGCACAGATCCCCCTTGGGTGCAGGGAGGAAATTTTCCATTCCTACCATCTTGGTTCAATGCCTTATTTTAAAATTAATTGAAAATTGATCAGGGAGCACATTTTTCATAAGAATTAGGTGGCATTATTTGCCTCTGAGTTTAACATGCCTTGAAAGCCACCAGTGCTCTTTAGGCTACAAATGGGGTGTTACTGGTACATTTGTTCGCTTGGATTCCTTCTGCAGAAATCTCCCCTCCACCCCCAAGAGTAACTGATGAAGTGCGATAGAAGGGAACTGGTTTTATGCTGTTGCTGGTTTAATGTTAGTACAAAGCCTTCCTAGCAGAGATGCATTACTGTGGAAATCTAGGATTTAGTGGGTCATTGGAAGGCAAGGTAGCCATCAGAAAATGCTACAGTTTGGCATCACAAAAGTAGCCTCAATCTATGAGGCTTAATCTTGCGTGCAGTGATTCATGGGTAGTCCATAAAAGAAAAGCGGCTCTGCCACGGTGAAGTAGGTTCAAGGCTGCTGTGAAGAGAGGAAGAATAATCTTGGTGGATGAAAGAAGAGCAATAAGCTCATATCAAGGAAAATTCAGGCTGGATTTTAGAAAAACCTTTCTAATGGTAGAAAGGGTGAAGTACTGCAATAGATTTTCTGTGGAGGATATGGATCTGCAGAGCTGGAAATCTTTCAGAACCAATGAAACAAAAATCTGTGAGATAGGACATCACTGAAGCCAATCACACCATGGCATAGGATAAGCTAGATGACCCCCTAAACTTCCTTTAGATTATTTTTATCTAAAACTGTAGATTTTATTACATGGCTCTTGATATTTTATACTTTGCTTGGAGTATCACACTCTGGAAACAAGAACTGTAGCTGACTCTGAAGTTTCTAACTACTGTGGTTGTGAAGATGAATTCCAAATTGTGGCCGATCAAAACCAAATAAAGTAAGTCCAAACTGAGAGAGAGATATTTTAAGCCAGGCCTGTGGTTTGTGTATACTTTGTATTGACAAAACTAAAGAAGTCCAAAATACAGGGTAGAGGAACTCCTCACTAGTGTGTGTTACATACTGCTATGAAAATGCCATTCCAGTAAGAATTAAATTTTGCTGAGGCTGAGATTTTTAAGACTTCCCACTGCCTGAAATACATGGATTTTTTTTTTTCTATGCATGTTTGTTTATCCCTTTTCACCAGGAAAATACTTTTACAGCCATTACAGCAGTGCTTTAGAGAGTTTAATATAATTGAAATGCTGTAGGCTGGGGGAAAAAAATCATGTTTTGGAGGTGGAGTTCCCAAAGGAAACAGAGTTCTGGCTCCAGCTACATTTCCTTGCTAGAACTCTGCTTTTTAGATAAATGTCAGACAGGAGTTTTGAAGCTGAAAATAGAAGCAGACGATGAAAATAATTCTAATCACTAAAGCAAGATACAGAAACAGCAGAATAGGAAAGTGGTCCTAGGTGATGCTAATAAATCCATGTCTGACAGCTAGATACATTGGAGTGTACAAATTATATGCTTTTATCGAGGGAGAATTTTTGAGCAAGATTAAGGTTTTAATGTGATTGCCTTCTTGTGACAATTGGAAGGAACTGCATTATTCGTTGCAGTGGGAGGGCACTGAGCTAAGGTCACTGAGTGTTCTGTCTTCCACACTGCACTTGAATCACGTTAGGTAGCAAATTGCATGTTCTACTTTAAACAAGAAAATAGAGGCAAATCGCAATAGCCCAGAAAGAATGGAGGCGTGCACAGGTTCTTCTGACTTTAGATGAACATTGAATGTCATGCTAAGAGAAAGAATGGCTGAAAGACAGTAAGAAATAAAAATGACATATTTACATTTGTTTGTGTATTTTAAAATACAGTTGTTTTATTCTTGGGCTATTGTACACGGATCTTTAAGCTGCAAAAATATAACAACATAGGAAATGCAGTCCCTCCCTCCTTCCCCTGTAGCCTCCATTTCAGCGATTAAAGTACTTGAGATACTTTGATGTTTTAAATTCTAATTCCTTTGTTGTGATTTTTATGGTGGCTTTGAAGGTTACTTTGCAGCTTTTTTGCATTTTTTTTTCCTAATAGTTTTATCAGGACATGCTTCTAGTACAGCTAAGGCACTTATAGGAAATACATTATTTAAATGTGAAATGGAAAGAGAGAAAATGTAAGACTACAGTGCATTTTTCTTTGCCATCCAGAGATATAATAGAACAACTCAGAAGACTTTAAAATAGAATTAATATGGGAAAGCGTGTACTCTCCTGGCTTATCTGCTGGCCACATCCAGATGTGGTCCTTCTACCCTTGACTATCAGTGACTTTGTTTTCAGAACACAAACAAGTAAGTAGCTTATATCTATATATTCTAAAGGGGGAAAAAAGCAAGGCTCCGATTCAAAAAATGGCTGAAAAAACCTTCTGCTTCTGACAGTGTAAAAGGGTCTTTCTTTCTAACTGCCTCCATTTCATGCATTTATACTATGCCAACCATTCTCAACCCAATTCATTTTATTATAATAATAATTGTTCTTTATTGCAGTAACATCTAAGGATCCCAAATAGGGTTCAAGACCCTATTATTCTAGGCACCATCCATGTGCATAATAAAACCATCTCTGCTGTAAAGAGCTTTACAATCTTGACATATGACAAGGCACAACAGTAAAAGAGAACAAACAATTGCAGGGGAGGGATGGAGGAAAAGCTATCAAGAAAGCCACTACACTGAGTGTGCTAAGCAACAGTGTCTGAACACTAACTGATTAGCTATTGTCAAGGACTTCGTATAATCAGCAGAAGCAGTTTTTCACTGTGCTTTCATATATCACTTAGTTTTCAGTTTTAAAAATGCAATTGTGCTTGTTACACCTATTGAATAATCTCCTGCTGGGGGGGACGGTGGCCAGAGGAAGGAAAACCGGAAGATGGAAATGACATAGAATCTTTAAAGATAAGACATAAGGATAGGTGAGCTTTGCTCCAACTACACCTGATACCTGTACCCAAATATATTAAGGGAAATTCTACTACTTTAGTCTTGAAAAGGCATAAAGGAAAACGGAATCCTTTTGCTGTTCATACCTTAACCATACATCTATTGCAGATCTGAGAAAACAATCCATGCATTCACAGTCTGAGAAGGAATTATCTTTTTTTATTTCCTTGTGTGTTTTTAAATAATGAACATGGTAATTTGGATGCATAGTAAAAGGGGGTTGTATTAGTTTCTTTGACTGAAATGCAGAGGTGTCCGTTTTGTCTTTCTATTCTTGAATTACATGATCATAACATCCCTTCTCAGTATGGATTTTCTATAATACACATGGGTGCCAGCTTCCTGTAAATTTCCTGCTAGTCAATTATTATGTGAGCATATAAATGAAAAGGGATGACCACAAAAGATGTGGAAGTAAAAATAACCACATTTTTTGTCTCAGCAGAGCCTTAAGAGAAATTGTGTAGGTGTTGGCAGTTCCTCAGTTTAAGCTACTAAATGTGATGCTTTAGAAGTATTATCATTTGCTTCTTTGAAGGGAAAAGAAGTTGTGGAAAAAATGTCTGGTAAACCAAGTTTGTTAATACGCCAAAAATAAGTGTCATTTAACAAAATTTCTCCAGAATATATATACAGAATCACGAGAAACTGCTCACTGGAGCAGCTTTTTGATGTCTTGCCAGTTGCTTATGTTCACAATGGTTCAGAAAGGTCCCTCCCTAAACTTTGCTTTAGTTTTCTTTTTGACCAGACAGCGCTGCCTTTTCCTCACCAGCACATGTGCATTTTGTCATTCCCTCCCCAGTGAGGGGCACTGAGGGGCCAAGAGTTTTCATGTAACACGTAGCTGTACGGGGATGGTAGAGGCTCTGGGGGTGCCTGACGTGTACTGTCAGAGAGTTATCTCAGGTGCCTAATGTTGAACTGTGCTAAATATCTGTTGGCTATAGGGTGGCAACACAAGGCCAGTGGCTGCCACTGTAGTTGCCTGTTGGGGAGCAGGATGGTCCCAAGAGCTGGCTTGAATATAAGAAGAGAGAAGATGCTAAAGTGCCTGTGGAGCTGAGGGGATGGTGTGGTCCCCAGGGGGACGTGGCTGTGGTGGCAGCAGTGAGCCAGGCTCACAGGTCCAGTTTTTAATGGCCAGACCTGGGCTCGGCCACTTTAAGGAGAGCACTGGGTGAAGTTAGCCTCCTAACTAGCCTGGAGGTGGGCTTCTCCAGCGGGTCATTCAGCACAGACTTGCATGGTTTCTCTCGGTCTAAAGGGACTGCATAGGCAGTATAAAGTTAGAAAACCCCACCTTTGGGGAATGCTCTCACTGAAAGTGAACACCACTACTATGTCATCTGGCTTTGCATGTTAGTATAAAAGTAACGATAAACCAATGTTTGTAGGTAGCTTTTGCCTTTGTGTAATGAATAGGGATATGGTTGTGTAACTAAAGAGTGCTGTGCATCCATTCTCCATTGGAGGAAACATCTCAGAGAGCGGCCTTCTCAAGTCCAGTAACTATTGTTACCAAAAAGTTTTGCCTCCAGTCTGAGATAGCTGTCATCTCCAGTAAGCAGTGGTCCATGTGAAGTGTTTGTCACTATTTCTCTACCCTACTCTTTTATTCCCAAGACATAATCTTACTTCAGTGCCAAATGAACCAATTATATTAGCAAGGGCTTGTGCATGTGTGGGGCGAACCACCAGGATACGGTGCAAGTCTTTTGAGAACTGGCTGAAGGAATCCCAGTGAGGGATAGGTATGTGCCTTCTGCATTTTGAAAGTATTGCTCTGTTAGAAGAACACTTCTAAGAAAGGTTTAGATGGAAAACTGAAAAGCCTGGTGTCTCCATCTCTCTGCCTTAAAGCACTTAAAAGTATTAAATATATGAAGCTTAACTTTTGTCCATTTTCTATAATTTCCTCCTGGCTAGCTCAGGTAGTGCTTTCTTTGACTTGATGGCTTCAATGAATTGTTAGAGTTTTTATTTACCGATGGCATGGGCAGCCTAGGGAACTAAACCCATCTGAGCACTACACTAGACAATGGCTTGTCTGAGAGGTAGACACTGCAGTATTAAGCCTAGCCATCACTTTTTTCAGATTTAACCCTTCATACACAACTGTTTCGCTTATGAATTTAAAATTGCTTTTTTCCCCTCTCTGTATAAAACAGGAACACAGACACACACACACACGCATAGAGACAGAACCATGTACATGGACGTGTACGTGTGCACATGCACACATGCTTTTGACAGGGGTCTCCCTGAACCCTGGGGAAAAAGCAAATATCCTTTTCCTGCTCAGCTGAATTGTGCAGTCTGCCAGTGTTTTACAAGGTGGATTTTAAGAATTAAGAAGAAAAAAATAAAACCTCTAGGAAAAAAAGGGCAAGTTCTTGATCTAGTCAGTGTCAATTAAAAGGGAGCCTCTGATGCAAATGCCACATCAGCACCAATTTTGTCAGTTAAGAACTTTAAGATCAGAAGCAATTACCTTCAATAGCACCTTGTTTTTATGTGTCTACCCTTCATAGCCTTGGCTAGTAACTCGGCCTACACCATAATTTACACTGACATCTAATTTCAGTGGATCTGCAAGCAATCTAACTGAAGATGGAGATACTGAAGAGTGAGGAGTCCTGCTTTATCACTGCAGACATAAAGATTCATTATTTTTTGCCAATTCAGAAAGCGAGACTTATGGGAATGAAGTTTTTTTTTGCATGCGTATGTGTCCGTTTTGCATATCTCATTACTTGAATTATTTCCTGGTTTAGGCAAATGATTGCTGCCTTTAACTAGATGATTAAACATTCTAACAGCTTACAAAGAAAAAAAAAAGAAACAGCCAAGTACTACTAGCATTGAGTAGATTTACCATTTTCAAGTGTCTCTTCAAAATGAGAGCAAAAGAAAAAGAGTGCATTCATCGCTAATCATATTCTTTGAAGTGTGGTAGAGACCTGGCAATTTTTTATTTTGCGTGAAAGTCACAGTATTAGACTAAGATTATTTTAAGAAATACTTTTATCATTTTCTAACTGACAGAAAGGGTAAGTCTGCCAGCCACACAGCTTGATGTTTCCTTGTGAAACAATGAAAGAACCCTACAACGATGTGATTAACGACTCGCATCCATTTTCTCTGATCCCCAAACCTGAATACAGAGAACAGAGCTGATCTTTGTGTTATTATCCAACCTTCTATTCAGACCAGGCTAATACCAGCACAATTTTTTTTGCAATGCTTGTTCCCCAAGCCAAGGAATTTGCATATCACAAAGAATAAGGTTATGTAACCCAGTCGTTGATTTCAATGGTGCAAAGAGCTGTCAGGGTTGTTTTTGTCACAAATAGTGTGGTTTTAAAGTAGCTGTTATAAAAACATGTATTTTGCTTGTTATTTTACAGTATGCAAAACTGCTTGAAGTTGTAAATACGTAATCAGTAGGAGAAAAGTTTGCAGTTCTATGTCAGTATGTACCTTTTCGATTAATATTGTGCAGATGGTGAAATGACAACTGTCACAAAAAAACTTCTCACTTCCGTATTTGAAAATGCAATTGCCATTACAGCACTCTTTCCCACACTGTTTTGAGACTGTTGTAGGTCACTTTCATGCAAGCTCTTGCAGAACACATGCAAATGTCATAAATCAAAAGTTTAGGTGATTTTTGCTTTTAGTTCATGCTCTTAAGGTCCATCAGAGAAAGCAACCCATTTCTTATTGGACCAAAAGGCCTGAACAGTGAAGGACACTCACGTCTGAGAGGAGTTGCATGAGGACCGTGATGTTCTAGGCATCTTACTTGCTCAGTACCTGATTTACCACTTTTGTCCACTTGCACATAAAATGATTACCAAAGGCAAGAAAGAAAAAAACCCAATGTGCTGCAGAGATGTAGAAGGAACATGGAAGGGAGAAGTTCCTACTGATGCTCATTGCAAAAATATTGGCTACAGGTTCTTAAAATATAAACCAAATTGATGAAGGGATAAAAAAAGCCAGTTTTACCATTTTCCATGATGGGAATGAAGGTTTTCTGAGCATAACCTGCAATACAGAAGTCGTAGCAAGCAAACAAATAAAAAGTAACACAGATTAATATACAAAATTGATGCAGTCAGATTCCTGAGCTCCTAGCTTCTATTCTAACACAGCTGAATTGGCAGAAGTAGAAATGCATTTGGAAAGTTTACACATTTTTAATCCTTTTGTATATATTGAGCTTTTAATTCTAAATTATAGGGGAAAAGCACTGATTTGATGAGAAGCAACAGTAGCACTTTCCCTACAGAAAGTATTCTATCTAGTGTCATTTAAGAAGCCTTAGTTTGTTTAGTCAAAAGAATAATAAAATTAACTTAGACACCAACAGTTAGATGTGCAAACCAAGGACATTTGGGACCAAAAAGCCTTTGATTTTTCAGGATGTCTTTTGATACTTCAGGCATTATCCTGTCTGCAGGGCAAACACTATAGGTACAAAAACCTAAATAGCATCAGTCCTTATTGTACTTTAACTATATACAGAACAAAGGCTACTTTTTGCCATCTTGGAAGGCTGGGAAGTCATTCACAACCATGTGATGTACTCACAGGGACAGCTTGCACCTGGGTAATAGATAAAATACATCCCTCCCCTTGCCCTGCACCTCCACAGTCTCCACCTGGGGAAAAGTTCCAAATGATCTCACTTGTCTCATCAGACTTCACTAACCAGGACCAAATGCCCTCATTTTTCTTCAGTGGAAACTTCTGGATACAAGGCAGACTTCTCAGAACTGAGGATATCAAGGAAGAACTGAGAGCAACAATCATTTCACCATCTTTAATTGATTTTTTTACTCAGTTACAGAAATGAAGGTCCTGAGAGATCTGAAGGGTGGTAAGGTCTTTACATCATTCTTCAGCGAACCATCAGTCTTTGCCTTTGCTTGGTAGCTCTCCGTTGACTTCTAATAACCTTTTTGAGATACCAATTTATTCCATTTAAACAGAAACTTTCCACACAAGATTTTCACACTGCCTGGGATACAAGTTAAAGATTTTAGTTTTATACTACTGCTTTCAGAGGATATGAACATAGAGGAAAATTCCTTGAGCCTTCCAGACAACCAGACTTAATCTACTAGCACCTAGAAGTTCATGTTCAAACTTTTGAAATCGGAAACTTCAGTTACAAATATATGTTTTGTGTATATTTTTAACGTCATTTAAGACAGTTGTGATAACTTCTTTCAAAAATATTTTATATTATTAGCTCTTCACTGCCAACCCAAAGACGACCTAATATTTTTTACTCCAAACTTGTTGCTGAAGAAACTTGCTAAGAACAATATGCAGAAATATCAGTGCCTTTTTTTGTTTCTTGACATAATTCCAGGTATCTTTTGTTCTCTATAGTAACCAAATGAAGTCTCCCTCTGAATGCAAATCTGATTTGGGGGTTTTGGAAAAATATGCCCTGATATTGGTCTTTCTTTAAAAGAATCTTTTATATAAACCAGCTCCACTTCATCTGTGCTATTACTTTCTTTTTTTTTTCTTTTCTTTACTCTCTGTCACACTGTTAATGTACAGTGCAACTACACTGCCTTTATGTTTATTTATGGTTTTCTGAAGAAAGTCACTGCCTACTTTGCATCAGAATTACTATTCCTCCATTTTTCTTTTATGGCTCTCACAGCAGTTTAATGTCCTGTACTAGTGGCTCCATTTCCTCTGCTTGGTTGTCCCAGCTTTTTGCATTAGCCTAGGAATATTTAAATGGTTTCCCTCAAAACTCATCCAATTTCTTATGTGAATTAAGGACAGTAACTTTCGTTAGCAGTATTGACTTCTACTCTTATTTTCATATTGTAGTTATTTTTTATTGTTGTTTTTGTTTCATTTTGTGGGGGGATTTTTTTGTTTTATCATTAATTTTCCTGCCTTCTGTGCCTTATCCTTTATTACGGTCTTGTTTACCTGGCTTTTCTCTGTGTACTGAAAACAGACATGAATTCTCTCCCAACAATATTGTTAATTTCTTTGTTGTCTCATAAGACCATCTACACTGACTGTAGAATCTCAGTACTCCAAGAATTTAGCAGAAATCAGTCTGATGAGAAGGTGCATAGACAGCTTTTCTGTTGCAAAGTCTGTGATAGACCTTTAGGGCTCAGGCCCTTCAGGGACTTACACGTATCATGTTGCATGCCCAGAAGCCTCTGGCAAGGTTGCTTAGTGCTTTGCCACTTCCTAAGCTTGTCTGTGAATGTTTCTGAAAGATCTTCCCTATCTCTTAAGTATCTAGCATTACCTTGGTGGAATAGGCAGTAATCTGGTTTTAATAATCATTGGATGTGCAAAATATCTCACTTGCCAGTTTCCCACAGATACCCTTATAGCCAAGAAATGTTAAGATAAAATAAAGTAAGTATTTATAAGGTCTAAATATTAACAGCTCAGTTACTGTGTTTAGAGAAAGGAGCACATACATAAAAGAAAATCTGTATGTTAGATCATCTCCAAAAGGTTTCTTTCTTTCTTTGATCAGACAAACTGTCAAGATGGTTAGATGGACTTGCACACACAAGGATTTATTACACGAAACCCTTCTCCAACTTTATTACATTCAATGAAGAGAGTCCTTATTTTGGGGGCTCATGTTACCTTATGTGCCATCAATTCTCTCCAACTTTCTCTTCAGAATCAGACTTTCAGAATGCAGATTCAGATCTGAAGAATTCCTGTGGACTCTAACTTGCCTTAGATCTTTATCTGAATAAACTGTTGAAAATTATTAACTGGGCTGATTAATTTTCAGAAAGACTGATGCTCTTTAGGTAGAATTTTTAAAGCCTCTAATTATCTAGATGTTAGCGTGACTAATCACAAATAAATAAATCACTAGGAAAATGCTCCTTTCTCCCAAGTGTGAAAATCTTTGGAGACCCCAAAACAACTCTGTGAACCTGCTCCAGTGCTTAATCGCTCTCACCATGAACATAATTTTCCCTTGGTCCATGCAAATTTCCTTTCCTTGTGACAATTCTCTCTTATGCTTTTGATTGTCAGCTCTGAAAAAAGTCTGGCTCTGCCTTCTCTATAGCTCACTTTTAGATAGCTGAAGGCAGCAATTTGATCCTCCCTCAGCCTTGTTTTCTCGAGGCTGAAGAAATAAATGTCTTTTGGTCTCTGTATGTCATAGGCTGCAGTCTCCTTACCATCCTAGTCATCAGTTGCTACTGGGAGCATCCAAGGCTAGATGCTATTTTGAAAGAAGCTTCACAAGAGCAAAACGAAAGGAAATAACCACCCTCCCATACTTCCTGAGTACACTTTTGCTGTCCAGTATGCTGTTATCCTTCACTGCCATAAGGGTGCACTGCTGCCTCATATTTAACTTGCTGTCCACCATGCCCTCATCTGCAGAGATGATTTCTAACCAGTCACCTCCTGCCTTGTTGTTACCTTGGGTTAATGTAATCCCAGGTACAGGACTTTGCCTCCGCTTTCCTCCACCTTCATGGTGGAGGCTATTTGCCCATCTACCAAAGTCCTCTGTTCCCCTCCCAGTGAATCAACTTCTCTCCTCTGCTTGGTGTTGTTCATGAACTAGATGAACCTATCCCAAATGTGTTCAGTAGTATCAGTCCTTGTACTGAGCTCTAAAGAGAGCCACTTGTAACCGGATGCCTTTTAGGCTCTGAACTGTCGATCAGAATCCTTTGAGTGCAATGATCCAACCAATTTTTCCTTCTCCTTGAAGTTTACCCATCCTGTCTGTATCCATTCAGAATGCTATGGGACACTCTGTCCAAAGCCTTGCAAAAGGTAAGGTAAATGATGCATACTGCTTTCCCTTTGTCTGCAGAGCCAGCCATTTCATCGTGGAAGGCAATCAAGATTAATTACGATAATTAAGGATAATTATAGATAAAGGATAATTATAGAATTTTCCCTGCCTTCCATCAACTTCAGAACCACATTTTACATCCTTACTCTGGTGGTTAGTTTTCTGTTCCAGTTTCTTGATCTGCACTGGTGACAGACTTATTAATTCCCCTTTATAATTAGTCCCTAGTTGCATAGATTTGACTCTCCTCATGAATCTCAGGTACTCTCTTCTCTGTTTTATCACCTCTTTTCCCTTGCAAACTGTGTATATCCTGCACATTACTCTTTGGGCTTTAATCTCTAACTATATCTGTCTCCTGTTCTTCTCTTGAGAGTCCAGTAGCTTATTTCATTATACTTCAGAGCTTCAAAGCTCTTTATGTAGAAATACATTCATAAACTGGTTGTATTTACCTTTGAGCAGATTACTGGCACAAATATTACTAGATGTGATTTTGACATGAAACTATGCACCAGCTCAATCATAGCTCTTACATATTTCAAAAATATACTTTGATTTACACAGACAAGAAACATGCTTTGTATAGCTTACTGATAGGTAAAATAACACATTTAAAACTAGTGCACAAATTTCTTATTCAAAAGATAGAACTGCACACTTAACCTGAAATGTTCTATAGTTTTGTAGTAGGAGAAAAATGCACATCTGCAATTCCAATTTTTTAGTTGGTGGATGTCCAACGTGTGTGGATATGCTACAAATGTGGGTTTTAAAAGAAAATAGTAACCTGCTGTATATCTTGGAGTTTTGGAAGGCTTTGATTTGCACCTAGGTAATCGTCTTATACTGCAAACCTGAAGGATCATTTATAAAGTTTTTAGATGGTGACCGCAGCAGTATTTAGGTGTAAAAGAGATTACTGCAGTAAATGAATCTTGTCTAAAAACTAGCAGAAGAAAATTTGTTTGGCTTTCAGTTAAAAGCACAATGACTTTATCATTTATATTGACTCAGAATTCTGGCTGTAACTCTTCTGGCTCACACAGTTGCAAAAGGAAAAAGGATACACGCTCCCCCTCCTCTCTATTTCTTATCCAGAACCAAGCAATTATGTTTTAGAGGAAACCATTTAAAGGACAACCAATTTCACTGCAAGCATCTTGGCCTCCAGCAGTTTAGCATGACTCTTGCTGCAATGACATCTGTAAATGTGTATTGTTGCTGCAGTGTGCCTCCTAGTGTTTTCTATAATTCTGTGCCAGAAACCATATTACTTACTGCCTGCTGTGTTCAATACTGTATTTCAGTATTTACTGCCATAATGGACATATTATGCTCACCAAAACAGTATGCCTGGGAATCTAGGTAGTCACTTCTCTGTGTGTGTGTGTAAATGCAAACTGCTCAGAGTTATGTGTTTTTATGTATACAAGAATACAAAATTGAGAGAAATGGAAAGATTTTGACAGATATATATGTATATAACTGTATTTCTCAGGAGACAAATACCTCACAGCATGTACACCATTCTGATTGTCCAGTGTATTACTTTTGAAATAGATACCTTCTTTTCTCCTAACTAAAGAGTCCCTTCCAACCCAAACCATTCCATGATCCTATGCTGATTTCACTAAAATGGACTTTTCTTCCACAAAGGTGAATTATGATAAATGGATAGAAAGTGTTACACTTACCTCACAGATTACCTTTCAAGTAGCTTGATGCTCCAATTGTGCATTCCTGTCTTTAAAGCTGATGGCGTTTAAAAAGTGGGTGGCAAATATCCTATGGTGGGTACTTAACATTCTATTCCCTCTACTTAAGATTGTATATCTGGGTCCAAACTGTTTGTGTCTGTACTGGGAGGAAGGCATTCTGGCCCATACTGCCTATGTGCTATCTGGCAGAGCTGTTGCATTACAGTCCACTCATCTCACTGAATGCCAACAAGGACATGCGATGAATGAAAATAGATAATAGCTGAAAACAGCTAAAAGGCAGAAAGGTTCTTATGGAAGTGATGTCAAACTGAATCTACACAAGGTAGAATGGAACGCAAATAGTTTTCTGTATTTTAAAATACACATTAATTATAGGATGGAAAAGAATAATAAAGTAAAGAATTCTAGCAGTCCAGTTGCATATTCAGCTTTAATTTAGCTGCTTTGTCCATAGACTTAATCATATTTTTTTAATCACCAGATCAAATATATTTTTTTCCCCAGAGAGACCACTCTTTTGTCTTAAACTTGAACTCTTACACCCCTAACTAATATAATTCCATTCTCTCACCTCACCATTCACTCTTTTTTTTTTTTTTTTTCCTGTGTTTTTCCACCAAAGGAAAACTGAATGGTGAGTTTGGACTCTTCTCTTAACCAAAAAAAAAAAAAAAAATTCATCCTGGAAGCAACTCAGAATGTCAGTCAGAGCAGAATGGTTTGATCAAAGTTCTGAGCATCTCAAAACAGAGTTTGTCCCATCCCAACAGATGGGATGAGGGATGAGTTAACTCTGAACACGACACGTGCCCTGACTCAACAGATGAGACCAGGTGTGAGTTAACTCTGGGTTAATTCTGCACAGTTATGTGAAGTGAATGACAGACAATCACTCCAGGGGCCCATTAAATTATGAGTTTTACTAAAAGTATGTGTTGGAATACTAGTTACAGTGAATAGTGGCTTGGCAAAAGTATTTTATGGTATCACAGATGTTATCAACACATTAACAGCAAAAGTCCTTCTACGGGCGATGTATTGGCAACCATTAGTAGCTATGATATAATGTTTAATAAGAATCCAACAACAGAGCTTAAGATTATGTTACTCTTATATGTTCATAAAGGAAAAGAGAGAAAGAGAGTGAGAGAAAGAGAGAACGAAAACTAAGGTATGAGAGATAGAGAAAGAGAGAGCAAGATATCACCACGCCACAGGTTATCAATCCAGTGATGTCCACTGAAGGGAGGGTGGATGCGCTGAAGACTTTGGTTACACTGCACAGCATATACACGCCACACCCTGATGCCATGCGGGGGGTCATTTTATAACCCAGTTCATTTACATGTGGGCAGTTCATCTCCTCCCTCCACTCGCTCTTCATGCTAATTAGGGAGACTCTTCTGGAAATGAGTCTGCGGTCTGCAAACTAGGTCCTTTGTTCTGCTAATGATGCGGGGGGGGGGGGGGGGGAGGGGAAGCACTTCAAGGTTCTCACAGAGTTGTATACTGGGAAATGCTGAGCGGCTTTAACAGTAGGTTATGCTTCCAACACTGTTTATAGTGTATCTAGTCAAAACCAGGAGAGAAAAAGAAATAGTTTAAAAAGCAAGCAAAGGAAACTTAAATACTGTCAGTCTTGAGAAACACATAACATTCAATACACCATTACCATTTATCATGGTGTTATTAAGTGTCAACACTTTTTTCTGCCAATTCTAGTAAATCACTTCATATTTATTAAAAAAAAGAGAAGAACAGAGTAGTTGTCCACCAAAGAAAACAAACTGGTGATTTATAATACAAGAGGTGAGCAGGCCAACCTGAAGGAAGTTCAAGTGTCCCCTGAAATCTCAGCCAGTGCTGTAACAAACCTGAGTTAGAAGTCTTTTCAGGACAGGGGCAAGGAAAAGAAAGCATGACCTCAGCAGAAAGAAGTAAAGCAGATACTGATTTAGCCTTTTTTTTTTTTCTTTTTTAAAAAATCTATTGCGGACTATGAGCTTAATGACAGTGAAATGATAATTTGTGAGTCATCAGGCTGAAGCTGAAATCTTTGAGTGCCCAAGAGGATTAGTCTGAGTATTCCTTCTATATTGGACAAGTAGGCCAAGATAAATGCCTTCTGACTACTATTTGAAAGACAGAGAGGTAAGGACAAAAATGTTTGTGTGTATGGCTATCCTCAAATTAACCTAATCTGTATTTGTATATGTTGGCATAAGCCGTGGATCTAATCAAAAGCGGGAAAAAAAAACAGTGTAAGTAGAAAACAGTTGATGAAATTGTGGAAATGTAGTTGAAATGAATTGAAAATGTGTTGTTGATCCAATCAGATACCAGGAAAGTAACCTTCTTTTAGAGCAGAATACTGGGTAGGACCTCCCAGGCCTTGTTTCTTTGATGGTGATGACAGAAGTCAGGAGTAATTTAGAGGTGTCTCAAATTTAGACTGAAAACACAGGTCAGGTAACAGAAGGCAATATGCATTTTCCTTTTGGATTGTCGCTTTAGTGAATAACTTGGCCAAAAACTATACAGAGGTCTCAGCTGAAATGAACTTTACAAATTAGCTGGAAGCAATACCTCTGAAACTTTGTCAAATAAAGAGCTACTTCTAGGCAACTGGGAGGACTAGTGTTTTCCAAATGTAAGCTCATATTTGTCCAGTAAGGGTAGGGCTCATGCTGAGAAGTTTGATCTTGCACTCTGACTTAAGCTCATTTCTGCATCAAAGATACTCCAGTGCTGCAGTCTGCTTGATTGGACCATTGGACTACTGCTTGATTGCCCAGTATTGAAGAGCTGAACATAAAGCGTACTGTCATTGTTGCTGGGATTGCTTCTGTTGACACTGGGAAATTTTTATTTATGCTAGTTATGCTATAGCTGAAATATGACAGCAGGGGTTTTGTTTCATTCACCTTTAAAATTGCAGGATGCTGAAAGCCTAGAGGAGTGACACAGGAGCCTTTACATGAGCTTACTACTTTCAGTCTTCTTAAACGAGAGAGTGATCTTCACAGAGGCAGCTGCTCTGGTTTTTGGACTTCTACAGAGTGAAGAGGGCAAACACGCTGGCTCTATTAAGTTGTGAGCAAATAAGTATTAACCTGGATATTTTGCAATCTCTTTTAGTTGCAATCGTTTTTAGTTAATAGGATTTATGCTTCCTTCTTTGCAAGATTTACGTTTCTCTTATGCTAGAACATACCATATTTCAGTACTGTGATGTCTTACTGCAGCAATGAATCTATACAGATCACTGTGAGAGGAGAAACATAGAGGCAGCTAATTCGTTTTGAAAGCTTTATAGAATTTTACATATCAGCCTGAATCTGTACCTATTTAGCAGTAACATTTGCCTTTACCATTTCATGTACATGCTTCATTCCATTGGCATTTAGGATGATTTAAATGACTACAGCCACAGGAGCAGATTTTTGAATCTCAGGCTCCCTGTGGCTTTTTCAATGCCTGTTTCCTTTTTATAGCTTTGATTCTTTTTTCTTACAATGATTAAGAGTTGAGACTAACACAAAACAAAACAAAGTCCTGTCTGAATGTATTTAGGACCTGGTATGAAATATAGCCAAGAAAAGACAAATTATAAATGACAGTACTGCAGCAGACAGAATGCATGTAAGATTAATAAAAGTGGGACTGCTGATTAACTGGATCACTCCATGAATGATGATATAAGAAGTCTTAGCAAGTGCCAGAGATTTATTTATTAAAAATGCTTAGGAGTATCATGTTGGTGTTTGGCCTTCTCTGTTGAATGCACTTTAAGGATTCAGATTCTGCAGCAGTACACTTTACAAGAAAGTCTAAAATAGCACTGTAGTTTTAAAATGTTATTCTTCGTAGCATTGCTCTTGAGAATTAGGTGTAATTTTCCAAGATAAAAAAAGTCACAAATGTTGATCCATCATTATTTGAAGGGTACTACTTAGTTTTTATGTGGAAGAATAGTGCTAAAGAGCTAATTTGAGGAGTTTCATGAAAGCATACCAGTAATAAATATGGATTGTTTGTGGTTGGAATTGGTTTTAAATTGGGTCCTTTGGTTTGTTTTTTTTTTTAATATGAAAAGTTGTCTATTTTAAGGAACAAGTGCTGTGTAGTATTGCTAAAGAAAATATAGAAAAAAAAAAGAATTTAAAATTTCTCTTTTGGGTTACCCCCTTGATATTACATGTCTACCACATATCTATTTTTTATTTTCCTATAATTTATTTATTAATTTATTTCAAAGCACAAATGTCATTAAGTTTGACCAGGGAAGTGGTAGAGTCACCATACCTGAAGGTGTTTAAAAGATGCGTAGATGAGGTTCTTAGGGACACAGTTTAGTGCCTTTGATAGGTTAACAGTTGGACTTGATGATCTTGAAGGTCTTTTCCAACCAAAATGATTCTATGATTCTATAAATTACTAAAATCTTCTAATCTATTTATCTAACCTGATATTTCAATGCCACTAATTCACCTCAAGCATTACATTGATTTTTTTTTTTTGTGAGTTTCCTGATCCTATACATACCCTAATCCAATCCTAACTGTAGCCAGAAACCTCAACAAAGAACAGAAAAATATGCAAATTATTATTTCCTTCTGGAACAAATCCTTATTGTGAACTAAAAGCCCTCCCAAGATCTATCCATATTAGAACAGAATGAAACTCTCCCCTCATTTTACATTGTCATCCAGTGCTAATCTAATCTTCAGCTGCTGCCTTTCCAAACCGTACTTCCGATACCAAACCTAGGCCAGACAAAACTGGTAAACAGAATCCAAACATTTGCTTTTCTCCTCTTCAGCACAATTTCTAAACTTAAACTGACAGGGCTTTTGTCACCCAGTTGATTATGTAGTTCTGCAGTTTCTGCTTTCTTTCACTAAACTCTTACTCAAGACTTAACTGCTCATAAATATTGGCCCAGAGAACCAGCTCCCTGGACAACAGAAAAGAAAGGTATTTGTCTTCTTGAACCAGCCTTCCTCCTCCTAACATTGGGCCTAGTGGGAAGAGGTCTCAGTAATACAGTTGTTAAGTTCTTGTACTCCAAAATCCTTATTATAATTTTAACTAGAAGCTCCTCTATGGACTAGATTAAAATAGGAATTGTTTCCTTTCACAAAAAGTTTTCTTCCTCACTCAGAGCCCTTCAGAATGCATAAACCTGACATTTTTATTTCAGCTTATCACAGCCCAAGGTCTAAGCCCTAATCAGCATCCAGAACAAGAAAATTTAAAAAGGACCTTTTTTTTTAAAAAAAAAAAATCCCTGAAACCGTCATTCTAGACCAAATACTGCAGGACCAAATACCAAAACTGGCTCTTCAAGATCTGCTGTTTGTATTAAGAATTCCCAAATCACTAAGGAGTAAACCTCTCTCCATAGGATCCATCACGATCTTTACAGGATCTCAAGTCTAACTCCTTGGCTTGTCTAGTCCATGACCTTAACCATAACTATGACCCCATTCCTAGGTTCTAACAAACGGAATAGAGAGATAGGAAGGGAAAAAACAAAAAACAAAACAAACAAAAAACCCCACATACAAACCAAAAACTGATTACGTTACTTCTTTTTGCCACAGTGGAACAAAATATCTCAGTGATTCTTGGAGGATAAAGAAACATGAATTTACATTCATGGCTTCGGGCCTTGCTCCCAGGAAAGTTAATATGAACCACAGCTCTACTCATATGCTAATAGCTTTGACATGTTTACAAGAACAGAACAAAACACCACCACAAAAAACCTTCTAACATGAAAAGAAACTTTCTTCTGAGTAGGCTCCCTGAGACCTACTGCTGTGCAGTGTTCTGTAAACCTCAGTGGAGTCAGCATCCTAAGTTTGTGCTTCACTGTGTCAGACCCATATGTGAGGAAAAGCAAAGCATCGGCTATATATTTACGATTCAGGTATTGGCAGATCCCTCAGTAAAACTCCTTCTCCATGCTTTGGTCTCAGAAACAAACATAACTCGAACAGCAGAGCACAGCAGGGTTTGTCTCTACCTACTCCATCAAAACAAAAGAGAAATAATTTCTCAAAATAGATGCCTGAACCTTTCATGGTCAAGCAAAAAGACTGGGTCTTCATCTTAAGAGGAAACAATGTAAGGATACTTAGGGAGTATATAAATTTATACCATTAGAGGGCAATTTTCTGGCACAGATATTTATCGTAGGTCAGTGAAGACCCATTCACTCTCTTTTCTACCCTACCAGTACTGGATTTTTAAAATATTCCCAAGACTTGAGCTCCAAAAAATTGAGCAATTCTTTATATCTGTCATGGTGTCTTATCCTACGTTGCAGAAGCCCTGTAAACTGTGCACTTATAGCAATAGTCTGCATCTGAGAATAACAGGACATTAGGAAAACTGATGTCCTTGGTTACCGTGTCTGTCATCCTAACCAGAACCATAACCCTATGACTGACAACACATAAGAAGTTTCTTATTGGACTAGAACAAAATGTCTGTCACTTTTTGGAATGGCTGCCAGGAATTCTGCCAGTAACCTGCAGTTCATCTCTTACCCCATTATCCTGTGCTTAAAAACATACTGCGTAGCCTCCAAGACAGCTTAAGGCAAAATATAAATTACACTGCGTTGGGTTGTAGTGCAGCAACCAGGCAGGAACCAAGATAAAGTAAATTTCTCAGGTACTGTTGTAATGTGGTGCTATTATAATTCATGATATGGCCACTGCTAAGCTTAGCCTTATTCCACAGGCTTCTGTTGTTGGTGTTTGTTTGTTTGGGGTTTTTGTTTGTTTGGGGTTTGTTTGTTTGTTTTTTCTTCTCTTTTAGAGCAAGCCACAACTACAGGTGGAAGAACAGGGAAACAACCTTGTCATACAAGCTTTGGTAAGCATAAGTCTAACTTCAGACTCAAACCTAAACTAAGCAAAAAACTAGAGACTCCAAAATAGACCTCAGTAAAAATATGGTGTATTCTGTCCCCCTGGCTTGAGGATGCAGGATTTCAGGATGCTGTGGGGAAGCAGTGCTTCTCTGTAATCCTAACATTAACCATTCACCAACAGCCATATTCCTCTTACCAATATTCTATCTACAATAGTAAACTTAAGTGTTATGCTATGCTTAGAAGTGAAGATACTTCACTCTTGGGTGATGAATGAAATAGGAATCACTTTTTGTAGCACTATATCATATTTTATGTTCCTGAGCCTTGAAAGGTCTGGTAATAAAGTAGGCATCTCATTCCTTCTCCTTTCTAATCCTAACCCCAGCTATAAATTTACTAAAAGAAGCCATCTTCAGAACATCACTCACTGTGACTCATCCTTTACCATAGGTTTACTAGTTATACAGAGGAAGAAAATGAAATAGGAGCTACTTCTTTGCTCTGACACCTGTTATTATTTTACATCACTGCCAAGATTAGGGGAAAAAAAATCCGGGAAGTCACTATCTTCTTCCTGAATCATTCTTTTTCACCTCTGAGGAAGTCCTTCAGAATCAGCAGGTTCCTGATGTCCATAAACCTCAGCCTACCTAAGACTTAAACCAGGGCTTAACAGTAAACCAGAGACCTCAGAGTAAATTGCCATGCTTTGCCTTGATTGAGGGGCTTCAGTCAGCAGTAATTGTAGCTCCTAATACACTGTTCTTCTTAACCAAAATGCTCCAAAACTTGCTCTACAATTGTAATTTCTGGAATTATTTGTTCTATTATCTGATGTTAGGGAGTTTTGAAGGATTCGGTAATAAATCAATGTATTTATCTAATTTTGACAGAGTCTTCACCCTGCTTTTAACACTAGTGTTTAGTCATTGTTGTTATTAGATTAGGAAAAACAAAACCAAACAGACACCATCCTCCCTTCCAGAATCAATGACTGATTAACCCTGTGGGATTCAGCACTTCTTAAGACCTCCTTTGTAATCTTAATTTAGGCTTAATAAAAGATTCAGGTGTCACAACATACCAATTATTCTTCATTTTTAAAACCAATGTTGTATAACAGTTCTTGCAGGGTACAGCAGGGAAAATAAACTCTTATGTTTCCATCATCTAGTAGCCACAGCTCTGGATTCTAGTTCTGGGACACTAATATAAGAACTGCCATTAGTGACGGGACTGAGAAAAACTTCTGCTACCAGGACTCATTCTGCTCCAGAACAAGCACCCAGACAGCTTTGGCAGAGGACAGCCTTTTGGCTACTGTTCTCCACAACTTCCACACTCTTAAGAAAAACCCAGAGAATCATGTCTGGGTAGGAACAGAACATGAACCATATCCTTGTTTCATACTCAACTTTCTACAAAGCAAAAGCCATGGAAGAGAGGAATATCTTGTTTTTCTGAAGATCACAACATCACTTTGGCTCAAGTGTAGGCTTAGCAACAACAGATATTTTAGTCTAGTGTTCAAATTATAGTGGAAAAGTCATTCAGATTATAGTTAGAAAAGTAATTATCCTGGCACTAAGCCATTTTCTACCATAGCAAAATCTTTGGTGTGCAACAGTACACAACTACAGAGTCCCACTGTCATAGCCTTGAGTGCACCATATGCCCTGACCACCTTAACTGGGACCTTCACCCTCACCCTCCACCCATTGTCCAGAAGCCCCATTGCAGCTGAGTTCCTAGGCCGCACTCCTGGACTGAGCCATGCTGTAGGTAGAACCAGCCCTGTTTCTGACTTCTGCTGTTCCTGACTTGCTGGCTCCACTCATGGATGGACCAGACTTCACCTGGTCTGATAATTGCTGGGCTTTCAACAGAGCCTGTTGCTGTCATCACCCGCTCGGATATCACAGGACTGTGCTCTGTTGGGGCACTCACTGCCCCGGGTTCACTCCCAGCTCCTTATTCCTCGGGGAGCAGCCCTGCTCTTGCTGTCCCCTGATACTCTGTGCTCAGTAACCATAACCATAATTCCAATCCTTTCTCAGCTCATCCTTGTTGGAAGTCAGTGAAGTGTCTGGGTACACCAAAAAGTCAAGTTTTCATGCCTGCTATGGGGCTTTTTCTGTACACTGAATTCTTCAATCCCTTTAACCTAAACCATGGACCATTCTTTTCATTGTGAACCAGTCTTAGCTGAAGTTCATCAGCTGTTGAAAACAGAGGTCCTTGAAATTTTAATCTATGCTCCTCACTGTAAGTACAAATTTGGTTTTAGCCTTAGTGGTAACTCAAATGCGTGTTGAGTGGAGCAAATGGTAATTTTCTCCTTCTGAAGCTGGTCCTTATACTGACTCATGGAGATCTACAAGAAACTCTCTTGTCTGTGCTGCTCCTCTTCCCGATCTCCCTCTGCACTCGACTCTCAGTTTACAGCAACCTAGTCTGAAAAGAAGAACAGAAAATTTACTACGTTTCAACATTTGTCTAGTTCATGCCTGGACGTTGTGTGATGTAGTACGGAGACTAACTGTGCAGAATCTACTTTCTATAACCCTGTGTTTAACCACAGCACAAATTTCAAGCTCATAATATCCTCCAATAGTCATAGTTATTAATAATATTAGCTAATAATGTGTGACCCAGGCCCCAGTTTTGAGAAATGCAGCTGTGTGACCTTGGCTCAATTTTATTGAAAAATTTGACTTTGAGAACTTGTGTCAGTTCTGCAAGGTAAGAAAAGCAAAAAAAAAAAAAGTCAGAAGCAAAATCACTTGAGTCAATAATAGCAGTAGCTCAGGAGGAAAATACCGGCCTGAAGGAAAGATACAAAATTCTGAGAGAAAATACAGAGAGTAGGTAAATGGCAATTTAGCAAGGTCAAGAATCATCCTGCTCCAGGAAGTAACTAAACCTGATACTTCCCCAGCTGGCTGATGACCACTGGCCAGTAGAGAGCCACTGGTGCCTGCAGCAGGACAACGAGCATTACCGTTAGCTCCAGTATTTTCCATGTGTAGAAGGTGTTTTGTACTCATTAGTTTTGTATAATCCTGTTTGCAAGCCCACTTCTTTTATGCAGTTAAAGGTGCCCAAATAAAAGTGGTCTTCTAAAGAAAGAGTTACAAGTCTTGTAAGTAGTAAGCAGAACCCTAACTATAAGAAAAAATCATAGCAGAATATATTGTAAGCTATTTTTCTTTATAATACCAGGACAAGTTTTCCATTAAAAGGGCTTGCAAGAACCCAAATTATAGCCTTTCAGTCTATAAATCTTTTGCTTATGACAGCTTGCAGTTTAAGTGAGAGACCTAGTGATACTGCCAGGTATTAGAAAAAAAATAACAACCATTCTCCCTTTTTGGCATTTAACACTTATTTGTCTGAGGAATGTTGCGTGCGCAGGTAACCAGCAAGGTCCTTTAGCCCCTGATTTCCTAATCTTAATCATAGGAGCAGCTCTTTGTTGATCTTTAAGACATTGCACAGTCCAGCATCAAGTATTTCAATTCTAAAACTACCGATGCAGGGTGATTCACTCTCATTGTGCTCACAGATGTGCCACAGAATTGTGGGTCTCTGGTATGGCAGTCAGAAGATGATACCACAGGGCTTCTGAAATGGCACTAGGTGCCTGGGTTTATTCATCTGACTTCCAACCCCATGGCCTTCAGTCCTTATCCAGACTGCAACCTAACCTACGTTCAACTTTAGCTTGGGCACTCAGCTGAGAATCAAAGCCATCCCCACTTCCCCCACCCTCCAGTATGACAAAAAGTGATTTTCCTGAATCTCTGAAAAGCTCTTCAAATACATGGAAATAGACAGTGCTATGCAAAGAGGTTGCTGCCTCTGGCAGAGCAGACATATTGATGTTTACTGACAAAAGCTGGCAAGTCTAAAGTTAGGCTGTAAATTCAAGGTCGACTGTTGGCCTCCTACTGGTGACAGTAAAAAGGAAGAATACCTAATGAGTTTTGAATTTTCTGCCTTTTGAAATTATTTTTACATTTCTTTTGCAGATCTTTTGGGTTTACCAGATCAAACAGTGGCATCAAAGCCTTGCCGCATCAGTCAAACTTACAAAATTCAAACTTGTAAAGTCTCTCTCCTCTCCTTATATCACATCTACAGTTGCATGAGGCTCTTCATAAGATAGTTGCATGTTTGTCTAATACAGCATTATCCTGATACTTTATCGTGATTTCAAAAAATCACTTTTTTTTTTTTTTAAATCTATTTTTTATGAAGAGCATGCCTGAGTCTGGCATTTTTGAAGGAGTTCTTGACACTAACGAAAGTAATTTCCCACTTACAAGTTGTACAAGCTGAGCTCAGAACAACCAGTCTAAAGAAGAAAATTCAATGACACTTTGTGCAGAGTGCCAATAGAGTGGCATTACAATTCCAATGCTTTCCCTGGGCTATGGATATTATTACATTGTTTAGGGTATTTTATTTGAAAAAGAGTTTGGAATAAGAAAAGCCTGGGAAGTAAAATGTGGATATTCTGACCATTAGGCTCTCAGAGGTTGACAAGAGTACAGCCACCCAATATCTTGTGGTTGTTATGCTTTTCCATGTGTTCACTTTGTTGATATGCCTATTTATTTCCATTTCAGAAATATTTGAGCAAATGTATTTTTCTTTGTACAACTGTTAGGAGCATAACAGCTTTTTAGCATGTCAATAACTATTCCAATCTAAATAAATGCAGCTCTTTGTAAATAGGTATATTTCCTATTTTTTCTGTTTCTTCAAAGAGAATTTTAAATCCTCACAACTATGGAGTACATGTGACCCTAATGACTTGTTATCCACCATAAAGAGTAAATAGACGAAGTGAGCATTTAATGAACACCTTGAATTCTTTAGTGGTTAGAGAGTGTATTGAGAGATATGCGGCAATAATTCAAAATGACTGACACAAGATTTAACCTTATTGTTCCTCAAAAATAGAATGAAAGTCTTTTTAGGGAAAGAACCACCCTTTTGTTCGCAGCTAGTACAGCATCTAGTGCAATGACATGTACATGCTTAGGGCTCTCAGGTGCTTTTACATTATAAATGATAATAATAAAAATCTTCCAATAGCTGTAGTAGATTTAATAAACCATTCTCAATTCAAACTCTAATTTAGAGGTGTCATTATTGCATACACTGTGAAAAGTCTATTGAGGGAATGCAGAGTGACTAAGTCTAGGAAAAAATCTAAATGTTTAATTAAATTTTGTTGGCTTCTCATTCCTGACAGTGATTTATAAGGCAACACAATAAGAAGAGGGTGGCATATCCCCCAAAAGAGACACACCAATGAATTCTGTGTATCAGGAAATGGTCCTTTGAAAGGGTTAATAGAAACACCTGTAAGGAATGGAGAGTTCCTTTTCATTGAAATAGGGTATACTTCCAGGAGTGTGGTTGAGCCAATCAGTTCTGTAGTAAGAACACTAATTCTCTAATGATGTTTCTACACCATGGAGGTTAGATATTCCAGTATTAACGAATTTTGATGAATGATGAGAAGATCAGTAATGGAAAATTAAAAACCTAGTCCTCTGCTAGGAAAATCTCTTACTTCAGAAACCAACAGGAATAGACACACACACTATTGTACATATAAATGAGTGCATGCTTATATATGTATGTATAAAATGGATACATTCGTACATGAAATATATATCCTGCCATTCATTCTCCCTCAATATCTGGTTATAAATTACCCAGAACAGAAGTCATTAACTTAAACTGATTTGTAATTAAAATCCTTCCTTCCTTCCTTCCTTCCTTCCTTCCTTCCTTCCTTCCTTCCTTCCTTCCTTCCTTCCTTCCTTCCTTCCTTCCTTCCTATTATACAGAACTGGTTTAGAATGCAAGGTGTCATAGAATCACAGAATAGTTTGGATTGGAAGGAGGATCCACTCTATGATCATACTGGGCATAGAGGTGAGGCTGACTGGCTGGCAGTTCCCAGGGTCCTTCTTTTACCTTTCTATAAGATGGGCATGATGTTTCTCTTTTTCCAGTCACTGGGGCCTTCCCCTGACTGCCATAGCTTTTCAGGTATGGAGAGAGTAGCTTGGCACTATCCTATTGAATCAGTTTAATAGACAGTAGTCTCTGACAGTGGCAGCAAGGAGATGGTGTTTAGGGTGCAGGTGAGCCTGGCCATGCTCTAGATGTTCCCATTTTACTGTCCCTCCATCCATTAATGTTGGATGAGGGGTATTAATGGGTGTATCCCTAACTATTCTTTTTAGTTTCTCTTTATGGACTTCTTCACAGAATGGGTGAGGTTGGAAGGGACATCTGGAAGTCATCTGGTCCAAAGTCACTGCTGAAGCAGGGCCACCTAGAACCAGTTTCCTAGGATGACTTTCAAATATCTCCAAGGATGGAGACTCCACACCTTCCCTGGACAACCTGTGCCAGAGCTTGGTCACTCTCACAATAAGAAAGCATTTCCTTATGTACAGATGGAGCGTCCTGTGTTTCAGTTTATGCCCATTGCCTCTTGTCACCGGGCACCACTGAAAAGAGCCTGGGTCTGTCGTCTTTGCATCGTCTCTTCGGGTATTTATCTACATTAACAAGATTCCCTCTGAGCCTTCTCCAGGCTGAACAGTCGCAGATCTCTCAATCTTTTCTCATAGGAGAAATGCTCCAGTCCCTGAATTATCTTTGCAGGTAGTCCCTTCATCACTTTTGTCCACCAGGACCCCCAGGTCCTTCTCTGCCAAGCTGTCTTCCAGACAACTGAGCAAACTCTTTGGGAACAGAGGGTCAAAATCTAAGCAGTACAAGACACACCTTAGAGGCATAAGACCTGTAGTATTGCTAGGAGCTCACTGGGGCTGCTGCCAAAAACTAAGTGTGTAAAAAGATATAGCTTTGTACATTTTGAAGATTATTCCATTTCACAAAAAGTATAATACCATTGAAATGGTAATAATACTACCTGTGGCTCAGAAATGAAGTTAAACTCTGTCTACCCACGTATCCACAGCTGGCAAAAAGAAAATGTCAATGTAGAAATGGTGGTATTTAATCACAGACTTGGTTCTATTTGGCTCTATCACATGACGCTCTATTTCAGTTCTAACTCCTTACAACCCGTGGTTAACAGAAAGTGTAGTGAGAAATGATTCCTGTTGCGGCCAGCCAGGTGGCTGTGTAGCTTTTTCCTGGATGTGGTCTGGTTGTAGAAACTGGGTATTTTAGCCCCCAAAGGTAAATTAGTTTCTGTGTGTAGTGAATATCCACTTGGTAAGAATCTGAAGACTCTTATTTAGTGTGTCAGCACTTGCCTGCCTTGGTAAACTCACTGGGGACATGACTTTGTTCTTTCCTTCAACATGGATAGAAATTCAAGAATCTTGTTTTACTTACCCAGTGTAGAAAATTGACATAGGAAAAGTAAGGAAAAAAATCACTGAACAAATATTAGAGCATACTTAACAACCTAAGAAATAGTTAGTTAAATAACAATTGCTAAGCAAGGAAAAGACAGTGCTTCACTGCAGGGAAGGATTTACTGATCCAGAAAACCACTTCAATAACTTTTTTTCTCACATGAAAGGAACAACAAATAATTAAGTTTCCAATTTTAACTCAGTTGGTTGCCTTCCTGAAGTTTAACATTTTGCAAAAGTAGAAGAAAATAAATGAAACCAAGATAAGACAGAGAAAAATGGAAACGACTTAAGAGATCTGACACCTTTCGAAACATTACTTGTAGAGAGGACACAGCACACAGTGCAAATTGAGGTAGTACAGGCAATCCTATATTTTCTTATTATATGACCTTTCCTATTAAACTGGTGGTAAACATTGTTAAAAGTAAAGCTCGCAAATTCCCTAAGAGTCACCTCTGAGTCATTTTCCAACCCTATTATGCAAATAATACTTTCTGCTCATTGCGGTTTGTATTTGCGATATATGCAGGCTGAAGAACATCAGGGCTGAGTCATCTGCTTAAGAGGATCACACTATAAATGTGATGGATTGTAACATTTTGCAGAGCACAAAAGGTAATTGAGTGAAGTCAATTAGGAAAGTAGGAGGGCTTAGTGGAGAAGAGAGAAGCAATCTGTAAACTACTGTGACATCTTTTTTGGCTAGGCTTTCCAAAACAGCTTAGTAGGCCATCTAGTCTTAAAATTTAAGGGATAATGGGAAGCAGTTTCTTTGAAAATTCTGGCCTTCGTACCTAGGAAAAAATTGAAGGCCTGTTATTATAGAGGGAGGAAGGCAATTTTCAGAACAATGTAGGTTGTAAACAAATTCATTCCTTAGAAATGTGAGATGTTTAAAATGCTATTAAAACCACAAGTTTATTGAATGTAGAGTAATTTATTACAATAGTTGCTGTACTTGCAAATTAAAAACACTACTTCTTGCCTTGTTAAAATTTATTTAGAGACAGCTGCTTATAATAAGTTACTGCTCTTTGGTTAGGTCAGACAGTTACTATGCTGTTGCTGGTTTCTTTACCTTCCTGTCCAAACAAGTAGGCTAATTGCTTAAGCAGCCCTAGTTTTCCCCAGCATGTTTATAATTAATTGAGGAGATATGGCTGGGATCACCAAAAGAAAATCATTGCTTGAGCTCCCTAGAACTTTCCTTAAGGATATTCTTAGAATGTTTCTAATTAGAGAAAAAAGATAACACATGACATACTGCTACATTTGAGAGATATTGCTTTACACCGGCTGGTTCTCTGAGTTTTAATTTTGAAAAGCACTGTCTTAGCACTGTCTTTTTCATAATCTATAAATCAAACACTTCAAATAAAGGCTTAACATTAAGAAGTAGTTGCAGAAAACCATAGGACATCTAGTTGACAAGGTAACAACACAATAACAAAAAAGCCATAGTGGATAGTTGCTACTGATTATTAAGGACCAACCTGTATTTTTAGAACTTTAAAGAGGACACAAAATGGCATGAGACTTGGATGCCCAAATAACAAGTGATCCGGCACAGAGCCATATGACAGCTGAACATATATCTTTAAGCTTATATCGAGAAGTATTTTTCTTCTAAGGGCTAAATGCATATTTTTAAAATTATTATTATTTTAAGTTTAAGTTTGTTTTTCAAAAGTATTTAAGGCATGACTGTGTCATCAATCGAAAGGAGGTGCCTTATCTTACTGTTTGTGTATGGAAAGGTTACTCGGCTCTTTGCTGCAAGACACATGAAATCATGCGAAAAATGGCCTCTTGAATCTTCACTGCAGAAGATTGCTGAAGTTATGGATAATTTGAAGCACAGGAATAGTCTGCACTAATATTACATAAGCAGTAATGGTTATTTGCAAACTGAAAGTCACAGTGCCTGTATGAGGAAGAAGGAATTCTGAACAAAAAGCATAGCTATACATATTTATCAATAACAATATCGTTACTGAAAAATTCCTACGCCAATTCTGCTTACAGCAATAAAGATTAGATATATTGTTAAATAAGATTAGATCTGAGGATAATTATCAGCAAATGCATAAGAATTTTTAAGGTTGGAAATTTTACATTTGTGAATAAAATTTCACATTCTCTGCTGCTCTAGGTCCACTTCTATTTAATAAATTTATATCACAAGAAAATTAGGCTCCAGTTTTTTTCCATTATATATTTTAGCATTTAGCCCTTGGTGGTTTTAATGCTTCAATGGGAAAGCATTCATCTGCATAATTATGATAATTGTTTCCACTGCTACTACAACTGTTACTATTATTACTATTTCTTATTGAGACTTTATTATTTTTGTTACTGTGTATACATATATACAACTTGTAACCCATTCTAGTGAACTAGTTACAGATATGATTCTTTCATGTAGTTAAAAATGACAGAGTGTGAAAGCCAAATATTTAAACATAACTACCTAGTAAGATTTTCCAAATTTCAGCACAAAACCCTTGGAGTTCATTGGAGGTTTCTGTGTAGGTTTGTTTTGTTTGGGTTGGGTTTTTTGTTTTTTTGTTTGTTTGTTTGTTTGTTTTCAATTCTGTTCAACATGAGAATAAAGTAAATGTAAATGATTTGCTGCCAACTCTATATCATTATGTACTTAACTATCTTTACAATCTGTGCTAAAGTACAGTAGGACACTATTTATGATTTTTCTGAATAACATTTGTGCATTTGAAATCTAAACCAATTCCTATGGGCAAAAATTATCAGTCTTTGTATAAGGTGAACTTCCACTGGTATTACTTGAAGCTTGTTCTACACATAGACAGCAGGAATTAATCTTTTTACTAAATATTCACTAATAGAAGCATACATATTTTTCCCTTAACATTACCCATTAATGTGAGAGAAGGAGTGTCACGGTCCATTCAGTGATGGACTCGTGATGGTTTGTTTACCTTGATCTCGAAGCGCAAAATTAAGGCAACCAAAATCCCAAGGGGTTATAATTCAATCAAACAGTGTTACTTTATTATTTTGCCAATAAAGTGGCTCGTGATAGAGAAAGTGGAGAAAAGGAAAGGAAAAAGAAAAGGGGGAAAAAGGGTAGGTTACTACCAAACGAGTCCCAAAGGCGTCCCTCTGGTCTCTGGTCCCGTAAGAAGAGTCCTGCCAGTCCTCCATCGTGATCCAGGATCCTTTAGTGGGGAGATCTCGATGATGCCCAGTCAGGAGTCGTCTTTTATGCTTCTTCACCCCACCCCACTCCCATAGATTGAGGCCAATCTCCGCCTTTGTTGCGCAATCCAGGCTTAACTGCACAGGCCCAAAGAGTCCTCGCTTTGCTTGGCAGAACCCGCCTGCACCTGCGCCTCTTTCAGGGGTCTCTTACTGGTCCATTGGATGACTTCAAGACCCTTGGCAAGCCTCTGCACATGCTCTTCTTCGTCAGCCTTTGTAACAGGGAGGAGGTGGGGGCAAGTCTGGCTCAGGCAACAGGTGAAAATTCATCTTCTGGACAGCAGTTATTGTCCCCAGGTCGGAGAGACCTTCATAACACAATTCCTTTCAGGAGGTGGGGGGTGAGTTTGGCTGAGGCAGCAGTGAAATCCACCTTCAGCTATTGTTTCCCGCAGCACCCAGGTGGGAGAGACCTGTGCAACACAATTCCTTTCTTCAGGCCTCTCCCCAAGTCATTGTCCAATTCTTTTTACCAGGGCATTCTGTTCTCCAAGTCCCTGATGGTGATGTTCAGGCAAAAAAACGTTCTTCGGACCGACTCTTACAGGGAGTGAAGAGATAATATATATTCTCTGCAATGGTGCTTGACCTGCTGGAAAACAGCACTGCAGAGGAAGACCTCAGAGTCCTGGTGGACAACAGTTTGACCATGAGCCAGCAATGTGCCATTGTGGAGAAGAAGGCAAATGATATCCTGGGGTCCATTAGGAAGATTATGACCAGCAGGTCACAGCCTTATGAGGCTGCATCTGGAATACTGCATCCAGTTATGGGCTCCCCAGTTTAAGAAGGACAAGAAACTACTGGAGAAAGTCCAGCAGAGCGCTACAAAGATTATTAGGGATCTGGAGCATCTTTCTTATGAAGAAAGGCTAAGAGAGCTGGGTTTGTTTCAGCCTGGAGAAGAGAAGGCTGAGAGTTTCCTCTTATCATTGCTTATAAATATCTCAAGGGCAGATTTCAAGAGTATGGGACCAGACTCTCTTCAGTGGTACCCAATGACAGGATGAGGGGCAACAGGCACAGACTGAAGCATAGGAGGTTCCATCTAAACATGAGGAGAAACTTCTTTACTTTGAGGGTGCCAGAGCACTGGAACAGGCTGCCCAGAGAGGTTGTGGAATCTCCTTCTCTGGAGATATTCAAAACCCGCCTGGACACATTCCTGTGTGATCTGCTCTAGGTGAACCTCCTTTAGTAGGTGAATTAGACTAGATGATCTCTAGAGGTCACTTCCAACCCCAACCATTCTGTGATTCTGTGAAAATACCACCTTCTCATTGAAGTTAAAGTAGCAGCTAAGAAGGTGGGCTCTGGATTTCTGCATGTCAGCATTCAAACAAAATCAATAGAAAATTATGTCTCAGACAAGATCTTGAATAGAAAATAGCTACTGGATTTTTATATTAGTTGTGTGATGACATACGACTGTACACATGTATAAGAACACGCAGTTATTCAAAAATGTCTCAGAACACTAGAAAACACAATCCTCTACTGTATTCTTCTCTCATATTTTTCTTACTATAATAGTATGACCTGCTGTAATCTTGTTTTAAATTAAATCACATTTGTGCAACAGTTTCTGTAGTTCTTTGGCTTTGTGAGACATATCGCTATCATCCTGTCAAACAACCCATTTCCATGACTCCCTCCAGCCTCCACTCTCCCAAGACCAAAGGAGATGCAGCTGAGGAGAAATTATTATCAGGTGAGTGCACAGCTGGCTTTGTCCTTGGCCAATTCTGTTCTCCTTTTTTTACTAATGATTTAATGGAAAAGATGGCACATTATGTGTCATGTCTGACATCAAACTGGGAGGATTACCACCTAATTGAAGGGCTAGTTCAAGTTTCAATTATTCCTTGACAAAAGATGAATAGAAAGGGTTACACTTCATCAAGGATAAATCAAATGCACAAATAGGGAATGACTGGCTAAGGCAATATATAGGAGCAAAGGGTCTCTCACAAACTATGTACAAGTCAGTGTCATGGACTCAGAGTGATACCTTTGTCTCACACATTCTTCCCTACTTATTGAATAAACGTCATTTCTCTCAAGCTGTGATCATCTATCTGAAAGAAATATTGAGATAATCCCAAAGTTAAGGCAATGTATCAGAGGGGTAATAAGGTGATCTGTCAGGCTTATCAATTTGTTTCTGCCATCACATCCTAACTGTGCTTTTCACTTGAATGCACTTGTTTATATTTTGCCTGCAAATCTTTTCTTGGCACTAAAAATGACCTCAGGATAAATACTGGTGAATATTGGCTGTTTCTACCACAGCGCACCTAATGTACTGTGGACCACTTCTAGACATGGAGGTCTGCACTTATGCATCCAAACTTCCTTATGCCAGAGCAGTGTAGCTCCAACTAAAGTAAGAATGGGTGCCTGGCCTGTCTCCAACCATGCTCTGGAACTGAATGGGAGGATGGCAGGTAGTATGGGACCAAGTTCTCCATGGGACTGTGCCAGGGAGTTGGCGTGGTAGTGTGACAGTACTAGCAATTGTGTCCAAGCACCCAACAATATTTCTGGGTGTTGTTTCATGTACAGGTGTACACTGCTCCTAGTCAGTTCAGGTTCTCATGACACAGGGAGAAAACATAGGGTTTACTAAGTACTCTCAGAAGACCACCAGCCCTTTCTGGTTTCAGGAGTCCTTAGGAATCTGTGAAGCATCTCCCTTATAAGCTGAGAGGCTGGTAATCCAAGTTGGCAAGTGAGTGAGTAAAAGTGTCCTTTCTAAGATGTTCGTCCGATCCTATTGAAAAACATCCTAAAAATGGAATGAGGATCTGAGAATGTGCGTCACCTTGGACTTGTTACAGTAAACTTTAAGATATTATTGAAAAATACGTAAACCTTGGTAATTTTGGTATGAATTACTAGGAATATTGTATGAGAGACCATAAGTAACTTGGTGAGGGTTGGTAAGGCCTCAGAAAGAATACTTTTTCCATTGTTTGGTTAACGGTCTTAAAATAAGATGTGAGCAAAATCCATCAGAGTCCAGGAGAGAGCCCAAAGACAGTACAGGGATTTAAAAGATATGATCTATGAGGAAGGCTTGAAATATGACTATTTGTTCAGTCTAGGGAAGAGGAGGCTGAGTCATGAAATGATCTTCTTGTGTTTAAAGGCTGTTATAAAAAGATAGTGAGCAATTGTTCTCTCTGACTGCTGAGCAAGGACAAGATGGAATTAACTCAGTTTGGATCAAGGAGTATTTAAACTGAGCACTAGGAAGTTGTTGCTATTAGGATGGTAAATGATTAAACAGTCTAGATAGAGAACGTCTTCTTGCTGGCTGGCTTTAAGAATTTTAAGTAAACAGCTGTCTCAGTCTTTCCTTGATTTGGCCTCACTTGTTGTAGCTGCTTCATGTCTTGGGCTCCCTTCCGGTGACTTGTATGTCTATGAGTTGATGGTAGAAATACCACATTCATTCCTATTCAGAAGTATGGGAGAAGGAATAGGGTGATTTCAGTCTCTATCTCTGTCCCTTAAAACACTGAATGAGAAATCGTTGTAGAATTAGTGACTTGCATGTCATAAAATGACATTTATTCTCTGCAAATTGCAACTGGCTCAGAGGAACCCTACTGCAATCATGGGATAGTTTGTAGTAGCAAGACCAGTACTTGAATCCCAGATAAATTCAGCTGAATTGCAGTTTAAATATTGAGGGTATTATTGGTAGTTTGTTGCTGTTAATTTGGAAAATGTAAAACTTTTTGCACCCTGACATTGGCCAAAGTAAAATTTCAGTCTGAACTGCTTTTTAGAAGGGATCCGTTGCTTGAGGTTTAATTGGATCCTGTGGTCTGTAAATATAGTGGATGTGTGCTTGCTCTTGTGATTCAGCTGAAGAGATTTAGGCTTACAGTTGTCCCACTGTGACCAATAGGACCTGCTATTTATTTTCAATTATGTCATGCTGCTCAGTTTTTTGCCTTCAGCTTGCCAATATTAACAGCCAAATATTACTTCATTTGATAGGAACTGTTGCTTGATTTTTGCTTTTGTGGATGCACAGGAAGGGGAAGATATGCAACACTAGGTTTTCAGACATGACGGGGCTTTCTTTGTTGAGACACTATATTCATATGAAGAATTATTCTACCAAACTTCTGCAAAATTTGTTGGTATTTCTAGTACTGTAACAAAATAGCAAACCAGCATTTAAAAAAGTTTCTGGCCAAAGAGGCTACAGTTTTCATGATTAGACCATGTCACTCTGGCTAAAAATTTTCTTTTGACAGACCTTTATATTTTGAAATAAAGGAAAATGGCTTTACTCTGACCTTATCAAACCACCAAGTGAGCTCTGCAACAGGTAGCTGTACTGATCATCTTCACTTGCTTGTGCTTGGAAAGGCTGCAACAAAAGAAAAAGAAAACCTCTGGAGTAACAGCTTCTCCCTTTTTTTCTTTTTTTCTTTTTCTTT